>VDFB02281492.1:212793084-213261342 GCA_007258455.2 Sequoia sempervirens | reverse complement strand
AATATACATGAACTAATACATATAGGAATACATACATACATACATGACACACCAGCATACATGTACATACAAACATACAAATATATCAACAAACATTCAATAAACTGGCATTTAACATAAAGGAAGACATAATGCGAGCTCATTATAACGCGCTCGCATTATGTATTGCTTGACATGTATCCTAGATAAGCAAAAAAATGTCAAAACTAGGAAATAACACAAACGCATTATAACATGCTCGCGTTATATCTTGCTTTGGGAATCCCTGAGCCGTAGCATTGCTATTTTCCTTGGAATACCAACCCAAAGGCTTGGAGGGCATTCCCAATGACCAGAGACGTGTTTTTGTAAATTCTACAAATTTTCACATAATCAAGTTCGTGCTCACTATCACGATTGCATCTGGTTCAATATCGACAAAATCGAACACATGGGTAATGTTAGGTTCTCTCTTAGCTATCCAACGATGTAATTTTTTTCACTTTTTGACAATGTTAAGCCTTTCATCCATAATTTATTTTGTTTGTATGTCTCTTTTATGCCAAAAAGTAGTGTTTGGTGTTTTTTTCATTATAAATTAACCGTTCATCGAAATTTCAAATAAATTACATTTTTAGTAACTAGACTCCATTCTACAAATTTTATTTTTTTTAAAATCAATTACTTTCCAAAATTTGTAGGGGGAGCACGGCCAAAATTCTGCTTTTCAGGAAGTGCCCACTTAGAAAATTAGTAAAAAATCAAATTATTCATTAAAAAATTATCAGAAAAATTGTGCATCAACTAGATACTATTAGCTAACTTCTGACTGTAGCGATTTTAAAAATATTACAAAAAGTTCACTATGCTAGGGTCGTACAAGAGTTGCTATGTTATATTTTTTTGACAAAAACAACACCAATTTGTGTACGTCCCTCTTTTGAACCCCTTAATCTCAACCATTTTCAAAATAAAATAGTAGTTTAGAAAGTAGACTAAGAGCACTTCAATCCTTGTTTTTGTTCCATCTCAAAATTTTGAGTGTAACTATCCTCAATTTCATGTCCAAGGTCAGTATTTCCTGATTTCAGGAAAAAAAAGTGGCCACTTAAGCCCCCTTTTTGGGAACCATCTTTGTGCACTTACCCCTATACTAATTCTTTATAAGATATAAAGGTTGAATATGAATATTAATACCATTAACTATAAATTGTGTATATTAAATAAATATAATAATATTTTATTAAAAAAAATAAAAAATCGTATGATGAATAAACACTAAATTATATTGAAATACACCAAAATTTCATCTCTTTGTTATTTAAGATTCATAATAAATAAAAATTTAATATTATTTTATAAAATAACAACCCCTTAAAAATTATACGTTTGTTTTTATAAAGAGTTCAAGTCTTATTATTTGTTAAATAATTAGCATATAATAGTGTGAATGACTAAACCCTTTTAGAAAACAACATTGCTAATTATTAACATTAACATTAATAATATTAAGCTAGTTATTAATGTAATTTTATACCCTTTTATTTTTTTGGATGTGATTCATAACCATTTAAGTTATACTTGTTTTGAATGTCCTATCTATCAATTTAAGTAAGTTAATATTATGCATAAGCATACTTTTCTAGGCACATGTATCTCGATTATTGTAACCTTTTTGGTACAAATTTATGAGTCTATACATGTGAAGATTCTATTTATAAAGAATTTTGAGAGTTTTCAAATAAAAAGTACCCTAAACTAAATCCCATGTTGATATACTTATCCAAAACATTTTTCTTTCAAATTCATTTAAATTAGTGATTAACATACAATTAATCTATAGTTCTTAAAGTATTATTAGTATATATAAACAAATTAATGTTAATTTGATAAAAAGGGATAAATGTATTTAGTTCTAAGATACAATGAAGAAGATGATATATAATAATATGTGTTGTGTAATTCAATTTTGAATTTTTTTATTAAATCTATATAACATCATATTATAAGTTATTTTTTTACTATGTTCTAGTTTAGTTTAGCATGTCTATAATTTTGATCTATGTAATTTTTACTCTATTTATGTAATTTGAACTCAATTTTTAGCATTGAACTTCATACTTCATATCTTTATAATATGTTTTATTTTTTATATCTAAAAATATTGGAGTTAAAGAGTGCTATAAGAACTTATTGAGTTAGGGAACAAAAATAAACTAGATTTCCACCTTATTCTTATACTTGGGAAGAGAACTTGATTAGGTACCTAGATTATATCTTTGTTAATTCCCCTTGATAGATACAATGATTTGGTATAAGTTGGAAGAAATTTTAAGTAGAAAAAGACATGCATGTGTCCAACCTTATGATTTTAGTTGTTGATGATAGTTAATGCTCTTATAAAGTTATGTGAAAGACAATGCTCTCCCTTGCTAATGGATGATCTAAATGAACTAGGGATTTATCCTTTTATACAACACCCTATAATGAGAATTTGAGTTGTTTCATGCTTGAATTAGTGGGAAACTATTAATTGGAAGCAATCCATCTTGAGCCCAAATTACTTCTAGGAAGTTAATATTGCTAGGAAAAGGTTCTACAGACATTGAATGTAGCATGGGTGCTACATAATCCATCAAATCCATGACAAAATGATATAAATGCCTATAGGTAAAATACCTAGATTGAGCTCCAATAGTTACAAGAATGGGTTTTCCTTTATTGAAAAAAATTTCCCCCCATTTAGATGAGGGATTCTAACCTAGATTGGGACATGGCATGAGAAATAGGCTCAAGGAAGAATTCATGACCTCACCAGGTGGAGAAAATTACATGAAATGTATCTATAGAAATTATGACTCCAAGTAGATATGTCTAGGTGTTGATCATTATCCCCACAAGGTCTAGATGATTTCCAAACACTCGCAATGCTCCTTCTATCGAAAAATAGTCACTATTAGGATGAGGAAAAATCACAACTTCCATTGGATCAAGCTAGAAACCAATTAGCAAGAGAGCATGTCCATTGGACCACAAAAAATCTACAACATCCTAATGTACCAAAAAATCTACAAGACCATCACTTTTGTAAAAACCATCATCATTTGGAGTTGTGGAGAAGTGACCCTCATCAGGTAAAGTTCACATCAAATATTTGTTCGGTTCACATGCCAAACTCTACAATACCTCCCTTCAATGTTTCATACCTTTGAAAAAAGTTGACTCCCATCTACTTGCCATAAAAATTGAACCTCCATTTTTCCATTGCAAAAATTCAGCTTGCAAGTGCATCATGTGGGAAAAGTCCTACCATCCATCCACCACAAAAAAACCAACTACATATGAACCTTAAAACTTAGATAGATTCATGTTCAAATGAAAACCCCTACACATGACATCATCAAGATTGCACAACTAGACTTGGGTAGCTTCAGATAGGATGGCATCACCATGATGTTATCATTGTGTACCTTTGGGAAGTTGGACCCCATCAAATTGAAAAATTTAACTTAGCCCATTTAAAATTTGAATACCTTGTGGAAAAAATACTCTCAAGTGAGCATGGAAAAAAGTCATTATCAAGTGAACAAAGGATATTTAGATGTGAAAACTTGCAAGACCAAATAGACCCATCTAACTTGTAAATATTTTGATGGAAAAGAAAAGTTTGTATGGTTATAACTTGCTCTTTTTTTAATCAAAACTTGCATCAAATCATGTCTGCAAGTACCCATTAAGACTCTCTTCAAGATGCACAAGATTGTGCAATTCTATACTTAGTTGAATTCAAGGATTTTGATGTGGCTCCAAGGGTGAATTCAAGGATTTTGATGTGGCTCCAAGAGAACTCTTCCAATGACATGTGGTAGTTGATAACTAGGCCTTAGGACCTGATTCATGTGGAATTAGCCTCTACACATAGTCGATCCATCAAAAGTTTGGATTATAGAATGGAAAATGTGGCCACAAAGTCACTATGAAATTTCAATCTCCATCTGCCCTAGGAAAAAAATCCCATTTGAGCTGGTCAAGAAACACATCTAATTCAGTAGAAAAAAATCACAAACCAATAGTTGACCAAATTCCCACAAAATAATATCCAAAAAATCTAGCCGAATTCCACTCGTGGAGAACTACTCCTCATCTACCCCAAGTAGAAAAATCCATTCGAACCAATCAAGTGCACTTGAAAATGGAAGTTTACATTGGCCAGTGTGTTAAACCTAATGAAATCTACAATGCATGACTGATTCACCCGCATGTTTGTAACTTAGTTGAGTTCTTGAAATGCCTTTGCAAAAACTACCCCTCATCTACCCATTGTGAAAGTTCCTAGTGCAACTAAATTTAACTTTGTTTGGTTTAGATAGAGAAGTATGCATGGGAAGATGGACCTATCTAGCCCACATTGTTGGAAAAAGCATGTGATCTGGATCAAACAAGAAAGGTGAAGTTCACTTGGCCACTTGAAGTTTGCAAACCAACATAGTAAAATTTTCATCATTTCAACCTTATTGCAAAAAAACAAGAGCATATTTGACAAGTGTAGAAGAAACTACCCAAACTGCACCAATATGGGGAAAACATGAATGCCTACATTGGAGATCAAAATCCACATGGGTATAACTTTTTTCCCTTAGAGAATTTCACATTTAAGTTCAAAAGTAAACCAAACATAAATTTGCATGCTCTATTCATTGGTGCTAAGAAATTTCAGCCCTATCAAATGTCTCAGAGTGGTTATATTTTTTGGAAAATTTGGCTAAGGCATGAAATAAGATTCAAAATTTTGAGGTGCCAACAAAACCCAAAAGAGCCATTACAACTAAAACATAATACAAGGATATGAATGATATATTATAACCAAAAGAGAGTGATGTAGGGATACAAAATATCCATCTTAACCAAGGGATACAAAGGATCCATCTTATCAAAATGAAAATGATGTAGGGATATGAAGGGGATGTCATAACTAAAATAGAGTAATTAAGGATAGGGATCTAGGTGAAAATATATTATAATCATAACCATAAAATAAAACTAGTGATATTATATTGGTCCTCCAACTCATTACATGCAAATGAAGCAACTAATTGGAAGAGAGAACAAGTAATATATAATTTTTTTTCATGTAAGATTAATTTAAAATATAAGCAAATTTCATCAAAGTACAATCATGAGATAAGATAAAAAGATATAATCATGATTCCTCAAGTGGAATAGTTATTATGTGGAACCATGCTTTCCTTTCTGGGAGGTTGGTTTAGACTTACAAAAATAGTCTTGTGATGTCCTTTTCCAATTTGATAACTAATAAAAATTGGATGTTGGTTAATCTTTATGCTCCTAATTCTATGTAGGATAGAAAATATATTTGGGCTAAGTTGACTAAATTTCTTTGTAGTTAGTTGAACTGCAACTGGATGATTTCTAGTGACTTTAATACCCCTCTCTTTCCCTCTGAAAAGCTTAGTGGTCTTGATATGACTATTTTGATAGTATGGTTGATATTGTTGAATTCCTTTTGTCCATTGGACTCATTGATGTTGATCTAGATGATAGTCCTTTGAATTGGTCTAATAGAAGAATGTAAAATAATCTCATCTAACTAAAACTAGACATATTCCTTATCCTTAATCGTTGGAGTAATCTAGCTAATTTCTTGTTCTCACTACCCTTCCTAGGGGAAGCTCTAATCATAATCCCCTCCTCCTCTAGTGGGCCAATAAAAATAGAAAAGAATCCTACCCTTTTAGGTATGAAATAATATGGGCATCCAATCTAGAATTTAGGTAGCTTGTTTTGGATTGGTGGAATACTCTTGTCCAAGGATCTCCTATGTTTTTTTTTTGCTCAAAAGATCAAACTTGTGAAAAATGAAGTTAGAGGATGGAACGCATTAACTTTTGACAACATTTTTTATAAAAAGGAATATATTTCTAGTAAGTTAAAGGATATTTAGGATAAAACTTTTGTTGGTGTCTTTGATATGCAAACTTGTCAAAGTAAGAGAAATCTCTTAGGCAAGATTGTCATAGATTAATTATTGGAGAGGATATTTTTTGAAAATAAAAGTCCATATTCAATGGATCAATAATGTAGATAAGAATATGAAATTGTTTCAATCTTCCACTTTGAATAACATTAAAAGTTCTCAAGTTTAGATGTGAAGGAAAAATGGAGTGTGGAGTGGTGACGAGCAAGAAAGGGAGCGAGGACGAAGGAAAAATTGAGTGTGGAGCGAGAAAGGGAGCGGGGGAAATTATCCATATGATCAAGAGAGAAAGGCACACATTCTTCCACATACAAATCATACATAATAGTGGTGATTATATTTACAATAACATAAATTTTAACATATTTAATAACTTCTCTATTCTCTACATGTTCACTTGAAAGGTGTCCATATTCAAAAGTAATCAACAAGTCATCTTGAATCTTCCCTAGTTATTTTTTGATCATTCTAACATAGAGGAAATCATCACCACCCAATGACATCTCCTTAGACTTGTGTGTAGGATTTCTAAATGAACAATCCCTTGTCTTAGAACCTATTGAATTTATTTTGGTACATATCTAAGATTCCCTCATCCCATTTCCAATTGTTACAACTCTACAAATGCTTCTTAACTTTCTTTTCAAACATTTCTAATTAGCTATTTTTGTATTTCAAATATCTTTTACCTCTTTTGATTTTATGTTCCCAACTCTCATTCTCTGTCAATTTGTCAGTCAAACCTCATAGTGTGTTGAAATAGGTAAGAATATAAATTTTAATATACATTTAAATTTCCCTCATTTGAATTTAATTATACATTGTATGTACATTTAAGAAAGAAAATATGATTTTTTAATCTTTCACATACTTATATAACTTCCAATTTGAACTCTTACTAGTGTGGGTTACATTAATTAATATTTGAGAATCACATTCTAGCACAAGCTTAGGTAACTTTAGATAAATTGTGATTATCATGCTAACAATAATAGATTTCCACTTAGCTTCACTATTCACTTTTATTTCAAAAAGGAGAGAGCAACCAAATAGATTCTTTACATCTACATTCTAAATTATCCTTGAAACATAATTATTAATATTATAATTAATTAGTAAAAAATATTAATATTATTTAATTTAATCATAAATATTACTATATAGATCTTTATATTATAATTTTATTTTTATTTTATTTAATATTTTAGATTATAGTTAATAAAATTACCAATAAATTACTTGGTTCAAATACACTCACATTTCAGTCATGTGACTAGTGATCAAGTTAAAATTAGAACTTAAGAATGTGATTTCTTCTATTAGAGATCTAATCCCTTTAGTGGTGGGAGGTAGATGGTATATAATAGAATTAGGCTTCACATAAGTGTTTTATTTTTCTTTGTTCAAATATGTTGTGAACTCACAAGCATATTATGTCTTACTTATTGAAGTAAAAATTTACAAGAATCAAATTAATAAACATACTAGAAAAACATAGTATAATTTTTTTTTATTTAAAATCATGGAATTTTTTGTTAATAGAATTATTATTATGAAATATTTTAAAATAATTGAATTATTAAACAAGTAATATTTTATTGATATTAGGTGAATATCATGTTAGAGCTATTTTTCTTAACCATTTTCTTCTTGTATCATTGTTTTCAACTAAATTTGTAAAGAAATTCATGCAAAATTTAAATTTAAGTTTTTTTATGTTTGGTTTTATTTTAAATCAAAAATAAGAAAAAAGTAATAATAATGTATTGTTATTATAATAATATATTGAAATAAGATAATGAAATAACATATGAAGATGTGATTTAAATCTAACACTTCTTCCATAAATTTTATAAAATAAAGACACGATAACCTATAATTAACAGATCAGTGATAGTTACAATAATTATAATGTTAATAATAGATTATATTAAAACACATTAAAATGAAATATGTAAGCAAGAATTTGAGGGTATTATTGTCTATTATGTCTAAGTTGACCTCTATATATAAACTATAATTTGAAAGTGAGGTAAAACCATAATCAATAAAAACATTTAAAACATAAAAATCCCTTTTTAACTTAAAAAATACTACATTTATTTCAAGTATCAATAATCTAAAAGACCAAAATTGAAAGATGAAAGTCATGAAATCCTTTATACTATACTTGAACAAAAAAATTCAAATTATAAGATCCTTATAAATTGTTGAATTTTTACATGGCAATGATATACTACAAGTACATATAACCTCTTCTACGATAATAACTATCAATTAAATTATTATCATTTACTTTTCATCTTATTTACATTTAATAAATTTAATCTAATTTCAAAAAATTAAATGTTAACTATACATCTCAAATGACAAACCTCCTTTATTAAACTTCTATTTTCTAAACGCATTAAAATCACAAATATATATAGACATTTGAATACACTAACACACATTAAAATCACAAATATAGATATTTATATGTGAGATACTCATTGGATTGATAATGTTAAATACCTTTTATTTCAATGAACTATTAGTTATTTGACAGGGGAACACCCTATCAAATCCCCATCCCCTCAAATCAGATACGCCTAAAAATTATGCCTCATAAAAATGCTTGAAAGCACACCTAAATGGGGACAAAACCCAAAAAAAAATCAGCCTTAGTTTGATAAGAACAGCTAGATAATATGAAGATGAAACCCCACAGGCCCCACCCCATAATTTTTTTTTGTTAAATAGTACAGAAGAACATGGATACCCCAACACCCATGCAGGCCACAATCGTACATAGATTAGATTGAAGAGACTAGAATGGGTACCTTTGTTCACAGGCAAGGAATCAATATAACATGGAGATGGCATTATGAAAAAGCATCCCACATAGGACCACTCTGGTACATACAAATTATTCCTTCCAAAATGTCCCTCGATTGACATTATCCTATCTTTAGTCTTATTATGTTCCTTTGAGCCCTCCGTATGTCATGTTGCCCACCCTGTCAAGCAGAAGTCTTGTCAAACACCTCTATCCAATACATCTTTGGTATTTTTATACCAATAAAAAGTAAAAGGAAGATCCATATGACCGTATATGGCTAAAAATACAGTTTGATTCCAATTGGGTAGAGATAACATAGGTCCCCATATTAGAATTCACTGTTACCAGCAGGGAAAGTTCACCAATGATGTTAAAGAAGATGGCCGCTCTGGTCTTCTTCAACAAGTCTTCCAACTGTTTGTAAATCTGTAAAAGCAACAATATGGCGTCTTTTGGTGATACATATAATATTGCTTTTAATATCATTGTGCACTTTCTCATCCCTGTAACATCATATGCAGAATTATAGAATTCTGCAAGTAGAGACAATTTAATTATTGTTTATATGATAGTTGGTTTGAATATATAGTTGAGTTGAACTTGGCAAATGTTCGCCACAAATTTTGCAGTGGGTGGATGATATAATAGTGGGTTGAAAATATCTATTGTTATCAGGATTCAACTTACAGTCAAACTTATTGACTCGTGTTTTATGAATAATTGATTTGGGTTTTCTTATAGATCTGTTACAGAGAAGCTTATTGAATTTAACTCTAGGACTAGAATATCCTTTAACGAGGATTGAATTTTTATATTTGATCTAAATATCATATTTTAAGTTTTCAATTGTTTAGAGGGTTCATTTGAAAATAAATTAATAGGTGGGTCTTACTAAATAAGCTAGTGTGATTTCAAATGAACAACCTACACGAATTAAACAGGATTGGGTTTAAAATTTTTGATCTATATACCATATTTTAAGCTTTGATTTATTTAGATGGTTAATTTGAAAATAAATTAATAGGTGGGTCTTACTAAGAAGGTAGTGTGATTTCACATGAACAACCTAAATGAATTAAAGAGGATTGGGTTTTCATATTTTGATCTAAATATCATATTTTAAGCTTTGATTTGTTTAGATAGTTTATTCGAAAAGAAATTAATAGGTGGGACTTATTGAAGAAGCTAGTGTGATTTCAAAAGAACAAACTAAACGAATTAAATGAGAACTAGGTTTTCATATTTTGATCTAAATATCATATTTTAAACTTTGATTTGTTTAGATGGTTCATTCGAAAAGAAATTAATAGGTGGGTCTTATTAAGAAGCTAGTGTGAATTCATATGAACAATCTAAACAAATCAAACGAGGATTGAGTTTCCATATTTTTATCTAAATATCATATTTTAAGCTTTTATTTGTTTAGGTGGTTCATTCCAAAAGAAATTAATAGGTGGGCTTTACTAAGATGCTAGTGTGATTTCAGATGAACAACCTAAACAAATTAAACAAGGATTGGGTTTTCATATTTTGATCTAAATATCATATTTTAAGCTTTGATTTGTTTAGACAGTTCATTCGAAAAGAAATTAATAAGTGGGTCTTATTGAAGAAGCTAGTGTGATTTCAATGAACAACCTAAACCAATCTAACGAGGATTGGGTTTTCATATTTTGATCTAAATATCACATTTTAAGTTTTGATTTGTTTAGATGGTTCATCCAAACAAAAAATGATAGATGAGTATTATTAAAGAAGCTAGTGTGATTTCAAATAAACAACCCAAACAAATCAAAACTTAAAATATGCAGCTGAAATTTATCAAACCGTACAAAAATAGTAACTAAAAGAAAGAAATATCTTCGAAGGAGATGATTTTTTTTCATCCTATTAGGAAAGAGAAACGTTATATAACAGTACTTTCTGATCCACAGTAGTGATTTTATCAAAAGAATGAGGTTCTACTCTTCCTTGGTCGTTGTCAAAAACCAGAGATCTGAATTAGTTGACGTCTATGACACCATCGAGTGTCACTCATTCCATTGATAGTTCAGAGGCATTTCATATGTGACTAAATTTGTGATTATGATGATGGAGTCACGGGCCTTCTTTCTTGTCAAGCTTTCATTTGACCACCCCACCGTTCACGAGCTCCCATGCCGTAACTGTTCTTAGTTTGGAAAGGATTTTCAAGAATTGTGTTAAAACATGTTAAAAGAGTACAAACGAAATCAATCACACTTGAAATGTTTATTTGGACCCATTTGACGCTCTATAATAATTACAAGTTTGATTGAAAAGTGAAAGGAAATAAAACATACCTTTTTAAATGAAGTAAATAAGAAATAACCTGTAAAGCACCTTAAATTATATGGATTATATAATTGACATAGTAGTCATATTATTATTATTTTTTAAATAATGAAAGAGGGGTTAAATACTTAGCTTTTAGAATAATAATGAAGTAATTTATTAAACATTATATTTTGTGATTTAAAATTGTGTTTTATGATTAAATATTTGGGTCTAGTTTAATAGTATGTTGGTCAAAGTTAGAATCACAATTCTTAAGGCCATTGTATTCCATGCAAAAACATAATCATATTATTTATAAAAATTAGACAAAGCTTGTCTTTTAGACTAGGTAGTACATATTTCCTAACCTTCAGAAATTTACCTCTTGCAATATCAACCTTCTTATAGTCTTTTTCATTGATGGACATGTTCATTTTTTCTTTTCTCAACTCATCCAAAGTGATTAACCCTTTAGGAAACTTGTTTTATTTTAGTTTCATGACCGGATCACCATATTGCTCATGTAGTTTTGACTAATTTTTAGTAAGAAAATCTACTTCTTCCATTAGAAATTTAGCAATTTGTTGTATATTCTAAAAAAAATTGCCAACTCATCACATTATTAGGGACAATAAGTATTCTAGTATGACTAGTTTGATGTGATGGTCTATGCAGGTTATGTGATACCTCTTGGGATGTCAGATTGTGCCCCAATTGTTAAAAGTCTATCATCATCCTTGTTCTTCCCTCTAGGGATAGATTGGATGTTGAAAGCTTCAAAATATTCATTGAGATCCCACACTCTATTCTTGCAGGCCTTCAAAAAATCATTTTGGAGGAATTTTGACTTCTAACTTGGTGAACAACTAGTTCACTATCGTCGAACACCTACAATGCTTTAATTCCCCTTTTTGTGGTAGCCAAATCCCGTAAATCAAAGCCTCATACTTAGCCATATTGTTAGTATAACTAAACTAAAATCTAAAAGTAAAGAAATACTTTCATTTTTGTGGGGAAATCATGGTTATGCTAGCAACTAAACCATTTTTTCTCTTTTAGCTATCAAATTATAGCTACCATAGCCCATCATTTCTTTCTTGGGGCTTCACAATACTCAATATGAATATTTTATTCATGAACACAATATGTTCCAAAACCTATTTCTTCCATGCTAGCACATGAATCATCTTAGAAATTAGCTACCCATTCATCATGAAAAATATCAAGAATCTCCTATATAGAATTTGTTGTTTCATGGCCATTGATATCCTCTCCCCAGTCTTGTATGGTGCAATTCATATTAATAGGAGGAGGTGAATATGGTTTAATGTGGCTCATGGAGATAGGCTCATATTTTATTGTTACTTTAGTACCATACCTAGTTCTGATCAACATATGAGACAAATAAGATGATAGATACCCTCCTATCTTTACTATGAATTCTTTGGATAAGTAGATGAAAAATTATGGAGGGAGGTCTATAACTAAAATGTCTTAAAAAATAGTACATTTAGGATATGCTTGCAAGGAAAGTTTCAAATATTTGATGACACCTACTATTTTAACAATTGTACCATCTAGTTGTACCACCCCCTTTGACATTGGTCCATAGTTGATACCAAGAAAATTAACTACTTTTTTGGGCATGACTAAGCTACTATCCCTCAAACAAATCATACAATTATGAACTATATGATCAACAATAATCAATGACATATAGAAAGGAGGGGGCTTACTAATTTAATTTGTGTTCGGTTCCTCTTTATGTTGACAAAGGTTGGTAAATGTTGATGCACCATTTTTAGTTGTAACACTAGTTGGCTATTCAAAACCTTTCAAGGACTCTTGCAATAAATATCTTTGAGATAGTATAGATAATGCTTCCAACATAAACACATTTAGGTTATTTTTCTTCATTTTTTCTACAATAGTGAATGGGATATGACTAACCTTTGTAGATATTTTTGGGACAACAAAGTTTATTCTTGATTGTTGATAGATTTGTGGTTGATTTTGGGCTTGATTACCTATTCCAACAACTATATTTGATTATGTCTCACAACTTCTTACTACTACACTTTCATTAATATCCCCTTTATGGTTCTTGGGAGGTTGATGCTTGATTAACCATGGAGGCTTGCTTATCCTCTACAACCCTTTTATTTGATCTAGTGTTTGTTGGAAAATGTGCCTCAACTTGCTGGCTTGGAACCTTAGAACTTGGTGTATTTTCCTCTATCTCGCAGGATTGTTGAAAATCATAACTTAAGAACTCATGTCGCGGAGTTCTGGAAATTCATAACTATCTGACATAACTAAGTCGCAAGGTTTGAGAATTTCATAACCTCCTAACTTAGCAATAGTGAGGCTTTTGTTGTTATCGGTATGTCACGGATTTTGAGAAATTCATAACCTTCGATAGAGGTTGTGAAGTTAGGATTTTAGGCGACATAGCGAATTCATACAGATTGACTCAATAGTGGACACTTGTCAGCTTGATAACTCATGGTGAATGATGGAGGAAGTAGGGACCACGAAAACATAATATAATATGATGTTGATCAATGGTCATGATAAGATCTAATCCAATGGTGCTCGTTTACACTGCACTCCTTTGTGATGAAGACCGACAGACTTTTGTGGAGTGAGCAGAATTGTTTGAGTGGCTGACATCTATCGGCTTGATCAAAAATTGATTAAGACTTAATCTAATGGTGTCCGCTAGCCCTGCACCTCTTTTGGTGGGTCTTGAGTGACTCTTATGGGGTGTGCGGGCTTCAGACACATGTCATGGTGGACCTGACTGGTGCCAAGTTGTTAAATGGTATGATGGTTGACTTGGTAACTTGTGGAGAGTACCTAGGTGGGACACAATTGCTACCAAGATGGAAAGTGATGGTTGGTTGTTGATTATTGACAGTTGGTTGATGGTTGATTTGGAAATTGAATGGATGTGAAAGCCAATACAGTTGAAATGGTTGGTTTTCTGGAACTGAAGTGACCATGTCTAGATGACAATAATATATACTGATTCACTTTGTATTGTGTTGGGTTCAGATCAATTGGTTAATGTTTTACATTGTATGCTTACGAGCATTGTAATAGTGTGAGAGAATGAATTTGTATTGTGAATCTGTGTATGAGGTTGATCTAGCAATGTTTGCTATTGTGAATTAACATCTAAAAGTGGAGTTTGAAACTTTGTATGTAAACATTATTTACTGTAATACAAAGTGACTTTATTTGGTGTGTGGGTTTTTCTCCTGTAAGGGTTTTCCCACGTAAATTTGGTGTTCAATTCTATGTGTGATTTTATCTATTTGTTCTTTTGTATGTATTTCTTAAATGAACTGTAATTGTAATTGGAAATTAAAAGTACCATTTGCATTATTTCTCCTGTAAGATTGGCATTTGGAAGGTGTTTTTGCATCTTGCTTTTCTTACAAGTGGTATTAGAGTCTAGCCAGTTGTGTTATCCTTGTGGGTGATCTGGGTTTTTTGTGCTAGTCTTGTCCAGTGGGAGTCTTATAGAGAAAAACTAGTTGTCTTGATTATAGATTGAGATGGCAAGCACATCAGGAAAAATAGAAATTGAAAAGTTCAATAGAGGAAATTTTGAGTTGTGGAAACTCAAAATAGAAGACATGTTGGTGGATAGAGATCTTTGGATTGCTATTATGGGGACAAAACCATTAGGCATGTAACAAGAAGATTGGGACCTCACAGATAGAAAAGCTAGAGGGTTGATAAGACTTCAAGTCTTGCTGATTCTGTTCTCTTGAATGTCCATGAGGAGAAGACTACATCTTCATTATGGAAGAAACTTGGTGATATTTATCATGGCAAGTCTCTGGTGAATAAGTTATTCCTAAGGAAGAAGTTATACTCCTTGAAGATGGAAGAAGGAGAATCCGTAGTAGACCATCTGAATTCATTTAACATGATTGTTGCTTAGTTGGCCTATGTGGGTGTGAAGATAGAGGAGGAGGATCGTTGTATGCTTCTATTATGTTCCTTACCTAATACTTGGGATCACCTGGTAATGGCTATTGGAAGTACAAAAACCAATTTTAAAATGGAAGATGTGGTTGCTTCATTATTGTTAGAGGAAATGTGGAGGAAATCTTCTGAGATGGCCAAGGAAGCCCTTGTTGTTCGGGGTAGACCAAAGGAGAGAGGCAAGAAGAAAGAAAAGAAGTCTAAATCCAAATTTGAAGGGAGATCAAAGTTTCTTGGAAAGAAGTCCAAGGTGAGATGCTGTAATTGTGGGTAGACTGGTCATATCTAGAAGGATTGTAAAGAGGAGAAAAAGAAGAAGAAGAACTCTTTAGATAATGATTCTTCTTAGAGCAATGCAGATGCCTTCATTGTAGCCTTGGTGACTCAAGCATTAGATGATATCTGGCTGAATGACTTAGGTGCATCTTTTCACATAATATCTCACAAAGATTGGTTTACAAAGTATGAAAAGTATGCACTGGTGGAAAGGTGTATCTAGAAAGTGTCTCATCTATTGAAATTGTTGGTTGAGGAAGAGTTAGAATTTGATTCCCTGATGAAAGAATAAAAAGGATTGATGGCGTAATGCACATACTAGGTCTGGCTCAAAATTTTCTTTCTGTAAGTAAGCTTAATGATGTTGATGTGCAAGTTACATTCTTGAGTGGTGGCTGTAAGATGAATAGAGGATTGATAGTGCTAGCTAGGGGAGCATGTATTAGTACTCTATACAAGTTGGATGCACAAGTTGTTCAATGTAACAGTGTCTCTATAAAGTCAGAAAAGGTTGCTTGTGTAGAAAAGGAGAACAAAGTTCCTTTGGGTGCAAACTCTTTGGAGGTGAAACTCCCATAAGAGAAAACCATGCTATGGCATCATAGTCTTGGTCACATAGGAGAGAAAGGCTTAAAAGCCTTGAAAAATAAAAACTTGGTAGAAGGGCTTGATGATTGTAACCTTGAGTTTGATTTTTGTGAACATTGCATTTATGGAAAGAAACACCATGTTTCTTTTTACTCTAGTCCTCATAAGTCTTCTGGTATATTGGATTATGTTCACTCTAATGTATTTGGTCTAGTGGATGTTCCTTCGTTATCGAAGTCTAAATATTATGTTTCTTTTATTGATGACTATTCGAGAAGGGAATTTGTATACTTTCTTAAAATTAAATCAAAAGTGTTTAGTTAGTTTAAAGAGTTTAAAACTTGGTTGAAAATTAGACTAGAAGAAAAATTAAATGCTTGAGGACAGACAATGGTAGTGAGTTTTGTTTTGCAGATTTTGAAAGGTATTGCAAAGAACATGGAATAAAAAGGCATAAAAAATACCTTACACTCCACAACAAAACATGGTGTTGCCGAAAGGTTGAATCGGGCGCTGATGGAAAGGGTGAGAAGTATGTTGAGCAATGCTAGTCTAGAGAAGAAGTTTTGGGTTGAGGTTATGGATACAACATGTTATTTAATAAATCAATCTCCCTCTTTGGCACTTGCTGACAAAACCCCTATGTAAGCTTGGTCTAGTAAGAATCCCTCTTTAAGAAATGTAAGAGTCTTTGGCTATGAAGTATATGCATACATGCCAAATGAGAAAATATCTAAGTTGGAAAGCAAAGTTGTAAAATGTATCTTCATCGACTATGGCATTAGTGTGAAAGGATACAAGCTTTGGAATCCTATTACTGAGAAGGTTGTGTGCAAAAGAAGTGTAATATTTCGGGAGCTGAAACCTTTTGAAGTTGATCTACAGTCAGAGATAGAAGAAGAAGAAAAGAAGAATGATGTAGTTGAAATTCCTTGAACTCTAGATAAAGAGGAACTACAAATTCAAAGTGTACTTGAAACTGAGGAGAGCTCTAGAAGATCTAAGAGTTTTGAACAAGAAGAAGAACCACAACTTCAACCTTAGCCTGTGAGGAGGTCTACACTTGAGAAGTGACAACCTAAAAGGTATGGTTTTTCCATGTTGGATACGAACTGTGCCTATGCTTTGATTATTAGCATTGATGAGCCTATGAATGTAAAGGAGGCTATTAATATGTCTGATTCAGATTCCTAGTTGGAAGCCATGAATGAGGAAATGGCATCTTTGAAAAAGAATGAAACTTGGGATTTGGTACCTTTGCTTGAGGGTCAGAAGCTTGTTCGCTGTAAATTGGTATTTAAGAAGAAAATTGGTCTGGATGGAAGTGTTGAGAAGTATAAAGCTAGGTTGGCTATGAAAGGTTATTCCCAAGTGGAGGGAATTGATTATGGCGAAATATTTTCTCATGTAGCTAAGATGACATCTATCATATTTTTTTTGTCACTTGCAGTAGTGTATGACTTAGAGATTGAATAGATGGATGTGAGGACAACATTTCTTCATGGAGATCTTGAAGAAGAAATTTATATGTCCCAGCCTGAGCACTTCATTGAAAAAGGTAAAGAAAATTTGGTTTGCAAGTTAAAGAAATCATTATATGGTTTAAAGCAATCACCTAGAACATGTTACCAAAATTTTGACAGTTTTGTGTTGTCATTGGGAATTGTGAGATAAAAATATGATCATTGTGTGTATTACAAAACTAAGAATGATTGTTTACTTATTATTTCCCTGTATGTTGATGACATGTTGTTCATAGGAAATAGTAAGGTCCTATGATTTTTGATCTAAAATATCAATTGTCAGCAAAGTTTGAAATGAAAGATTTAGGTGCTGCAAGGTACATTCTAGGTTTGGAAAGGGATAGGGAAATTAGAAAGCTTTGGCTCAGCTAGAGCAAGTATATTAGTTTTGTCCTTGAGAGATTGAGTATGACAAATTGCAAGCAGTTAGCTATTCCAATATTGCAGGGAACAAAGCTATTTGTTGAAGATTGTACTAAGTCTCCTACTGAGATGGAGGACATGACTAGGGTGCCCTATGCAAGTGCAGTTGGTAGTTTGATGTACACAATGGTTTGTACTAGGCCAAACGTTTCCCAATTGGTGTAGGAGCACCCAAGGCCTTCAAGGAGCTCTTTAAGGATCATAAGTGTGCAGGGGTCAGGAGGACCTTTCCATCATATCAGAGCATCAATTATGGTGTCTTGGAGCCTATAATGGCATTTGGGATGAATAAAGGTAATGGGAATATTAAAAGTCCTAAGGGTCCTGAAAGGACCATAGGACCAAAAAAACCTTGTAAGTGGATCAATAGTGTCCAAAGGGTGTAGGTAGGTCTATAATGTTTTAATTAGATCAATTAAGCTTAAATGTTAAAGGGTAGATAGTTTTTAGTCAATACAAATCAATAAATAAAGTTTGGAAATTCAAATTTTTGAATTCCAATGGTTAGTTGTGCTTTGGGCGGGTAAGTGAGTTTTAGGGGATTAATCAACTTTAATGTAATAAAACCAACTCTAATTGGTTGGGATAGTTGGGGGATTGATCTATAACCCCAAAATAATCATTTGTATGGAGGTTGATCAACTGGAGAGGTGACTGTATAGACTGCTACAAGAAATAGTGAAAGAAATACAATTTTCTTGTAATTTCTTTGAGTTTTTTGATGAGTTTTTGATTTACCTTGAAGTTATGATCATTTGAATTGTTTGGGAACTTGAAATTACATGTTTTGAAACCCTCATAGGTTCTTAGAGCAATAATAAATAAGTTTTTTTGTACAAAACTTCTGACTGTCCTCAGGAAAACATAAATTTTCCACTAGTTTGAGGGTTTTTCATGGATGAATGATCCATTTCATGGGAATATATGAATGAGACCAATGAAATGGATAATAATTAACTTGTATCATATCAATATAATAAACTAAAGTGCAGGAAAGAGGAATCATGCGGTGTACACCAAGATTTCACAGTGCAAAGTGCTTGAAGATGGAGGCTAGAGTATAGCAGTGGAAGATCTGCCTTAAGGAGGGGTATGTTTTTGAGTTGGGATAGTCTAAATATGTTTTCCTAATGGTGTAGGGTCAATAAAAAAGTTCTAGAAGTGTGTACAAAGCCAAGATCCAAGAAGCCCTAGTTTTGAGACATTTTATGGAGGGTTTTGTGATCAGGGATCTTAGAGGTGTCACAGAAGGTTAGGACCTTGAAAATCCTTGGTTTTGAGACAATTTGAGACATTGTTGAAATTTTCTTAATCAGGGGATAAAGTTAGAGAGGGGTTGCTTTGTAAAAGTAGGCTAATTGAGTAGCCTTGAGCAGGGTAGGTGTATTGAAAGTATATGTTGGTCCAAAGGAATCACTATTGGTTTTTAGATATGTTGTGTAGGCCCTAAAAGGGTATCTCAATCCATATTTTATTTGTTAAGTGTTTTGGAAAGCTTGAGTGTAAAGTGGCTTAAACCAGGTTGCCTATGCTACAAGGGAGGACATGCTATATGGTGGAATTTTGATAAGTTCTTTGAAACCCATTTTGAAATTGATCTGATGTTCATTTGTGAGTCATTTTGAGAAGGTATCCACCTCCCTCTGCATCAGAGTGGTATCAGAGCAGTGAGTAGGTCCTTTAGGGATTGAAGAATCAACAATGGCACCTAAAAATCAATTGGCAAGAGAGTTAGAGGAGTTAAAGGAAATCTTGGAAAGGGAAAGAAAAAGAAGAGAACAAGAAGTAGCAAGAGAGCAGGCCAGAGCAAGAGAAGAAAGGAAATGGAGAAGGGAGAGAGAGACCATGCAAGCAAGGATAAATAACCTTGAGAGGAGTAGGAGGAGAGAAGAACAAGAAGACCAAGAAGACAATGATGAAGATGAAGAGCATGTGAGGGAAATCAGGAACACCCAGCAAATGAGATAGAGGACCCTAAGGAAAGGAGGTTACCGAGATTGTTGAAAGCGATAAGGTCATGGAGGAAAGAGTCACATAGATTTTCCTATCTATCAAGGGAAGATGGATAGTGAAGAGGTGTTAGGATGGCTTGATGCCTTAGAAAACTATTTTGAGTTTGAAGAGATGGATGAAGAGAGGAAGGTTAAGTTTTCCAAAACTAAGTTGAGAGGCACAACATTGACATGGTGGACTAGTTTTCAGAATGATAGGATGGCTAGGGGATTGGAAAAAGTCTCTACATGGGCAAGGATGAAGAGTTTGGTAAAGGAAAATTCCTACCATCTGATTACACAATTCATGTGAAGAGGATGAGGCAGAATTTAAGAAAAAGGACATGGATGTGATGTCCTATACTGAGCAATTTCACAAGCTTGGTATTAGAGGAGGTTATGAGGAAGAAGATGAGAAAGTAGCTAGGTATATCAATGGCTTGAGGTATAATCTACAAGATGAGATTGGTTTGCAATTGCCAAGGACATTAGGAGAATGTTTTCAGTTGGCCATTAGAGCAGAAGAAAAGGTGAAGAGGAAGCAAGAAAGATCAAGCAATGGTGGAAGAGGAGGTAGTTCAAATAGGGGCAGAGGTAATAGAGAACAAGGACAAGGCAGCAATGACAAGAGCAGCAATGACAAAGGCAAAGAGGTATTTTCTAATCAAAGAGGTGGATACACTCCTAGAGGAGGAGGCAGATTTGGACAAGGTAGAGGCACATTCACAGGTAGGTGTTTCAATTGCAATGAACCAGGGCATCCTTCCTTCAAGTGTCCTAAAATGGGAACAAGCTGATAAGGACAGAGATAGGAGAGCTAACTTGGTACAAGAAGAAGAAGACAAGAAGGAGGAATCGAAAAACATCATGGCAGACCCTGTGGACTGATGGTGAGTTTTATGGTCAAGATTGCTCATAGATTTAGGGTCACATAGCAATTTAGTTTCACTTGATATGATAACCAAGCTAGGGATTGAAACATTTGATCATCCTACTCCCTACAAGGCCACTTGGGTAACTCAAGGACAACATGTAGAGATTTGTAAGAGGGCTTATGTAGATTTCTCAATTGGATCATATCATGATAGGGTGCTTTGTGATGTCATTCCAATGACTTGTGGTCATATCATCTTGGGGAGACCATGGCAGTATGCTAGAAGGACATTGCATGATGGATTCCATAATACATATTTGGTGCATAAAGGAGATGTTAGATACAAATTAGTGCCTTTTCCTTTGGAGCAGTCAAATGAAAGTTTTATGATCTATTTTGAGAAACATTTGCAAGTAAGTAGGGTGAGACAGGGGAAGACATTGGTAGGTTGAGAAAAGACAAGTTGCAGCAGGGTTGTGAAGGATACAGTCCTAAAAAGTAGAATTTGTGGGACTTGGACAGTATTAAGGTGGGGAATATTGCATGCCCTATAGTTGAGGGTAATAGAGATGGAGTTCTTTCACCAAGAAATCAGGGGAATGAAGGCAAAACAGGGTACAAGGGCAGGTTGAGATCAAACAGCCAAGAGGGCAGTCTCATCAAAGTTTTGATTCTATCAAGAATGCAGATTGGCAGAAGAGGAAGACAATGACTTTGGGAGATTACATACCCTCTCATTGGAAGATGAAAACATATGAGAGCAAGGGGTCTTTTGGTGGCAACACATGGGATACTTCTTGGGGCAAGAATTATTTCTTTCTTGGGGAGAATGGTGCAGGAGCACCCAAGGCCTTCAAGGAGCTCTTCAAGGATCATAAGTGTGCAGGGGTCAGGAGGACCTTTCCATCATATCAGAGCATCAATTATGGTGTCTTGGAGCCTATAATGGCATTTGGGATGAATAAAGGTAATGGGAATATCAAAAGTCCTAAGGGTCCTGAAAGGACCATAGGACCAAAAAAACCTTGTAAGTGGATCAATAGTGTCCAAAGGGTGTAGGTAGGTCTATAATGTTTTAATTAGATCAATTAAGCTTAAATGTTAAAGGGTAGATAGTTTTTAGTCAATACAAATCAATAAATAAAGTTTGGAAATTCAAATTTTTGAATTCCAATGGTTAGTTGTGCTTTGGGCGGGTAAGTGAGTTTTAGGGGATTAATCAACTTTAATGTAATAAAACCAACTCTAATTGGTTGGGATAGTTGGGGGATTGATCTATAACCCCAAAATAATCATTTGTATGGAGGTTGATCAACTGGAGAGGTGACTGTATAGACTGCTACAAGAAATAGTGAAAGAAATACAATTTTCTTGCAATTTCTTTGAGTTTTTTGATGAGTTTTTGATTTACCTTGAAGTTATGATCATTTGAATTGTTTGGGAACTTGAAATTACATGTTTTGAAACCCTCATAGGTTCTTAGAGCAATAATAAATAAGTTTTTTTGTACAAAACTTCTGACTGTCCTCAGGAAAACATAAATTTTCCACTAGTTTGAGGGTTTTTCATGGATGAATGATCCATTTCATGGGAATATATGAATGAGACCAATGAAATGGATAATAATTAACTTGTATCATATCAATCTAATAAACTAAAGTGCAGGAAAGAGGAATCATGCGGTGTACACCAAGATTTCACAGTGCAAAGTGCTTGAAGATGGAGGCTAGAGTATAGCAGTGGAAGATCTGCCTTAAGGAGGGGTATGTTTTTGAGTTGGGATAGTCTAAATATGTTTTCCTAATGGTGTAGGGTCAATAAAAAAGTTCTAGAAGTGTGTACAAAGCCAAGATCCAAGAAGCCCTAGTTTTGAGACATTTTATGGAGGGTTTTGTGATCAGGGATCTTAGAGGTGTCACAGAAGGTTAGGACCTTGAAAATCCTTGGTTTTGAGACAATTTGAGACACTATTGAAAATTTATTAGTCAGGGGATAAAGTTAGAGAGGGGTTGCTTTGTAAAAGTAGGCTAATTGAGTAGCCTTGAGCAGGGTAGGTGTATTGAAAGTATATGTTGGTCCAAAGGAATCACTGTTGGTTTTTAGCTATGTTGTGTAGGCCCTAAAAGGGTATCTCAATCCATATTTTATTTGTTAATTTTTTTGGAAAGTTTTTCTGTAAAGTGGCTTAAACCAGGTTGCCTATGCTACAAGGGAGGACATGCTATATGGTGGAATTTTGATAAGTTCTTTGAAACCCATTTTGAAATTGATCTGATGTTCATTTGTGAGTCATTTTGAGAAGGTCTCCACCTCCCTCTGCATCACCAATCAGTGGGAGTACTTAGTCAATTTATGGATAATCCAGAAACACCGCATTGGGATGATATGAAGAGAGTTTTCTAATATTTGAAGGGTACTTTAGAGTATGCATTGTGTTATCATGGAAACTCAATTGGATCACAAAGATATCTTAACATTCGTGGGTATGTGGATTCTGATTGGCTAGGGGACATTGACAGTAGAAGATCCACCAGTGGATACATCTTCCTCTTATTCGGTGGTGCAGTTAGTTGGATGAGCAAGTGACAAGCTATAGTCACCTTATCTACTACTGAGGCAGAGTATATGGAAGCAAAACATGCCTATAAGGAAGCCATTTGGCTTAGATGTTTTTGTTATGATGTTGGGTTTAATGTAGGAAAATTACTATTTGTTGTGACAGTCAGAGTGCTATTTGTTTGGCGAAAAATCCCACTTTCCACGCCAGAATGAAGCACATTGATGTTCAGTATCATTTCATTTGTGATATGGTGGAGGATAGAAAGGTTAATCTTGAAAATGTGGATACTCTAGAGAATTTCGTCGATGCATTGACAAAGCCTTTGAGCATAGGAAAGTATGGTGTGCTAGTTTGATGGGCCTTAGGGCCTATGATATTAAATAACTTCGAGTTTGGAAGAAGCTCATAAGTCTTTGTCAAGTGGGAGAATGTTGGAAAATGTGCCTCATCTTGTTGGCTTAGAACCTTAGAACTTGGTGTATTTTCCTCTATGTCATAGGATTGCTTAAAATCATAACTTAAGAACTCATGTCACAGAGTTCTAGAAATTCATAACTCTCTGACATAACTAAGTCACGGGGTTTGGGAATTTTATAACCTCCCAACTTAGAAATAGTGAGGCTTTCTTCATTATCAGTATGTCACGGGTTTTTGAGAAATTCATAACCTCTAATAGAGGTTGTGAAGTTAGGATTTCAAGTGACATAGCGACTTTGTACGATTGACTCAGTAGTGGACACTTGTCAGTGAAATAACTCATGGTGAATGATGGAGGAAGTGGGGACCATAACAGTATAATATAATATGATGTTGATCAACGGTCATGATAAGATCTAATCCAACGGTGCTCGTTTACTCCATGTTCCTTTGTGATGAAGAATGATAGACTTTTGTGGATTGAGTGAAATTTTTTGAGCAGTTTACATCTGTTGGCTTGATCAATGATTGATTAAGACTTAATCTAATGGTGTTTGCTAGCCCTGCACCTCTTGTGGTGGGTCTCGAGTGACTCTTGTGGGGTGTGCAAGCTTCAGAAACGTGTTGTGGTGGACATGAATAGTGCCAAGTTGTTAAATGGTATGATGGTTGACTCGGTAACTTGTGGAGAGTACCTAGGTGGGACTCGATTGCTGCTAGGTTGGAAAGTGATGGTTGGTTGCTAACTTTTGACAGTTGATTTGGAAATTGAATGGATGTCGAAGCCGATACAGTTGAAATGGTTGTTTTTCTGGAACCAAAGCAACCATGGCTAGTTGATGATAATATATATTGACTCACTTTGTATTGTGATGGGTTTAGATCAATTAGTTAATGTTTTGCATTGTATGCTTACGAGCATTGTAACAGTGTGAGAGAATGAATCTGTATTGTGAATCTTTGTACGAGGTTGATCTGGCAATGTTTGTTGCTATGAATTAACATCTGAAAGTGGAGTTTGAAACTTTGTATGTAAACATTATTTACTGTAATACAAAGTGACTTTATTTGGTGTGTGGGTTTTTCTCCCGTAAGGTTTTTCCCACATAAATATGGTGTTCAATTTTGTGTGTGGTTTTATCTATTTGTTCCTGTGTATGTATTTCTTAAATGAACTGTAATTGTAATTCAAAATTAAAAGTACCATTTTCATTATTTCTCTTGTAAGATTGGCATTTGGAAGGCATTTCTGCATCTTTCTTTCCTTACAGTGTTATGTGTCAGTATGCTCATATTTGTTACAAGTATGAGCAATTGGTGTTGTAATTGATGCCAACAAGCATGTGTTGTCATTGGTGTCAACTATATGAGAAGAAGATTGTTGCAAGAGTATATGTTTTTGCATTGATGATGCTTTGATTGGTTGCATTACATTGTCATTAGTAAGCTACTGATGTCAACCTCTAGTGTTACTTTGATAAGCTTATGTCTATCGATACATGGTTGAATTTCTATTATGCTAATGAGGAAGTATTGAAGGTGATGAGGATATGTCTTTGATGCTTGGTTTCCAAGTGCTTTTGAGAAAATTTGATAAAAAGAGGAAATAGTGTGTTGTAGTGTTGTTCTGGGTAGAAGAGTAGTGTTTTGGTGTTACTCAACATTTCTTCTAGGTTGAAGATTTTCCTATGCATTTTAGATATGTTCATCAGAGGTGTTCAAAGGTGTTGTATTCAAAATTTGGTATGTTGGATAATTGTGCAAAAGAAGTTGTGTTCATCAATGTGTGAATAGTGTATTACAGAGGTGTTTGGGAGAAATGTTTTTTCTCTGTGTTTCTCTGCAATTTGGTTTCAAGTCTTGTAGATTTGAATGTGTGCTGATAGTGTTGGTATCTTTCTTTAGTTGATGTTGTTTGAGGTTTGGTGCTTTGGAAGGATTTTATTAAGTTACAAAGTATGACAGAGTTGTTTGAGTTTACTAGGTGTGTACATTCCTCAAGTGAAAGTTGTTGCAAAGGAGTTTGTTCAATTTTAGGGTATTTTGGAATATTCTAGATTATGTTTAGGTGAAATTTATTTTCTATGAGTTGTTTTTGGATCAAAAGAAGCATTTAATTAAAATTTTAATGGTGTTAACATGGGTAAAGCCCAACCTTGGTGTTTACACTAATTGCGGTAGATTCTTATTGTCCATAGAAGCATGTGGTAGCATAGTGTTATAGTTTCTGGTCCCAGATAATGAGTGGTGTGGTCTGCCTTCACTTCTATCCCCCATGAAAGTGTTTTGGTGCTGAAATAATTTAAATTTGCATGGTTGATGTGCATAGCCAACCTTGGGGAGTGGTTTCAATGTTGAGGATGATATAAATATGAGTCGAGTTGTTGATGGATGTAAGGATATATGAGTATAATGTGAATTGCAGAGTGTTATGATGTGAATTTGAGAAGTAGAGAGTGAGCTTTCATGTGTTAGATTTTTGGATGCAATGAGTAGAAGGTATCTGCAATTCTTTAGTAATGCTATGAAGGTGTTCGTGATACTGTGGTGGATTTACCTATTGTATTGAGATAGATTTCTCTATGTAACATTCTTCTCTATCTTCTTTCTATTTTGGCATTGAGCCTTGCTTCTTTGTGAAATGAGCCCTCCAACAGTGAGCCCCATTATATCTGATGTTGATATCACTTTATATTGTGAGCTAATCCTCACCCTTGTTTTTCCCATCTTGGGTTTTCCACGTAAATTTGGTGCTCTCTTGTGCATGGTGCTAATTTATTGCAATTTTTGTTATTTGTCTTTCATGCTAAATCATAATAATAGATTAAGGGTTAATTAATTTCATGTGGATCTGAATGTGTATGAGGGTTTTGAAGGTTTAAGGTACAAATGATTCACCCCCCCTCAATTGTCTTATGCATTCAACAATTGGCATCAGATCAAGCTTCCTTGGAAGAAAGCTTAAGTGCTTGAGGTAGATTTGGGATGGTCCATAAGAAAGAGATCCCTATATTTGATGGAACAAATTATACATTTTGGAAGACAAGGATGGGAAGTTTTCTGGTTTATCTTGGATATGATGTCTAGAAGTCTATGAGGACTGGTTACACTAAACCTACAAATGCTCCAAGTACTATTGATGAGATCGAAGCCTATGAAAGCAATGGTAAAGAAAGGTATGCTCTCCTAAATAGCCTTAAAAATTATGAATTGGTGAAAGTTATGAGTCTAAAAATTGCTAAACAAATTTGGGGAAAGTTAGAAAGCATTTATAAAGGAGATGATAAGGTCAAAGAAACTAAGATGCAAAATTTGAAGACCATGTTTGAGAACTTGCAGATTTCTAAAGAAGAAAATTTCACAAGCTATATACAGTTGGTAGATGAAGTTTTCAGCTCCATCAAAGGTCTTGGTGGAAAACTCAAAGAACCAGAAGTGGTGAAGAAAATTCTCAGAACTCTCCCTAAATCTTATAGTCATAAAGTTTCTGCTATTGAAGAATTTTCAAATTTGAATCAATATACTAGATCAACTATATGGCTCTTTAACTACTTTTGAAATGAGAGAATTTTGAACAAATAGTGGTACAAAAGTTGAAACTACTTTTAAGGTTGGGAAATAGCGGAAATCAAGGAATTAGATGAGGAGGATCTTGATGATATAGAAGATAACTTTGTAAGGAGAATGAAGAAGGGTACTGGTAAGTACAATAGTAAGCTTCCTTTCAAATATTTTAGTTGTGGAAATATAGGTCACTATGCTTCTGTAGATTAGAAAATGGACATTAGACATAAAAGGAAATGAAGAATCAAAGCAAACAATCACTAATCCTGCTATCCTCAATTCAATCTAATCTAATCTACCTATGAAGTATGAATAACACAATGAAATCAAAATAAATGTAGCATTACCTTCACCATGCTGATACAATTTACCTCCATAGTTTTCCTTTGTTTCACTTTTCACTCAGTTTTTATGTGTGTACTCCTTTGCTTCAAGCTCAAGAATAAGATATGATCACATTGATTGCAAAATGTTGGAATTCATGGCTTTTCTTTGAAAATGGAGAAAGACTATTGATTTTATAGAGGATTTGATAGAAAAGTGATGATCAAGATTGAAAGGAAAAATGAACAGATGAGAAGATGAGATTATGAGAAGGAATGGGAAAGTTACTAATTTAATTGAAGAAAGGATAATATTGAATTATCTAATTAAAATGGTAGATAATGGTACACATGACGTTTCCATTTTGAAGATTGAGTTGACTGGTGGATGAAGAAGATGTTTCCAAAATGAAGGAAAGTTAATGATTTAGGAAAAAAATATATTCCAAAATTAAGATAGAGTTAACCGGTGATTCAAAAATAGAAAGATTGAAGAAATAAAGTGTAATAAATAAATAAAATTTATTTATTTGCACCCACATGATTAATTAAATAAATAAAAATATTTATTTAACTATAAAAGAATTTAGGAATTAGTTAATTAATTAAATAAATGATTTATTTAATTATGAAGAATATTAGATGTTTCCAATTTGAAGACTTAGTTGATTGATGATGGAAGAAATGGTTGATTGGAGAGATGAGAATGAAAATTATTTGAAAATGGAAATAAGCTCACATATAATTAAATAAAAAAATATTATTTAATTAAAAATGGATAAATGGGAATTAAGACACAATTGAATAAATTCAATTTATTTAATTAGCAAGGAATGGTAAATGAAAAATGAATTAATTAAATAACAAAGAGTCAAAATTAATTAATAGTAGAATATTACATTTGGTAATAATTAAATAATGAAGTATTATTGAACCATTAAGCAAAAAATGATAATTAGTGTTAAAATGCTAGTTTGTAGGCTAGGACAATTTCAGGTATCTACATTTTTCCCCTCTTTGATACAATGTGTTTTTATAGCGTTGTGTCAAAAGACAAAAACAAAAATTCAAGTTCAAGAATTGCCCCAGTATGCCCTGGTGATGGAAGGATAGCATGGTGCCCCCTTAGGAAATTTGGTAAAAATTCTGAAAGTTTTTCCCTTTTTTTCGACAAGCTAATTTAATGCAATTAGGTATGGGGACTGATAGAAGAAATGTTATCTAGAAGAAAATGTTAGTAATAAGTGAAGAATTATTAGATAGATCTTGATTGATGCATGATTAATAATATTCGAGCTTTCAATAGTGCACATTTTATCATCATAGAGCGTTTTATTATGTCGCAAGTGGATGTATGCACACCTAAGCATGAATTGAAAAGGAAACTTTGTTTTTTCATTTGCCTAAAGATATGATATATGGACTAGTGGATATTGTACACCAAGTTGAGACAAACCTTGGTGACATTAGTACCTACTTGTCAAAGATTCAAACACATTAGACAAGGAGTGCCTTGATTCATACTAGTAACAATAGAACCTTGTTGGAATATGTAAGAGAATTACCATATAGCATGTTTATCCATATACAAGAAATCGTTAGATTGACATTTAACTTGAATAGGATGTTTGGATTATGCCAAATGTAATTCTATCACACACAAGGACCTTAGTTGCCCTAGTCATGTTACCAAGACAAAATACAAATAGAAATTAACAAAAATAAGTCATGATCCATCCTTGCTCCTCTTATCACTTGTGGACATCCTCGAGTAGCTTAGGAACTTGACATAAGATAAATCAGATAAAAAGATACGAATTTAACAAAGACAAAATGAGTCAACAATCATCTAGATCTTCATGCCTAAAGTGAATATGTTTTAATAGGATAATGCTTGGTTTTAGGACAAACATACCTCATATAAGACGTTAGGTGTGGTGTTGAGGATACAAGAACCTACATAACAGAAATGATATCTTTTAAAGATAAATGATGTTAATAGATGATTGGAAAATTGATCAAATAGATTGATGTCTATTTTGATAGTTTTTTCTTGTTGGTTTGTGATTTGTGAAGCTCAGTTTCTATAAGATGTCTTGTTTGTTGTCCAACATATCGAATCTTAACAAGGGATAGTTTTATTGTGAGATATGGATCATGATGAAAATTTGATTAGTCATGATGGACCTTAAGGGGACTGACCTAATGCCTTAGGGACTCATCAATAATGGCCTTTCCTACATGACAAGCTCAAAGACAACACAGTTCGACTAATCTTGATACTTTTTCTTGACTTTTCTGACCTTTTATGACTGGTTTTGGATTTTTTTTAAATATATTCGAATGTTTTTGGATTTTTGAATGTTTTGATGATGAGGATATGGATTTTGAAAGTTTTTATGATGATGATATTGATGAATGATGAAGAGATATCAATGTGTGGATATCAAATACCTTTTAAGATTTTTTTGCTAGCCAAGCTAAAACTAATTGATTTGATTGAGTGATTGTCGATAGTGATAATATTGTTGAGGATACACAATAATGCAAGGATAGTGTTGTCAAGATAGGAACAACACGAGGATTCAGAAGGATACATCCTAATATGATGATTGATTGATTAGATAAGATTGATCAAGATTTGTAGCCAAGCTAGGTATAAGATTATTGAATGTTTTGATACCACATTGAAGTGTTGAAAAGATGCAACTGACATGGATTGTTTGGATGATGCTTAGATCAATTAGATAGAAGATATAGATCAAGATTTATTATAAAGAGAGAGGTAAGTACCTACCCCAATGTCTAGCAATGCAGGAAATACTATGAGTGGATGAATGGACTAGTGTGATAGGAATGGATATGTGAAGAAAAAACATTATGCAAATAGATTGAGGAGAAAGGATTTTACTTCCAAGGACTATCTCATAATAGGATAACATGTTTGACTCAAGTGAAAAATGTTTGGATAGTGCTATGTAGGTGAGGGTATGATCTATGGGATAGTATATGGTCAAATAAAAATGAGCATGTCAAAATTTTCCAAAAGTATGTTTTTGAAGTATATGCCCTAGTCTTTATCAAGATCAAGATGGACAGGGAAGATGGATGCAAGTGGAATGGATGGATCATATATTTATTATGGATGGCTTGGATATGATGTTAGATTTATTATACATGGATAAGCTGCCCCAACTAGAATGGTGCACATAGATGCTTGATTATTACACATGGCATTTGTTTACCAAGTTTTCATCATTGTACTTATCTAAAGTGCCACCAAAGTGGTTTTCACTATTGGACAAACTATATTTCTTTTTTACCTTTTTTTATTCTTTTTTTTTGTTATTTTGAATGACCGTCGATCATGCTAGACCACCTGGTGGTGTTGATACTAATGTTGTTGTCATAGTGTTCCAATAATGTCTTGCTTGGAGGAGTTCCTTTACCTAGACATAGGCGCTTGTATGTAACCCTCAAATGTTCTTGTCTTCTTTGTTGATATCAAAGTTAACCTCACTTAGATGCACATATTGCAATAGAGTACCCTTAGAATCTTTATGATAAAGAGTTGCTGCCAAGACATGGTTGATGTGAGATTTCGATATAATGGATGTTGAAGTGGATGGTGGAATTAGGACCAGTTTCTTGATATACTTTGTATTTCACTCTTGAATCTTTCTTTTTCATTGGTGGACATTTTTGCTGGATGAAATTCCCTTTTCTATTTTTCCCTATAGTTTCTTTGACTAATGGAGTTTGATAGGGACATTTTTCTTTATTTTTCTTTGGAATCCATTTGAATTTTGTTTATCCATTTTGACTTCTTGACTCTTTTGCTTCAATAACTTGATCTTTTCTTGGATATAGACTTTTCTCTTTTTGTTGATCCCATTTAGTGGATGAAAATATGTGAGGATGTCGATCCATGATATGAATGGTTGAAGTGCTAGCCATGTTTTTATCATAAGGATTCTTTGTGCTCCACATGTTGATGTTTACATTAGATAAAGTTGGTCCTGATATCATGGATGTATTATTGATATGTTTAGACTCCTTAATTGTTGAATAGCCAAGACCTTGATTCTTAGGATTGTTGATAATCTTCATTGGTTAGATAGGATATCATGTTCATGTAGGACTAGTCCTTTTCCTTTATGCTACATTCTTTGATAGATCTTATTTTTAATAAGATATGATTTATCTTGGAAACAAGGTGCTAATCCTTCTCTACTCTATTTTGGATCTTCAAAGGTGATAACGTCTTTATCAGTAAGATAGCTTGCTTTGTAAAAGGTAAGGATCCAAGTTGATAATATACTGGTGCTTCATCGATATGTGGGATAACTTCTTGATCGATATCTTTGGCTTGATTTTGTGAAATATTGAACTCTAATGGATCTTCAATAGATATCAGTTCTTCAAAGTTGATGTAAAACCTTCTTCACATGGGTAATCTTTTAAAATATCACCATAAAGTCTTGTGAGTTTGGCTATATCTTGATCATTTGCAAATATGTCTAGAGTAGGAGACCTTGTTCATTGGTAATGATATTAGGAGTAGGAGACTCCTTTTTTGGAATAAAATCATCTATGTGTCATGTGGAAGCATGTGCATCATGGGTAGATGTAGGAGTGCTCTGTGTATGGATATGGTCTTCTTTTGGAATACTTTGTATGGATTGGAAGATACTCATTAAATCATTGCATTGTTTTGGCAATATGGATCCTTGATCTTGACTTATTTTGGAGTTATCTTCAGTATGCTTTAGATTATGTTCTTGACATGAATCAATTTCAAAGAATGGATTACTTGCAAAGGACTGTTGGATAGTATTAATATGTGGATATGGTGAAAATGGATTTTGAATAGGAATATCTAAAGTGGGTGTGATGGGTGATGGCATGGATGGTGGTGGTTGGTCTAATATTTCATGGTTATGGATTGGATTAGCTATCATGGATAACCCTTGGGGAAAATATTGGAAGGTGTTATCAGTGGATGATTCAGTTGATGGGGATGATGGAATGGTAGGAGACATGGAGATTATTATGGGCATGATACTTCAAGAAATCTTATCATGAAGTCAAATGAGGTGGATATGCTATGGCTATTACTAGACATAGGTAACTGGTTTTGATCTTGCTCAGGAAAATTATCTTGATATATGCCTAATTTCTCATCATGTGAGCCATAGATATTGGTAGGTGATGGAGGACATGATGGTGGTAGAGGGTTGGATGGCATGAGATTAGGAATGTGATATGATCGCCTAACTTTGTTTTCCTATCAGAGTTGTGAATTATTTTTTATGTATCTTAGGAGATCATCAACAAATGCACTCTTCTTAGATGGACTTGCGGATTGGGTTGGAGTGAATTCCAATGGCTTAGTGGATGATGGATTGGAGTAGGATGTGGAGGCTATAATTTACTCTTGGTTTGGTGATGAGGATGAAAATGTAGGATATCCATGGGAGATAGGAATTTGTGATATGGTTTGGTGTTGAGGAATGATTTGGAAGGTGTTAAATGGTTCTTGATATTGAGGATAGATGGGTAGATGGCTAGGGCTTATGGTTTGTTGGTAAGTATCTCAAAATGTTGGGGGTTGTTTGTTAGAGTAAAAGGTTTATTACTTAATTATTTTAATTAAGTTACCTTTTATATTTCTCTTAAGCTTAACTTAGTTTGCATTTTGTAGACATTTAATAATTATTCTAATTATTAAATGCTCCCTTTTAGGTTACACTTTAGGGTTTCTTGATCTCCTTCATAAGGATTGATCTCTTTGTATTATTCCATTCAATTAATGCAATTTATCTTGAAGCTTGCAGAGCACCTTTGCTTTTTTGTCTCCATCTCTTCCTTTCTATGACAGGTTATTTGCATGTAGGTGATCTTCGGTTTCTATGAAGTTGGCTTTCTCAATTTCTACATGGTATCAGAGCTCAAGACCTGCTACTTCTTCATTTGTGTTTTGAAGGATTTTTGGAGCGTCAAGGGTTTAGGGTTTGCTTTTTTGATCCAGAGCATATCAGTTTGATTAGAGCTTTTTGATTCCAAACAGACCTTGCCATTAGGTCCATAGCAGCTCAAAACCCCATAAATGACTGTTCATTCATCCATTTTGGACACAGTTGATCTAGGAGGCAATTTTTTTTTTCCAAAGAGGCCATATGACCTCCCCAGCATGCCTCCTGAGGAAAAAATTCAAAAAAGATTCAAAAAATAAAAAAAAGGCACTTTAAAAAAAGTGCTTGCAGTTTTAAACTACACCACCACCCTCTGGCCACTCGACAACCACCATAGAACTATCTGCGGCCGAGCGGCCTCCCACTCACCATCGGCTTGGCATAATTTCGCCGTGCCACCAGAGCTCAGCCTGTACACTACCCGCCACGTAGCAGCCACCAATTCTCTACCCATGTGCTGCTCGACTTTAGCCCCTTGGTTGTTCACTAGACTAGGGGCTTTTTTTTTTTAGCCCTAGGTGCCTGTTGAAGGTTTTTTGGCCTTTTTGGGGGTGTTTCACAAAATTGGGTGTATCTTGGGAATTTCAACTCCATTTTTCACAAATGAATAGGCATCAGAAAGTTGGTTCTGAGTCCGATCCAATGGTGGAGGTATGATTTTTTGATTTTTCAGTTTTGATGCCTTTTTTGTCAATCAAAGCCAGAACATGTTTTTTGCACTCTCAGGGGGCGTAACTTTTTCATCCAGACTCCGTTTTGTGCAAGAAAATAGGCGTTGGAAAGGTGTTAAAGTGATCTCTTCAGATCTATATTTTATTTCATCAAAAAAATTATCAAGTACACAGAGCTTTTTTTATAGCATATTTTTCTTTTTCTAGCTTTTCAGCTTTAAAAATTGTACTGGGGTTTAGGTTCTTGTGTTGTGGGGGTGTTTTTTTCTTGCTTTCTGTAATTTACATCAAAAAACTAGAAACCTCTTTCATAAAACACATTTCAAAACTCATTAATTATGGTAGAATCTTCTTCTATTGAGTGTCTTACCCCACACAATTACCACACCTAGAAGGCACAAATGACCAAACTTCTCATGTCAAAAGGGTTATGGTCATGTTTGGATGATGTTCAAACTCAGTTGACATGACAATTTGAGATTTTTCAGCATAGGAACATAATGGATGAGGCCATGGGTTTGCTATCCTTGCATGTTTTAGATAGTCTTCTATTCCATCTAGGGGGTTGTATAACTCCTCAAGCTATGTGGTTGAAGTTTCAAACTCTATTTGGCACCATTAATTAGTTTTGAGCTCTTTAGATTCAAGGGGATGAATTAAATTCCTTAGTACCTGATTCATATCCTACCATTGATGACTTTTTGATGAAGTTCAAATTACTGCGATCATTGTTACAGGGTTGTGGTAAGAAAAAAATGAATGATGAGTGCATTTACCTAATTTTTTCTAAGCTTCAAGGTCCCTTTCAGATTTTTTCCTCTACATTCTATTCTACAATGGATGCCTTGGGTGCACACTTTACCATGCCTACTTTTGAGGTGTTTTGTGATCGGTTGACATGAGAGCAATTCAAGATATCATAGTTGGATGCTATATCAAGATCTAAGAACCAAGCACTGGTAGCTCAGACATCTAAGGGGAAGTAGAAGTAGAAATTGAACCCAAAAAAAACTTTTGTTGGCAGTGAGAATTCCTCCAAGCCACCTCCTAAGTTTGATTCAAAACCACAATCCAATCCTAAATAGGGAAAATATTCTAAGTCTAGTGAGTCTTCCTCCAAGACTAAGAAGAAATTAGGTGATCCTTATAGTTTATGTGGCAAGGAAGGACATCCAGTTTCTAGGTGTTGGAAACGATTAGAGGCTTTAGAGGAAGCCATGCAACAACATCATATCACCTCACCTCAAACTCCTTCTCCACCCATGGGGAAAGGTCATGCTCTTTCTACACGATCCTTATCTTCAAGATCCACATGGATTATTGATTCTGGTGCTTCGCACCATATGAAACACTCACATGAGATTGTTACTGCACTTGCCCATAGTGATACTTCATAGATTGTAGTTGGTGACTCAGTACAACTTTTAGTTAAGGGTTCATGTAATATTTCATTGGATGGTGGTTGTCTTTAGGATGTGCTTCTAGTTCCTGACATTTTGACAAACCTTCTTTCAGTTTATCATATTTGCAATTCTAGGATTGGTAAGACAATTGAGTTCTCACCACATGATGTGGTTATTCAAGACCTTCATGATCGTGATTTTGTTTTTACTACTAGGAGTGTTGATTTTGAGTCCGCTTATACCAGTTTGATGGGTTTGAGAGTTCAGACAGTTTAGGTTTCTCTCTTATAGCACATGCAAACGCAGTGAGTAGGCTTTGGAATGAGTGTTTTGGCCATATCAATTAAAAATATCTACAACAAATGAGTACTCAAGAACTTGTGATTGGGCTCCCTCATATTTCCTGTACTGATGGTGTATGTCAAAGTTTTGTGCTTGGAAAACATCACCAAGATTCTTTTCCTACGGGTAGAGCCACACATGTTAAGACACCCTTAGAGTTGGTACATAGTGGTCTCATGCCATTTTTGAATCCTTTTTTAGGGGCCTGATATGTGCTCACTTTTATTGATGACTTCTCTAGATGTACATGTGGGTACTTTCTTAAGTACAAGTCTAATGTCTTTGATTCATTCAGGATCTTTAAGACATTTGTGGAGAAGCAATCTAGAATTTCTATCATGAGGATATGCATAGATAATGGGGGGAGTATGTTAATCAGGTTTTTAGGGATTTTTGCACTAAGCATGGTTTGCAGCATCAGTTTACAATACCTTACACCCCTCAGCAGAATGGTGTTGTTGAGAGAAAGAACAAAACCTTATGGGAGATAGAAAATTGTATGATATAGTCTCAAGCTATGAGTTATTCATTCTAAGTGGAGGTTGTCAATTGTGCCAATTATATTTAGAATCAGATGCCTCATAAGGCATTGTGACATATGACTTCTGAGGAGGCTTGGACTCATGTCAAGCCTGATGTTTCTACATTTTTATTTTTTGGTAGTGAGGCTTGGGAATTTATTCTTGATGCTCAGTGAAAATCCATGGAAAGGAAGAGCTGACCACTCATATTTTTTGTCTACTGTGAGGATGTTAAGGTGTATAGGTTGTTTGATCCCTATTCCAGAGAGGTCTTGTTTCGGTGAGATGTCTAGTTTGATGAGCGCTTTCCTTTGATGGATTCTCCATCACCAACTTCTCCCTCACTAGACACCTACTCCTCCCTCTTCATCTCTTTAGGATTACTTATCTCTTGAGGATGATGCAGATGATGATCCACCATCTCCACCACCACTAGGTACTCAACATTTTCCCAAGTGGGCCTATGTTACTATTGAGACAGCTGGATCTTTGGTAGGTGATCCTTCAGATACTTGTTGTACTGGTGCTCAAACATCTAGTACTAGCCTTTTGATTCATGCCATTTCAGATGATCCTTAAAAGTTTTTCAGAGGCGACATGTCACCTTGAGTGGGATAGGTCCATGGAGGAGGACTATTCTTCTTTGATGAAGAATCATACTTGGGATCTTTGTCCTCTTCCTAAGGGAAGAAAGTTGGTTCAGTGCAAATGGATGTACCGTACCAAGTATTTTGCAAATGGTTTGATTGATAAGTATAAGGTACGTCTTGTTGTGAAGGGGTTTTCTTAGGTGGAGCCCGTATTGACTACTCTGAGACCTTTGCCCCTATTTCCAAGATGAACTCTATTCACTTTGTACTTTCCCTTGCAGCTTTACAAGGATGGATAGTGTTTCAGATGGATGTGAAGAGTGCTTTCTTGCATGGAGAACTACATGAGGAGATCTATATGGAGCATCCTCAGGGTTTTTTGTAGGACTCTTCCTTGGTTTGCAAACTTCAACATTCATTATATGGTCTCAAACAAGCCCCTTGGGTTTGGTATGAGAAAATGGACTCTTTCTTTCTTTCCTCTCACTTCACACGCTCTTATTCCGATCTCACAATGTACATTCAGTGTTAGGAGGGTGATCTTTTGATTCTTGTGCTATAAGTTGATGATATAATTATTACATGTAGCTCATCCTCCATGATTTAGAGTGTTTAGAGAGCTTTGATGGAGCATTTTGAGATGATAGAGCTTGGTCTTCTACACTTCTTTCTGGGTCTACAAATTATTTAGTCTTCAGATGGGATTTCCATATTTTAGCAGAAGTATGCTCTTGATATGCTTCAACATTTTGGCATGCTTGATTGCAAGCCTGCCCCCACACCATTTCAGTCAGGTGTTGTCTTGTCTTCCACTTGCTCTACTCCTCTAGTAGATTCTACTTTATATAGGTAGCTGGTTGGCAGTTTGTTGTACCTGACACATTCTAATCTTGATCTTTCCCTTGTGGTTGGCCTTGTCTCTTTGTTCTCACATGATCCACATGAGATACATTGGAAAGTAGCCAAACATATCTTGAGGTACATTTGGGGCACCACTCATTATGACATTCACTACACTTCAGGATCCCCTCACATTGTTGGCTTCACAGACTGAGATTGGGCTAGTGATGTCAATGATCGGAAGTCTACTTTTGGCTTTGTTCTTTGACTTGGTTCTAGTCCTATCACATGGTCTTGCAAGAAGCAGTCAACTATTGCATTATCATCTATAGAGGCTGAGTACTGAGCAATAGTGTTAGCTAGTCAAGAGATTCTATGGCTTTGACAGTTGATGACAGAGTTTGGGTTTCCTCCTGATAGTCCCACTATTCTTTGGTGTTACAATTAGAGTGCCATTCACATTTCTCGAAACCTAGTGGAGCATCAGTAGACTAAGCACATTGAGATCCACATGCACTTCATTAGGTAGTTGATTCAGGATGGTTCTCTCATCTTGGAGTACATTCCTACAAAGGAGTAGGTTGCAAACATCTTCACTAAACCTTTGGCATCTCCTCGCTATCTTTAGTTGTGCTCCATGCTTGGGGTGAAGGAAGTTGTCCTTGGGGGGGTCTCTGTGAGGCCTTCCTTCCTTCATGTTTTTTTTTTAGCATGTTTTTTCATCTCTTTTTGGAGAGGAGTTTTTCCCATTGGGTTTTCTCCTTTACTCCACTTTATAAAGATTTGGTTGTGATTGGGTACCTCATCGGGCCTAGTTGTCGGGAACCAAGTTTTCTTTCTAGCTTGTAGTTTCTTTTCTTTCATGCATTTGGTTTGTAGCTAATCCCTAAGTTCATCTTAAGGGGGGGTGTTAGAGTAAGAGGTTTATTACTTAATTATTTTAATTAAGTTACCTTTTATATTTCTCTTAAGATTAACTTAGTTTGCATTTTGTAGGTATTTAATAATTATTCTAATTATTAAATGCTCCCTTTTAGGTTACACTTTAGGGTTTCTTGATCTCCATAAAGATTGATCTCTTTGTATTATTCCATTCAATTAATGCAATTTATCTTGAAGATTGCAGAGCACCTTTGCTTTTTTGTCTCCATCTCTTCCTTTATGTGATAGGTTATTTGCATGCAGGTGATCTTCAGGTTCTCTGAAGTTGGCTTTCTCAACTTCTACATTTTTGGTATGGATGAGAGATGGACGCATGACAATGGATTGTTGGTGATTGGTATTGATGAAGCATATTGTATCTAGCTTGACTACGGCAAATCTCAAGGTAAATTGAAAGAAATGGTTATAAACTTGGATTTGGATTGGCAATGGGATGGTTTGAATGGATAAGTGGGTGGATATTGGATTGGATTTTTTTGGTATTTTGTTGTTTTGGGGGTGAATACGAACAAGAATGAGATTATCTTATGTTTTTAAGATTTTCAGTTTTGGGAAAGATGAGTGATGCAAATATTTTTGAAAGGAAATTTAACCTATGTTTTTGGGTTTGTTGGTGAAATTTGGGTTGAATGAAAAGACCTTTTTGAAGTTTTGACTTTCGATCCTACACTATGACTGCCATACAATTTTTTCTAGTTTTCAAATTAGTGCAAGCAAGTGAAAATTTGTAAAATCACAAAATGATGATGATGATGGTTTGATAGAAAAAAATATTCCACAACTCAACTTATGAGTTGGGTTTCAAATTTTGTCGGTGAGAGTGAATATGTAAGAGGATGAGGTTTTTGGCGATGTTCTTGAATGGTAACTCTAGACCTTAACCTTATGAATTTGTTTTTGGTTTCCAAACTTTCAAACTTTCAAGATAATTTTTTTGAAGGACTTATGATGATGATATTAGAATGATGCTAGAATGATTGCTAGGTTCAACCTAAGAAATATAAAGTTGCTGAAAAAATTCAGTAAGCAATGATTTGATGTTTTTGAATGATTTTCGTTTTGGGAAAATTCTAGAATGTGATTGCAAACACAACAAACAATTTGAAAAACCATTTTTGGCTATTGACTTGTAAAATCCCTATGTGAATAGTGTATTTTTGAGGGTTATTCACCCAAATTTCCATTGGTATAACACATTATTAACAACACATCAAGAACTTTTATCCCTAAGGGCAAGGCCAATGGCAACACTTTCAGGCCCACTACTTGGAATCTCCTTTAACGCAAGTGTAGGGACACCTTCAGGGGGTGTATTCACTCTTTTCTTTATGAGAGAGGACAACTTGGGGCCTTTGAGACTGGAAGGATGACCCAATTTCCCTCTCCACATAAAGCTACAAGTAGCTTATGCTAAGTTGGGGATTTTGTCTCATCTCAAGGGAGCCATATGGTGAGTAACTTTGGGGTGCGATGCTACACCCTTCCACTAAAAGTGACACCAAGAACCCAGTCAAGAAGGGTGGCTACTAAGAAAGGTTTCTAGTCACAAATCGAGGACTTGATGCCTTGCAAGAGCTCAAAAAGCCACTTAAGGCTCTAACCAATCCTACTTGGGGCACTATCCACTTCACACAAGTATGGATATCTCCCCTTTCATTTTAATACAAGAAGTGGAGATCTTTAAACATAGAGGTAGAGTGAAGAAAATACATGCTATGAAGAGGAATGTAGATGGAGGAAGAACACCCCAAATAGCTACTTCGGTCGGAGATAAGAGCAAGCATAAAAAAACACCTAAGGATTACAAGGTAACAATAATTAATGTTGGACATTCATCCTAAGGATAGGAATTAGAAGAAATGAAAATGAATTTAGAGACAATGTTTTTTAGGGTACACAAGAGTAAATAGAAGAAAAGAGAGCTAAAGGAGTGGATTTCTTTCCTCGAAGGTTTTATCAAGTCATTGGCCCTAATATGATCAAGCACAAACTGAATTGCCTCAAAATCCAATACTTATATCTAAGGAGAAAGTAGATTCCATTACAAAGCTTCATCATAAGTTAAGTGTATTGGAAGAATGGATGGAGTACCTGGTGAGGAAAGGAAAATATTTAATTAAGGATGCAACTGGAAAACATAAGGAGGCATACTGTTGGTGTGAAAAGTCTAAAAGACTAGAAGGAGAATGTTGATTTCACTCAGAATAGAATAATGTAGAAAGGTGAAAGATAAAAGCTCTTCTTCTGACAGATGTCTAGGATATGGTGAATGAAAGGATAACCATAGAATAGGTGGTTCCAATATTTGAGAAGTAGAAAAAACAAGTGAATTGGGAAAGTGACACTTTTCTACATGTAGAAGGATTCAAAAAAGTCACTAAAAGGTGCAAGAAGCTGATTGATAGTGTAGACATCTGAATTTGACCACCTCCATATGGTCAAATTCATCCCTTCTTATTCCTTCATTTTGCATCCCCTATCCAAATTAATTAAATGGTTTATCATTTAATTAATATCTCCTCTTATTCTAATGTTCCTAAGGTATTTAATTAAAATAAGTAAATACTTTATCCCTTATCCCCTTTCCTCTCTAAATTAAATAAATACTCTAATTTATTTAATTTAATCATTTTGATTTTATGAATTTAAATCAATTTTTAAATTCATCATTTCTCTCTCCTTGTCCCATCCTCCATAGTTCTCTCTGATATAGATTAATTTAATTAATCTGTGATTAGGATGTGCACACCCCTAATCATGATTAGGGTCAAATCCTCCATAATTCCTCACTTGTCCCTAATTCTTCATTAACATGTATAATCCCTTGTCTGCATAACCGTAATCATTTGATTAGGTCAACCTAATCCCCATGCCATTTATGGCATGGGTCCTAAGTCAACTTCATTTATTGCTTTCTCCTTTTGGAGAAGGAAACCCTTTTCCCCATGTGAATTTTTAATCACATTTAATCCCCCTAGGCATTTTAAGGAATGTTTAATTCCTTCTCTCATCCCCATGTGTATATTTGAGGATTTTTTAAGTCCTCACATATCCTATCACCCACATGAGGACAAGGACCTCATTTATGAGGAGATCTTGTCCAAATACCTAGGTACTATTTAGTACCTCCACCTCATCCCCCCTTTGACACCTCACCCACCATATGTCAAGATGTGAGGGCTTGTGAGTTCTCAACTCACCCTAGCCCTTGATCTTGTCCACAATGGCTTCATCTTGACCCTCCATTTTTAAGAGGCACTTCCCTTAAAAATGGAGGAATTTTCCCTCATTTTCATCATCCAACATTCAATCACTGTTGCAAACACACTTAGCACTCAACCAAGCACTCTAACAATTATCCACCATTGTTGCACCCTTTGAGCTCATACTTTGCATCCATCCAACTAACCATTTGCACCATTGAATTCTCCATCATCTCATGATCATTTAGAGCTAGGTTTCATGCAATTTTTCCATCAAAGGGGCTCACATTTGAATGATCAATAGGCCCAACCAAGTAATCAACTCAATAAGGTAAAAAATTTCTTTTCTTTGCATTTTGTTTGAGTTCATCGTATGCCCAATCTTGAGTGTTTGTTTTGTTCTTTTGATCTCTTGTATTTGTTAGTTTTTTCACTTTAGGTAGGTCAAATTCACTTAAACACATTTTGAGCACGCCCGGTGGGACCCACGTCATGGGTCTACATTTTATAGTTTGTTGTTGTTGGGATTTTTTACATTCATAATTTTACATGTAGGGACGAATCTGCCCTGATAGGAGAACTCACTTGTTAGAGAGGCGAATCTACAGTCGATAAAGGCGAACACAAATTTTTCCTTTTGTGAGAAGAGGTGAACCTGAAGCAAAAGGAAAAAAATATTGAAATAGAGGCGGACACACATATGTCTCCAGGAACAAGTGAGATCAAGACCAAGTTACAATGGTGTTTGTGAGTTTTCCCCTTCCTCTAGACAAATTTTTTCGAATTCATTCATCCACCTGAATAAGCGTCTGTGTATTTTCCCATATTTCTAGATGGGAAATCTTGATCGTTAGATATAGGCAAGTTTTTCTTGCACAAAGGTGAATTTGAGGTACTCCCAAACTTTTACTTTTACAATTTTGGCTTCAATTTGGTTTCAATTTTGGGTACTGATATGCTAACTTGCCTATCTATGTGTCATTTTACTAATGATTTGTGCAAAAAAATTTCCCTCATTTGTCCAAGACCGATGACATTAAATTACTGACATATTTTTTGCAAGATAATTGATCGAAGACCCCTAGATTAGCTTTGTTTGTTGTCTATTTTTCACACTAATCTAGGCACACATAGATTGATTAAAGGGTCAATTTACATTATTTGTTGTGCTTGGGAACAAGCTATTGACATATCCACTCCCCTTACACCTTTTGGTGATCCTACATGATGAGAAATCATAGTTTGTTCTAGTCCAGTCCAGTCTACCTAGGAGGTGCTAGTGCATCTAAGATCTCCCCTTGTGCTACTTGCAAGCCTGGGGACCAGCATCTAGTATATTCTTCCCTTAGCAGAACTTGCCTGAGATTTCATCACCCAGGGATGATCCCAACCACATGTTACCGATGGGGTATATAAAGGGGGGAGAACTAAAGTTGTACCCCAATCCAATCACATTGTGTCTAGAAAAACACCGAAGCTAGGGTGATACCTAGATAAGATGTGCAGGGTTAGTTTGAGTTTCTAGTACCTCATTGGGGCTCCCGATCCATGCTTATGACAAGATGGTGTTCATGGTTGTGCCTCACGTACCTAGCATATATCGAGGACACATGAGATAGCTTGTATAGCCTAGATAGAGACTCATGTTTTAGCCATGGCTTCGTGTAGTGCAGGGGATGTGTACCATACCTCGAAGTTACTCATCATGTACTCCCTTGGGATGAGATATAAATCCTCATGGTGGACTATGATAGTCTTTGAGAGAGAGTGTGAAGGTGAGCCTATGGCATCTGTTGATGACCTTGTGTCATTGAATCGCTAGCTATCCGCCTTTGTGAGAAGGGTGATCTAGAGAACAACCCCAATATCATGGAGTATTAACCTTGGGTTATCCACTCAAGGTGGTGGGCCTACATCAAATTTGTAAACCTTCAATACTAATTTTAGGATTGTACTGCTTGGCGTGTCTTCTTGTGCGATACTAGTGCTTATTTTTTAGGTGAATCAGTCCAACCTTTCTATCTGTTGTTTGCCATGTTTTTCTTTCCTTTTCCATAGTCTACCCTTGCCCTCAGAGGAAAATTCTCTTCTCATAGAAGTGATTTTCTTTTTTGACAGGCGATTTTTCCCTATAAAGGGGTGATGTTGTGTCTGATTCTAGTCTAGGTCATCCTTTTGGGTGAGTTCATCTTTTTCAAAGGCAAATTTTCCTATGGGTTCTATTCTTAGGCAACCCCGTGTCCACCTATTCTTGTGAATAGTCAAGTCTGCATATCCCTTGGGAAAGTCTACGTCCATTCCTTATCCTTTGAGTCTGTTTGTTTCCCTATAAATAGGCAATTTTGTCTCCTCCTTGGGTGAACCTATTGTCCATAGGGCCGATCCCTCACCTTTTCTGAGTCTTCCCCATCTATACACCTTTTAGAATAGGTGAACCTATTGTCCATAGGGGCGAGTTCATGTCTGCCCATGTCATCCTGATCTGTACAATTCTAGAATTAGGCAAATTCATTTGTATGATAGGTGATCCCATTTTAGGTGAGTCTGTTCCCTATTCGTACAACTCAAGAAATAGGCCAGTCTATTACCCCTCGATAGGAAATTTTGATCCTGTCCATAGATTCCAAGACATACAAAGTTGTCATCCCCATTAGATGATTTTGCAAATCGAGTCTGGCTATTTCTCCATGGCCTTCTAGGGGTTTAGGTGATCCTATTTTCCAGAGGTGATTATGTTAGTTGTTTAGGTGATCTTATAGTTAGATAGGTGAATTTGCTTCTCAAGACTACTCATTTCTCTTTTGCATCCCAATACATAGGTGAGTTTGAATCCTTGATATAGGCGAGTCTTCCCAACACAGAGGTGAGTCTGTTGACCTTGAATAGGTGAAGTCATGACCCAAAGAGGCAAATTTGTGATACATAGAGGTGTATGTGCTCCCCATACAAAATCTAGAGTGAATCCTTTAGGCCACTAAAAGCCTATTGTTTTTCGAGTCCTTTTTCGTGATTGAAAAGTTTTTATCATCATCCATCAACCTATAATTGTCACTTTAGTCTATCTACATTTTCCTAAAGTCATCCATCTATTAGTCAAATCATATAGGTGCATCTTAGAACACCCCTAGAGTGCATTTTCATCATTGGTTTATCAATCCCAATCCCCTAGACTTCATTTTAGAGGTTTTATCCAAGTTGGCTCAAGTGCTTGATCCTAATCATCATCCTTCGCACTTACTTAGGATTGTTATCTATCCTAAGTCAGTAATCATCCACAACCCAATCAATATACTTCCATCTCAAGGAAGGTTCAGTTTCGTAATCATTGTTTTCATCATTTAATCCAATCGTCAGCATCTTATGTCATCTAGTGCGACCTTTGAACTTGGTTTTCAATTAATCTCATCATCCAGTCTAATCGATTATCCAATCCTATCAATCATATCATCCCATCAATCAATCTAATTGAACCCAATCACATCCTCTATCCAATCATCAATCAATCAATCTATCATCTAATCCAATCAACCTTTTATTCATCACCTAGGCCATTCATTTAAGTGCATCCTAGAGTGTAGCATCTTCTTAGTTCATCCTAGTAGTTTTTCATTTTCATGCCCCTTACCTGATCGTAAGCAAAGAAACTCATGGCAACACAATAGGTTCATGGTACCCAGCCTCACATTCCTCAGGATCCCACCAATGGTGGCTCATTGCAATCCAATACTAAGGTCCATACTACTTCACCTTCTGCTGACAAGAGCATGGTCAACCAACCCAAGGTCACAATGGACGAATACCTTAACAATCCTATCAATGTCCAAATGACTGATCGTCGTCTCAATGAGCGTGGAAATAAAATATTCACCACATTTCTCATGAAGGGAATCAAGCCACCATTGGGGTTTGACTTATCCAAGTATGTAAACATCACACCTCCTGCACCTTTGGTATCAGAAGACCATCAAAATTCATAAAGTAATCTAGGTAATTCATACATTCCTAAGGGTCCACCGCAAGAGGGTTGGTATCAACCTAGGTTTAACAATGCCATGCTTTATCAAGTTATACAACTCCCTTAGGTTCCAATTTCAGTTATGGGAGCACCTCAACTAAACAATGCTCAAGGTCCCAATCCTAATGATCCCCTTGCTTTTGGTATGCCATAGAGCCTCCCTAATCCGCCACCCATGAATGTCACACAAAGCTCAACTCCCATATTGTCTGCACCACCTCTTCCACCTAGTCAACCAGGTCAACCACTAGTGAATATTGGGGGAAATCCTTTTGCTACACTACGTCCACCTCCTAGATTTTTATCCACATCCAACTTACTACCGCCTTTGTTCACATCTCAACAACCGCCACAAGACAACATCCCATTCTTACATCACCCTTCGATTAACTCATAGGAGGCCACCCCATTACAACCACCTCACCGATAGGTGTCACAAAAAACTCTATCTCATCCTCTACAACATACTAAAATTCCCTTGCAACCCCTACATCAAGCAACACAGGCTACTTCAAAGCCTCAGCAACAACCCCCACAACAACCACAAGCTGTCCCATTGCAAATCCTTGAACAAGCGCAAATACCTACTCGCCAACCAGCATCATCAAATTATCAGTTAACTCCTCACCAAATGCAAGTCCCTCAACAACATCACATTCCTTCTTTGCCTCTTTATCAACAACCACCTTCTTACCAATAGCCACCTCATCATACACAAGTCCCAATACAAACACTAAGCAACCCTACTGATCAATACCAATATCACCCACAAAGCACATATACCGCATATGCTACCCAATCCAATCCTAATCCTAATACCACTTATCACAATCCTCAACAATCTCAGCCACAACCATCTTACACAAATCCCTAGCAATCGCAACCAAATCCTTATTACTAGTTATCCAATCCACAACAACCTTTATATACCTTACAACAACCAACAATTGCTTATAATTACGAGTCTAATCCATATTACTCCCAACGGAAACTTTCATACCAGCAAGGTGCTTCCACTTCATACTACCAAGCACCAACTTCATACCAATAGGGTGCCTCCACTTCATACTATCAAGCTCTACCATCCTATCAACCACCTTATACCAATCCACAATATGTGTATGCCAATCGATATTAGCAAGTCCCTTCATATCAGCCTCCACCATCATATGATCAAACCACCTTGACTCCATCTACATCATATCAACCATATGCTCTATATAGTCAATGCTATCTGATCAATCCTCCCTCAACACTTGTTAATAAGCAATGGGAAGAGAATAAAACTGCGTTGAAAGACTTGCAAGTAGGGACCTCCAAAAAGTCTTTCAAGTTTGAAGAGATTTTTCCCTATCCATTTGATCCATCGATCTCACTCATTCCTTTTCCTAAGAATTTTGAAATGCCAAAGTTTTACAAGTATAAATGAACTAAAGATCCAAAGAACCATCTTCAGGAATTCTATTCACATTGTCAAGAAGTCCAACACAATGACAATTATCTCCTGTGGTTATTCCCTAGGAGTCTAATGGGGGTGACTCTTGATTGGTTTATGGCTCTTCCAAAGGGATCAATCTCTTCTTTTGTAGATATTTTAGAGAATTTTTTTACACACTTCTCCTTCAATTTGGAGAAGGATATCGATACCCTAGATCTTTTGAAAGAAAAACAACATGAGAGAGAGACCTTTGCAAGCTATCTACAAAGGTGGCATGCTTTGGTTAGTCAAATGAAATCTCAACTTAGTGAGAAGGACATGGTGACTCTTTTCATGGAAAATGCTCATGTAGATATGGCACATAATCTCAACCTTCATTATGTCACAACCTTTGTGGAACTCATAGAAAAAGGTCCTATCATTGAGAAAGCGCTCATTGCTAAGGGATAGATCAAAATTCATAATCGAAATAAGGATAATTCATCTGGAGGTAATTCCCGCTATTGAAACAAAAAAAGAATGATGTCAATGATGGTGTCACTGACACCAAGCATGTTCAGGTAGCTAACACCTCCTAGAAGTCACACTATGTCCCTAATCAACCATCAGTTTCTAATGTTATATCAGTGCCATAGGGGACACCTTGTCCTCCTCAACAGTCCAATCAACAGAACTAGGGGAACAATAAATGCACATTCACTCCATTGGGAGAATATTTAAGTTCTATCTTTAACAGACTACTTCAAACAAGTTATCCAGTCACCTATCTTGTGACCAAGCCTTTTGATGAATCTAAACCAAACCTGCTTGTTACAGAGAACAAAAATATTGTGATTTTCACAAAATTAAAGGTCATCCCACAAATAAATGTCAAGGAATTAAGATGTACATCCAAGATCTTATAGATCGAGGTGATATCCAAGTGGATGCAAACTAGATCCCATCATCCAATGCTCAACTCAAAATATATGAAAATGCTTTTCCAAAACACAATCAAGGTGCTAGTACGTCCAATGCTAATCCCAGGTCAAGCAATAACAATAATCAGAATAACAACACAAATAATGTCAGATACAAGAATGTACCCTATAATTATGATGGCATAGTTATGTGTATATGTTAGGTAGAGCCTCATGTGTCCGTGATTCACGTTAAAGGAAAAGACCCACAATGTGTTGTCACAACCCATTGCACTTGCATAACCATTCCTGGAGCCTCCACGTCAGCCTGACCAACTCTTGTAAGCTCTCAATACAACATCCTTGATCACCTTAGAAAGACTCTAGCCCAAATATCTATCCTAGATTTGCTTAAGTATTCTCCTATCCATCAAGAAATCCTCACTAAAGCTTTGTAGGATACCCATGTCCTCAATGATATAGATCCTACCCAATTTCAAGCCTTGGTAGGACACTTGTCATCCATGTATTAGTTGGGCTTCAATTAGAATGACATGCCTTGCATCAATTTGAACCATAACTGTCCCCTTCACATTGAGATTCTCATAGCTCACCATAAAGTAAAAGGGGTCCTAATAGATAATGGCTTTTACCTTAACCTTTGTACATTGAAGTTCATAAAATAGGTAGGCTACACCCATGCTGACTTGAACAATCAAGTTATCACCGTCAAAGCGTATGACAATGCAGAACGAGATTGTGAAGGAATTATTTTTCTTCCTATCCAGTTTGGCCCTATTGTACAATATACCACGTGCCATGTCCTCCATCTGGACCTTCCATACAATCTCCTTCTTGGTTTCCCATAGATCCATGCCATGTAGGTCATCCTATCCACATACCATCAATGTCTAAAATTCCCATTTAATGTGATGGAAGTAACTATACATGTTGATTCACAACCCTTTGAATATTGTCATGCATTAGAAGCTGCCTTCCCCCACTCTCACTACTATCTAGGAGTTGAAGTAGGGGTACCTCAAACTTCATCCTCCCATCCATCTTCCAATCCATCGTCCACCACATCATCCTCCATTCCATCCTCCATATCCAAATCCATAATCTCTAAGGTCCAAATCATAGACAAAGGTTGTGGTGAGTATGAGATGCACACAGATTTAAATGTAGCAACCATGCCACCATATCCTCATACTTATGGACAACCTTCTCAATCCCCACCAAAAGAGGAAGATAAGACAATCACACTCAGTTCTAAGAACGTGGGGTCTAGCACTTTCTGATCTCCTAGGATACGACAAGATCAACTAGAAGATGATATCAGTCAATGGATATACTAAGAGGAGCCTGAACCTTCTCCCCCTCTTAAGGAATATTTCTATGAGACTTATCCTCATGCCTCTAAGCTGGTTGAAAATTATAATTATCAAGGGGGAGGCCTCGATGTATAGGAACAAGGAAGATGGCAACTTGTTGATACTCCTGTGTTACCAAGACATTTGTGCTTAGGCTATGACACAAAGCAAAAGGGTCATGCACCATCAACTAGTACTTTCAATAATTTTAGTGTGAATAATGGTTTCCTTGAGGACATACCCGAGGAAGAGTCCATCATACTCATCTATGATGATGTAGATATCTCATCCATCTTTGACTTCCTATTTGTCTTTTCCATCAGGCTTTCCCTTCGCCATCTTGAACTTATTGACTGGGACTTACAAGGTAGTGCACCTATCAATACCTTACCATCAGTGGATACCTACATGCATCTCATGGGATTGGGGTAAGATGAACACCCTAACTGCAAAAGTAAGAAGAAACAAAATAAAAAAGGGTCATCTAGTGAAAACCTCTCTGAGGCACTTCTTGACTTAGTAAAAGTCAAAATAAAGGGTGTATCCAATAGTGAAAACCTCTACAAGGCATTGGAGGATGGGGACGTTCATCTTCCCCTTGTTGGAACTCAGTTGTTTGAATGGTCCTTTATCTTGATCGAAGAAACTCAGGAAGTTAATTTGGGAACAAAAGAAGAACCTAAGATCACATATGTAGCCAAATCCTTATTAGAGGAAGAGCATTCTATCATCGTCAATCTGCTAAAAGAGGGAATCATCAATTTCACATGGACTTATTCAGACATGCCAGGTCTAGATCCTACCTTGGTGGTACACCATTTGGATTTTCATCTGGATGCCAAACTTTTCAAATAGAAAATAAGGAAGATGCATCCCTGGTGGCTTTTCTTGTCAAGAAAGAGTTGGAGAAATTGTTAGAGGCTGGATTCATAAGGCTGGTTGACTATTCTAATTGGAAATCCAACATAGTACCCATGGCCAAACTAAATGGAAACATCAGAATTTCTATAGATTTCTAGGATCTTAATAAACCTTGTCCTAAGGATGATTTCCCATTCCCAAACATTAACATGTTGGTCAATCTCACAATAAGGTATGAGACATTATCCCTTATAGATGGTTTCTCTAGCTATAATTAGATCAGGATTGGTCCAGAAGATTAGCATAAAACTTCCTTCACCACTCCTTGGGGAACCTTTTGCTACAATGTCAAGCCCTTTGGACTCAAAAATGTGGGGGCAACCTATCAACGCACCATGACTATTATCCTCCATGACCTTATTCATTTTATAGGGGAAGATTATGTTGTTGAATTATTAGGGAAATCCAAGAATAGAGAAGAGCATTCTCTAATCTTGAATAAAATATTTGAGCGGTTAGACCACTACAAGCTACACCTAAATCCAAAGTAATGTGTATTCGGGGTTACATCCAGAAAGCTATTGGGCTTCATAGTCTCTAGAAGGGGTATAGAGTTGGATCTAGGAAAGGTCAAAGCAATAATGGAAATGCCCTTGTTGCATAATCTCAAGCATTTAAGGAGCCTCCAAGGGAAGCTATAGTCCACCCGGTAGTTCAAATCTATGTTAGTTGAAAAATTCCAATCATTCACATATCTTCTATACAAAGATATCACCTTTAAATGGGATCCAGAGTGTCAGCAAGGCTTCAAAAAAATTAAGGAGTATTTGGCTCATCCACCTATCCTCATGCCTCCTATCCCAAGAAAACCACTCCTATTATACATCCCAACTACATTAGTTGGATTGGGGGCATTACTAGCTCAACATGATGAGTCCTCTAAAGAGTGTACAATCTATTACATCAGTCAAACATTAGTGGGCTATGAAATAAACTATTCTCCAATGGAAAAGGCTTGCCTAGTAGTGGTCTTTAGTTCACAAAAGCTTCATCATTACATGCTCAATCATCTAGTCAAGCTAATATCAAAAGTTGATCCAGTTAAGTATTTCTTATCCAGAACCTCTTTGACTGCTCATATGGGTAAGTGGGTCATGTTATTGAGTGAGTTTGACATAGAGTATTTGGACCATAAGGAAATCAAAGGACAAGTCATAGCAGATCAATTAGTTGATGCTCCTTTGGTAGATGCATATCCTTTAGTAGCTGAATTTCCTAATGAAGAATTCCTCATAGTCATAGAAGAAGATACATGGACGGTCTATTTTGATGGATCATACACACATAATGGAGCTAGTGTAGGTGTCTTATTCATCACTCCTTAGGGTGACTACATCCCAAAGTCATTTAGTTTGGACTTTCCATACACCAAAAATATAGTAGAGTATGAATATCTTATCACTAGCCTTAGAATTGCCATCCAATGGAACATCACTCATCTACGAGTCTTTGGTGATTCTCAATTGATTATCAAATAGGTAAATGATGATTTTCAGACTAAGGATGACAATTTATTACCATACAAATGCATGGTGGATGACTTTAAAAAGTATTTCACCTTTACCCAGTTTGAATAGATCCCCAATGTTTAGAACAAGGCAACAAATGTGATGGACACAATCGGTTCCCTCATTGATATGACCGAAGATCGAACAGACTGTGCGTTCCTTGTTGAACAACTTTTAATCCCAGCATATGATGTCCCTGACAATGAGATGGTGTGCAATATTGTAGGTCCCGAGTCACCCTGGTACCATGACATTTACACCTACCTCTGTGATAATATCCTACTACTTGACCTTACATGAAATCAATGCAAATCCTTCATCCAACACACTTCCTACTACACCATTGCAGGAGATACACTTTATCATCATGGGTATGATGGAACTCTCCTTAGGTGTCTAAATGAATCAGAAGCTCGCACTACGTTAAATAAGGTACATAGTGGTGTTTGTGGGGCCCATTCTAATGGCATGACCTTAGAAAAAAGGATTCTTAGAGCTGGTTATTATTGGCCTATAATGGAGGATGAAACTTGTGAGTTCATGAAGAAATGCCTACCTTGCCAGCAACATACAAACTTAATCCATGCTCCCACACAAGATTTACAACCCATCATAAGACCATGGCCCTTTTCTCAGTGGGGTTTTGACTTGATCGGCAAGATTTACCCCCCATCCTCTGATGACCATACTTTCATCATTACAATCATTGAATACTTTACAAAGTGGGTGGAAGCAATTCCACTCTCCCAAATCATAGGTATTCAGATCTCCAAATTCATCCTTTTCCATATTCTCTGTAGGTATGGAATCCCTCCCACCATCATCACTAACAATGGAAAGCCTTTCAAAAATAAGTTATGAAAAACCTTTGTGATACATATCATATCCAACATCGTTGGTCCACACCCTATTACCCACAAGGTAATGGCCAAGCCAAGGCCACCAACAAAATGATTATCAAAATCCTTAAAAAGGTGGTTAATAATACTGGTTGAGATTGGCATCTCCATCTCCATACTGCCCTTTGGGATTATTGTACATCCATCCGCACTATCATTGGCATCACCCCATACTCTCTTGTATATGGTTCCAATGCAATCTTAATGATCGAAGTTGAGATCCCCTCACTCTAGATATCTATGAAGAACATCATCAGTGATGAAGACACCTGGATTGCATGCTTAAGTTAGCTTGAACTCCTGGATGAAAAGTGTATCAGGGCCTACAATCATCTCCAAGCATACCGACATCATCTTAGGAGGAGATACAACAAGAAATTTCATCCTCACTAGTTTAATGTTGGTGATCTAGTCCTCAAGGAGAATTAGTCTACCCAACAAGATCTAGACAAGAAAGGAAAGTTTGAGGAAAATTGGCTAGGTCCTTATGTTGTCACAGCTAAATATGGTTTTGGGGCATATAGATTTGCTACACCTAAAGGGGAGCCCCTAGAGGGCCTATCAACATCATGTACTTGAAGAGGTTTTATACCTAAGTCAACTGGGTTATCCTATCCTAAAAAATACCAAAAAAAGTAAAAAATCATCAAAAATACAAAAAAAAAAAGTCAAAAAATCCCAAAAATAGTAAAGAGAAATAATCTATCCTATGGTGAAAACCACCCTTGGTTGCACCTTGGATAAGTACGTTTGGTGAAAACCTAGCAATAGGCACCATTCATAGAGGGCTTAATCATTATCTACCTTGCATCCTAGTTACTTTATGCTTCCTTCCATCCTATCCTCGTACCCCATCTTAGCATCCTATCGACCCAGTCCTTTCATTTGCATTTTCTTGTCTACCACTTGGTATATTTTGGTTGAGCATTGGATGATTCACATTGGCTATTGATAATCTTGAGCTTTTATCCCAATCTGAACTTCTGTCATTTTTAAAAATTTGCTGTCCTTTTTCGGTCTTGCGTCCCCATCTAGGATCCTCTCATCGTGTCGGTCATCATTAGGTCTCATCTTGTCTTTTGTCCTTTTGTCAAACTACATTGCTCCTGTGCTTTCATGTAGGAAAGGTCAATCATTTGATCAGCCCCTGGGGCATTTTTCTTTCCGGTCTTTGTCATCCATCATCCTCTCCATTTTCCTCTTTCTTCTTTTATCCATGGTCAATTGTTAGTCTTCTATCGAACTACAAGGGCTCTATACTTTCACATGGGAAAGGATAATCTCTGATCATACCTTGAGCCCCTAGGTCTTTAGGGTGTGTCTTTTCATCATCACATCATGTTGTCAAGTGTGTCTCTATCCTAGCTAGTTCTTAACAAACAAGATCCATCAGTATCATGAGGTCCAATCAATTTCAGATATCCTGTGTCATGTCAATCATCTAGTCTCTCCTCCATATTTGGTCTTAACATGATGCATCCTTCCTAATCAGACCACATCGATCCCATCCACCCTTTAATATTGTGGAAAAAGGACATTTGAGATTTATTGTGATCTTTTGATTCTTTTGGATTTTTCTTATCATTTGAGCTTCCTATTAAACCTCATCAAGGTCACCACGATCCATCATATAATAGTGTGCTTTGACTAGTAAACATAGGGGCATATCTTGATCTTTTGTTTGTTTCTGTCTTCTTGGTTGTTCCATGTAGTACTCACCAAGATCCCTGTGGTCTTGTGTTATGCTGGGGCATCCTTTGTGCTTATGGTTATTCCAATACCTGGCCTGACCAAAGTCATTGTGGCTTTGGGATGTTGGGATATCCTTCTTGTCTGTTGTGTTTGTGTTATGCATTAGACACTAATCTTCCTTGGTTCCTTATACCTTGGCGTATGGTGTTTTATGCTATAGCAAAAAGAAGTGCTCCTAAAATGGAAAAATAGCATTAGGATTGCATTTCATTTATCATCCTATTGTATATCATTTATCCCCCACCCATCATTTCCCTAGCCTATGTTCAATGATTTTGGTTGTGCAAACACCCATCTTTCATCTTCTCTTCTTCTCAGGATTCCTATGGTTTTGATAGTGCAATATCACACCCATCATTTATCATCTTGATATGCACACACATTATCACACCCATCATTCACATAGGTCGCATTTATCATTACGCCGATAGTACCAAGGTCATCTTTGCTGTCAAATCCCTGGTCTATGACATGAAAAATGAGAAAAGGAAATGAGATTGATACATATCTATAAGGAAAATCATGGATGTCACAGAACCAGGAGAATTCAATCATTCAATCTTGATTGATGTCATATTAAACATAGAGAGTACAATTTCATCCCATTTTACATCTATCATTATCATGTTCACTTTAAGTTGTTTGGATTAATATTGATTGGTTATTCTAAGCATCTTAAGTTCATTTGATACCATGTCATCTCATGTTTATCTATTATAGGTATATTCATCTTAAGGTGTTTAGGATAATATAGATTTGGTATTCTCAACATCTTATATTCATTTCATCTAGTTCTCATTTATGATTATCATGTTCATTTTAAGTTTTTTAGATTGATCTTGATTGGTTATTCTAAGCATCTTAAGTTCATTCCATTCTCATTTCATTGCATTATCTTTTTTAGGTTGTTTCATTGCATACATTGCATTATGTTACATTCATTTCATTCATCCCTAATATTATTACATATGCATGCACCACATTTTTCATTCATTACATCACAATGAATTTTCATATCATAATCAAATCATAATAATATGCCTGGAAAAATTTCCAACTAAAATTAAAGGAAAATTGATTGTACAATGTACACATACATCGCCACCTACGTCATAAATCATTAGTTACACATACATAATATACAAAATCATAAATCATCGATCATATCCTACATCACAAAGTGTTATGCATTATGCATTTCATCCATGTCATATACATGGGAATACACATAAACCATTATAGACACTTGAATATATCATAATCAACATCATGATGCACCATACATACACACATAATAATAATCATCCATAACATAACACCACATGGTGTCAATAATTTCCATCGCATATCACTTAAATATCAAAATATCATTTCCATCACAAGTCCATCATAAAAACATAAATACATGTCCATAATGTCCATCAATATCCATCAAATGAAATACATATATATAGCTCTGATCAAATACAGAGCCCACACCAATGAATGAAATAATCCATATCTAATTTGCATTATGGAATCTATAGCCCTTGTCCCTGTCCATTGCATATCCACTCTACACCTATAAAAAATCAAGATCTTGTCACCCTTGTCCTCTCTATCCAGAGTTGCTCTCATCTGATCTTTGAGGGGAGTCTTCCCCTGAACCTCTACCTATAGGAGGAGCCTCTTGAAAGCTATTGTACCCTCATGTGTGAGTGGCTCCTAAATGAGATAGTGCTGGCATTTGAGGTATATATCTGACATAGGGCGATACTCTCTATGTGACATTTGGCACTGCCTGATGGTATGCACACATATAATAGGCTACCTCTGTCCTCACGTCTGTCACCTCTGCCACTTGGGTCCTTGCTAGATCTCTCTTGATCTTGTATCTATCCCTTACACCCATGATAAATCTCCTCCTGCTCCCAGGAATCCTCGGCCATCCTCATTTGATCAACCTATGCTTGTAGCCATGGAATCTCTTGTACTACCACATCCCTCTCATCCCATAGGACCTGTACCTATGCCTCTACTACCTCTACTCTCTATAACACCACCCCTACATCTCTCACTATTACCTATACACACTCTGCTCTTTCTCTAAGCTCATCCCTCTCCCTCCTTAGCTCATCTAGCCCCATTTGCATCTCCACTAGCTACCTCCTAAGGTCATCCCTTTCCACGTCAGCCTTTTGCACCCTCTGTGTTGCCTCATCTACCAAGGACCCATAGTCCCTAACTCCATCGACCTGCAATCTGCCTACCTCGCTTTGCAATTTTTCTTGATTTTCCTCTGAATCCCTAAGTCTATGCTATGCAGTCCTTAGTCTCACTAAAGCTTTGGTGAGTAATATAGTGGGATCCTTTGGCGGTAGTGGTACATATGGAGCCATCGCTAATGGATGTATCTCTGGGGCATCCCCATCCATGACTTGCACCCTCTCCCCTCTTCCCTCTCACCTGCTCCCCTCCTCTAGCCTCTCACATCTCAACATCCCCATCTCCTCCCCTCCTCTACCTACCACCTCTCCTCCTCCTCTATTTTCCATCCAATCTCCTCTCATCCTTTGATCTATATCCTAGTGATCCTACAATCAGGTACGCTATCCTAATCCATCCTAGCCTATGGTCTATTCAACATGCTGAGTATTGTACTATCATCCCTGCATCCACCATCACTCCACTCCTAGGATATGGTACCATTTGTAGGTCCTCCCACATTTTCCTCACAAAATATTCCATGATTGGATCACCCCACAAGTGCTCTCGACTAATCTAGCAAAATCTTTGAGGCTTTCTTGAGGATATCCTGCTGAACACCAAATTGCCTAGTGACCTTGGCTAGTCTGTGGAGATAAAAAATGTATGGGTCTCATTCAATCAAGTAACACACTGTAAAGAAGTAGCCCCTATGCCTCCTCTCATCCTCCCTCCATCCAAAAAACCATCATCTTTGGTAGAGTATCCATATAATATCCTCCCCCCTCAAGTCATCTAATCTCCTCCATCCCTCCAGATTGCTAACATCTAGGTAGTGGAGTTGCCAGCCATACTCTGTACCATACCAGTATGACACTCGAAGTGTGTCATCCTATGTCCCCGCTATCAAAATCCTTGGCCTTGCAATGCTAATGTGCTGCCAAGTCCATACTTGGAGTAGGGTCACATGTGTGATGTTGAGGGCTCTCTTGTAACAAACCACATGCATTTCCTGATAGAGCTGGGCTAACATGCATGCCCCCAATGCAAACTCCCCCTCCCATCACTCCAAAATATGTCTAACAACCTCAATAACCTTGAGGCTATAGAAGCATCCGCTCCTGTTAGGCTGTAAGATCCCACTAATCAAGCCATAGAGGTATAATGGCAATGTTGGTACCTTTGGTCCTAGGCATGCATCCAAATCTAACTCCTTCCCTTGGATGGGGAGCTCAAACCATTCAAAAATCACCTATAGGCTACTATCTATATCTTGGCTCTGTGTCTAGCTAATCAAGTGCCCTTTGATAGGTAGCCACAAGATCCTCCAAACATCTTCTAATGTCATTGTCATCTCCCTTGTTGGGAGATGGAAGGTCGACGTCTTCAAAATCCATCTCTCCATCACTGTTGTCAAGAGTGCCTGATGCACTCTAATGTTTAGATACCCCAATATGTGTAGTAGCCCTGCCTATGCTAGTACTCCATGCTAATGGGAATTCAATGCCCTAAATATCACCTCCAACACTACTAAATGCCTCTCGCAAGTCCTTAACATCTCAAAGCTCTGCATCCGCACAAAACATTTTGTTAGTCTTTCAAAGTTCATTTTCTTTTTCCATCATTTTCCCCCCTTTCTTTGGATTTTGACAAATTCGCCCCTATGTAGGGCAAATTTTCCTATTTTTCATCCCCTTGCTTGTTCGCCTATCCAATAGTCATGTTCACCCCTCTCTTACTCTTCTGCGAATTCACCTGTTTTCTTGGAGAATTCACCCTTTTCCCGTCCGAGTGTGAATTCACCTATTTTCTTGGCTAGTTCACCCTTTTTCTGTCTGAACGCTAATTCACCTATGTTCTTAGCAAGTTCTCCCTTTTTCTATCTAGGTGCAAATTAACCTATTTTTCATGGTGAGTTCACCCTTTTCTTGTCTGTGCATGAGTTCACCTATTTTTTCTTCAAAGGAGAATTCGTATTCACCTTTTTCCCTTGAGGGGAAATTGCATAATCTCTCCTGTGTCCTTTTCCCCCTAATGGGTGATTTTTCTTCCCTTTTGGGTGAAATTGCATTTGCCCTTTCTCATCTTAGGCAATTTCACAATTGCTTGTTCTCTTGCACCCTCACCCCTACATCTTACAAAAATGCCCTTTTCAAGGAGCGGCGATTTTATAATAGGCCCCCCCAGCATGTCTGCCCCTATGGATTGCGACCTCATCCCTTCCTTGCTAGCCCTTTTGGACATGATAATTTTCCTAACGGATTGGTGAATCCATATTTCCATGGTGCACCCGTGCCCTAGATCTACCCAAAACCCCAGCTAAATTATGCATAAAAATTCAACTCAAATTATAAAGCAGGATTTCAAATCCTACCTGGTGTGGTGCTCCTCAGTTGTAGTAGTACTAGCGCACTTCCTTTCCTCAGTGGATGAGCTCATCATCCATGAATCCCTCATCCTCGCTCAACTGATTAGACATCCTCGTCACTTTCTCTCTCTCTCTCTTGTCTATTCATTTGCCAAGTGTGCAAAAGGTAAATAGTAATTTTCAAATTTACTATTTATAATTTTTAACTTTTGCCCCTATTTAGCCTTATAAATTTTGAGTAATTTTTACCCTTTATTTAACCTTTTATTAATTCATTTCCTCCTTTTCTTTCACCAGCCACCATTTGCATCCCGTTTGTTTTCCTCTATTCAAAAACCATTCTTCATGGTTTTTGGTGCTCTATCATGTGGTACTATTCATTTCTCCATATCAATAAGTCACCCAGGGCCCCTTTTTATTCCCCATCCTCCCTCTCAAGTGGGCATACCCTGCCATTTTCCTCTGTTCCTCTATCTTGTCCATTTCCCTGTGACACTGGGGCATTCTTCTTCGTTTTCTATGATTAGACAACCTACACAACTTTTTCTACACTAAGTTTTCCCTGTGACACTAGGGCATCGCTTTCCAATTTCCTTCTATTGATTCATCTATATATTTTTTTTCTTTGAAACACTATTATTCTAATAGTATTTCAAAGAGGGGAAAAATGTAGACATCTAAATTTGACCACCTTCATATGGTGAAATTCATCCCTTCTTATTCCTCTGTTCCATATCCCCTATCTGCATTAATTAAATGATTTATCATTTAATTAATATCTCCTCTTATTCTAATGAACATTCCTATGGTATTTAATTAAAATAATTAAATACTTTATCCCTTATCTCCTTTCCTCTCTAAATTAAATAAATACTCTAATTTATTTAATTTAATCATTTAACCTTTATGAATTTAAATCAAATTTTAAATTCATCATTTCTCTCTCCTTGTCCCATCCTCCATAGTTCTCTCTACTCAAAATTAATTTAATTAATTTGTGATTAGGATGTGCACACCCCTAATCATGATTAGGGTCACATCCTCCATAATTCCCCACTTGTCCCTAATTCTTCATTAACCTGCATAATCCCATGTTTGCACAACCTTAATCATTTGATTAGGTCAACCTAATCCCCATGCCATTTATGGCATGGGTCCTAAGTCAACTTTATTTATTGTTCTCTCCTTTTGGAGAAGGAAACCCCTTTCCCCATGTGAATTTTTAATTCACATTTAATCCCCCTAGGCATTTTAAGGAATTTTTAATTCCTTCCCTCATCCCCATGTGGATATTTGAGTAATTTTTAATTCCTCACATATCCCATCACCCACATGAGGACAAGGGCCTCCTTTATGAGATCTTGTCCAAATCCCTAGGTAGTATGAAGTACCTCCACCTCATCCCCCCTTTGACACGTCACCCACAACATGTCAATATGTGAGGGCTTGTGAGTTCTCAACTCACCCTAGCCCTTGATCTTGTCCACTGTGGCTTCATCTTGACCCTCTGTTGTTTAGATGCACTTCTCCTAAAAATGGAAAAATTTTCCCTCATTTGCATCATCCAACATTCAATCACTATTGCAAACACACTTAGCACTTAACCAAGCACTCTAGCAATTATCCACCATTGTTGCACCCTTTGAGCACATACTTTGCATCCATCCAACTACCCATTTGCACCATTGCATTCTCCATCATCTCATGATCATTTAGAGATAGGTTTCATGCTATCTTGCCACCAAAGGAGCTCACATTTGAATGATCAATAGGACCAACCAAGTAATCAACTCAACAAGGTAAAATGTTCCCTTTCTTTGCATTTTGTTTGAGTTCATCATATGCCCAATCTTGAGTGCTTATTTTGTGCTTTTGATCTCTTGAATTTGTTAGTTTTTGCACTTGAGGTAGGTCAAATTCACTTACACATATATAGAGATGAAAGATTTATTTAAATGTTAGCACAAAAAATTTGTGATCACCATACTTTAGGGTAGGGTGATAAAGAGGTAAAATATTTCAAGGAATGGTTTGAAAGAGTGAATAAGGACCCTATTTGTTCATTAAGTTGGGAGGTTACTGATGAAATTATAAAGTGCAGGAATGCTATGGTTAAATAGGAAGCAAAAATGATGTAGGAGAATGAAAACATCATTCAAGTATCAAAAAGTTGTGCTAGGATTAAGTACAGTTGAAAAGTGGTTCAAGGAGTATCAAAGGAGTCATACTTATAAAAAATAAGGAGAAAATTTAGATATGACTTTAGAAACCTACTTGTTTCCTTATGAAGATGAAAATGTACCTTAGGATGAAGTTGAAAAAATTCATGCTTTCCAACAATATCCGAAAGGATATAGCAACAACCTAATAAGTAACACATATGGTGGAAGTATATTCAAAGGGCCTTTGACCACATCAATCCCACCTAATAACTTTAACACTCCACTAGATGATAAATCAAGTAACAGTTTAAGGTTTCCTAATGTAACCTCTCAATATAACTAGCCAAATGTTTCGTAAAGTGGAAAAGCAGGACCCATTGATTAAAATAATTTGACTAATTATTGGGTGGAAGAAATAAAAAGGTAAAAAACAACCTTTTTTATCCAAATTTCTCAAAACACCTGTGATTAGGAAAGTTTTCTTGAATACCTTAGAATATTTTCCCAAACAAAGCATGCTTAGTAAAGAAGCATAGGCGAAGGATCACTCCATTAAGGAAAAATACAAAAACATAGTCCCTATGGCAGATGCACAAGTAGCCTTTATAAAAGAAAGACAAAATCCTTGCCATTTTTTCTCACACTAAGAATATTTGGTAAAAATATTCATAATTGCTCGGTAGATTACGAAGCATCTACCAATGTGATACCTTTTTCCATATGTCAGACTCTAGGTTTAACCTCAAAGAAATTCCCTGAAGAAAGTTACTCAACTCAAAAAAAATGAGGTAAATATAGTCAGGGAATTAATTAACATTCATATGCAATTAGCATTGGATCCCTAGATTTAGTATTATATTGATATTCAAGTTGTTGAGATACCAGATACTTACAGGATTCTACTGAGTAGGGAATGGTTAGAATTTGAATGGATATATGGCCACAAACTTATCACATATGTGGTTGCCCTGAAAAGGAGTCCCTAATCAAATTAGGATTGAGAGAGTGCTTCACATGAAACACATGATCAACAATTATAATTAGAAAAATGATGTTCTATACATAGATGCAGAACTAGGAGTATATGGAATTTGAAGTTCCAGAGTTAAAATAGAAGAAGTTTTCATTCGTAATGCTGAAATAAATAACCAGATAACTCTAGAGATGGACATGTTAGTGAATTCATATTATGATTCTTCCAAAGGAAAAGAAAGAAATATAATTTTTTTGGAAGAACATTGCTAAATAAGCTTGAAATAATACGAAAAATGAAGATTCATTAAAATTTTTATTGTTGTAGGGTTGGTTTAGGTCACACAATCTTGCACATTTAGAAGACAATTGCATGATGTGCTTAAAAATCATTCACAAAATTGAAAGTCACAACTGTTTGGAAAGTATTACTCTTAACAAGCCTAGGCTTGAAACACTTGAAGATAAAATGTAGGCAAGAGAAACCAAAAATATCAAATTTTCAGCTTGTAAGAACGCTAAGCTCAAATCTGTTGAGGTTCAAACTCAGACCCTTAGATTTGATGGGTGAAAATTGAAACAAGGAATTAGAGTCATGGTTGAGCTCATCAATCCCCAAGGTAATTCTTTTCTTCCTACCTATAGATTACAATTTCAATTTACTAACAATGTGGCTAAATATAAAGCTCTCATCAATGGTTTGATGCTCACAATCAAGAAGAAAGTTAAGATTCTTAAGGTTTTTGGTGACTTGGAGCTAGTGGTTAAGCAAGTCTAGAAACAATATATTTGTCATTATAAGTGCTTGTCCAGCTATCGACACCGAGTGTGGGACCTAATAGAAGATTTTGATGCCTTTAACTACTGAGTAGGGAATGGTTAGAATTTGAATGGATATATGGCCACAAACTTATCACATATGTGGTTGCCCTGAAAAGGAGTCCCTAATCAAATTAGGATTGAGAGAGTGCTTCACATGAAACACATGATCAACAATTATAATTAGAAAAATGATGTTCTATACATAGATGCAGAACTAGGAGTATATGGAATTTGAAGTTCCAGAGTTAAAATAGAAGAAGTTTTCATTCGTAATGCTGAAATAAATAACCAGATAACTCTAGAGATGGACATGTTAGTGAATTCATATTATGATTCTTCCAAAGGAAAAGAAAGAAATATAATTTTTTTGGAAGAACATTGCTAAATAAGCTTGAAATAATACGAAAAATGAAGATTCATTAAAATTTTTATTGTTGTAGGGTTGGTTTAGGTCACACAATCTTGCACATTTAGAAGACAATTGCATGATGTGCTTAAAAATCATTCACAAAATTGAAAGTCACAACTGTTTGGAAAGTATTACTCTTAACAAGCCTAGGCTTGAAACACTTGAAGATAAAATGTAGGCAAGAGAAACCAAAAATATCAAATTTTCAGCTTGTAAGAACGCTAAGCTCAAATCTGTTGAGGTTCAAACTCAGACCCTTAGATTTGATGGGTGAAAATTGAAACAAGGAATTAGAGTCATGGTTGAGCTCATCAATCCCCAAGGTAATTCTTTTCTTCCTACCTATAGATTACAATTTCAATTTACTAACAATGTGGCTAAATATAAAGCTCTCATCAATGGTTTGATGCTCACAATCAAGAAGAAAGTTAAGATTCTTAAGGTTTTTGGTGACTTGGAGCTAGTGGTTAAGCAAGTCTAGAAACAATATATTTGTCATTATAAGTGCTTGTCCAGCTATCGACACCGAGTGTGGGACCTAATAGAAGATTTTGATGCCTTTAACAATACTCACATCCCATGAAGATTCAATCAGAGAGCAGATGCTTTGGCTACTGCTGCTAGTGCTCTAAAACCATTAGATGCTTTTGATTTGAGAAGGTTTACTATTGATCTGGCGTAGTTTCCCTCGATTCCTAATAATGTTACTAATTTTTAGGTGTTCAAAATGACCAACATATATTGGAATTCATTACTAATATTGGTATCTTCGAAGCACAAATAATTGGAAAAATGGATCACCTAGATGGTGAAATTCGAGATGAAGAATTAGCTCAAGTGAAAGATAACAATATTTCGAAAAGAATAATCAAGCTAGAAATATTATTCGATGTGGATCAGATAGTTTGGCAAAAAGACCTACCTAAAACTAATGGAGGATAGTCTGAATTATATAATTTGAATATTGAGGATCTAAAGAATATGTTTATAGGGAAGGTATGTACTAAGGAAGAAAAAATAAATATTGCTTAGGCACTCAGAGATTATTGGAAAGTTATAGAATGGTCATATGAAGATTTGAAAACTTATGAAACTTCCATCATTACTTATACAATTTTGTTAAAGCTTGATGCAAAACATTTCTGGCATAAACAACAGTCTATAAATGCACTTCTAGAACCTTTGATACAAAAGGAAGTGAAAAATCTCCTCTCATCCAATATAATTTTCCCCATTAGACATTCTACTTGGGTGGAAAATCTAGTGCCTGCTAGAAAGAAGAATGGAGATATATGGCTCTAGGTGGATTTTCAAAATCTTATTAAGGCATCTAAAAAAGATGATTACCCCTTGCCTTTATTGGAAAAAGTGATACAAATAATTAATGGTTTACAAATGATGTTTTTCTTGGAAGGATTCTTTGGGTATAACTAGGTGATGGTGGTGAAGGAATATTGGATGAAAATCATGCTCACTACAAAGTGGGGGACTTTAACTTATAGAAGGATGCTATTTGGACTAATTAATGCCAGAACCACATTCCAAAGAGCTATGGATTATTCCTTCTGAGATTTGGTAGGAAAATGCATTATTATATACATGGATGACCTTACGGTATTTTTCAAGAACATAGGAGATCATATCTATGATCATAGAGCAATATTACAAAAGTGTGAAACTTACGGAGTTTCATTGAATCCTAAGAAATGCATTTTTAGGGTGATTGAAGGGAAGTTGATGGGATAAATTATTTTTGAAAGAGGTATTTCAATAGACCTAGATAGAGTGAGTGCCTTACTCAAGTTAGTCCTTAGGAGGTAAAAAATAATTAAAGCCATACTTCGGCAAGATCAATTTCGTCTGGAAGTTTATTACCAGGTTTGCTGAGATAGTGAAAAATCAATGATATGTCAAAGAAAGATGTAAAGATCGAGTGGAAAAGTGAGGCTAAGCTTGCCTTCAAAAATATGAAAGCTACAATTGTGAAAGCACCAGTGCTGGTAAGTATGGATTATATTAAACCTTTTTATATTTACTCTTTTGCTTCCAGTCATACATGTGCAACAACATTGACAAAAAGGGGCAAGAACATAGAAGAAAATTTGATTGCTTTCATGAGTGCTCCCTTTAAAGAGGCGGAGCTAAGATACATGGATATTGAAAAACAAGCCTTTACTTTGGTTAAGGTAGTAAGAAAATTTTGAAATTACATTCTCAAGAGTATAGTCAAGGTGATTGTCCCCGATATTGTAGTAAAAGTGTTACTAATGTAGAGTGAGCTCAGAGAAAAAAGAGCCAAATGGATTACGATTCTACAAGAGTTTTATTTAGAGATTATATCCATGAAATTGGTTCACGAGCAAGCCTTAGTTAAATCCATTGCTAAGAGTGATCCACAAATCTCTAGCTAGTAGTATACTTTGGACATAGAAGACCAAGATGATTGGTATTATGATATATGGTACTATCTGGTTTGTAACAATTTCCTTGACCATACATAAAAAAATCAAAGAAGAGCCTTGAAGATTAAAGCCTAGAGTCACATGATTAAAGGAGGGGTTCTATTCAAGAGAAATCAAAAAGGAATTTATTTGAGATGTTTGAATAAGACAAAAGCGAGTGAAGTGTTGCAGGAATTACATGAAAAATTTGGTACAATTCATGGAGCACCTTTTGCTATTGCACACCTGATCTTGAGAGATGACCATTATTGGCTGACTATTTTCAAAGATACCTATGAGCACGTAAAGCACTATTACACATGTCAAACTACTATTGATAGAGGGAGATTTAATGCTCAACCATTCTAGTTGGTGATGGAGATGTTCCCTTGCTTGCAATGGGGATTAGACTTCATCGACACAATTAATCCTCTATTTTCTATAGGTCCTAGGTTTGTACTGATCACCACTGATTATTGTACCTGATGGACCAAAGCGTGCTATAGTAAGTAATGCACCTCAGAGGTGGTAATCAAGTTCTTAGAAGAAAATATTATTACCAGGTTTGGAGTACCATATGCCCTGATATGTGATAATGGCCCTACTTTTTCCTCATTGAAAATTTCTAATTGGTAATTTGAATACGGTATAACATTGAAATTCTCATCTAATTATTACCCACATGGAAATGGATTAGCATAATCATCAAAAAAGAATCTACTGGATATAATCAAGAGATTAATTGAAAAGAACCCTAGAGAATGGAATTCTCTATTGAAGTTTTCCCTTTGAGTAGATCATATTAGGATGCAATCTGCATTTGGAAATTCTCCTTACCACTTATTCTATGGGATAGATCCTATATTTAATATAAATTTGAAAATCCCTACTTGGCAATTTTCCCAGGAATACATTGGATTAGATGATTAGACTGAAGCTCAGTTGTTGCAATTGATGCATTTAGATGAAAAGCATATTAGAGCTATAGATAATTTTTCTAGGCACCAATATGTAGTAAACCAGTGGTTCAAAAAAAGAGCTAGATTGAAAACTTTTAGAATATATGATTCAGTCCTGTATTGGGGAAAAACCCATGAACATAAAGGTGAAAATCGTAAGTTTGATAACTTATGGACTAGCCCTTATTAGGTATCTAAAATTTTAGTTGAAAACATTTACAGGCTTAAAAATTTAACTAGAGAGGATGTTCCATTGCCTGTCAATGGATAATTCCTGGAGCATTACTTTCAAGCTTAGTGTTGGTTGCCCATGTTCTAAATGGGTGTAAATAGTTTTTTAATTAGTTTCTTTTGTAAATAGTTTTTTTTAGGTTTTTGGTGCTTTCTTTTGTTTTATTTTGTTTTCAGGGTTTTGTGCTATGAAGAAGATATACACTAATTAGCAACCTTTGAAGGTGGTCAAAATAATTGAATGTCAATTCTAGAAATTTGATTCATGCTTTGACTAGAAATAGTCCTTTAATTATAGATGATTGGGGAATTGTTTAGTTCTATTTAATTCAGTTTGCATAAATCATTCAATTGATGTTGAGCTACAATCGCCCATACTTAAATCATTCTATTGAATTTGGGATAGCAATTGTTTGCATTGAGTGAAAAATCAAAAGGTGACCTTTGCTACTAATGGAATTCCCAACCTAATAGCTGGATTCATTGCCTGCAAGTTGAAGCAAAAGAGCTTACAAAGAAATACCAAATGAAAAAAGTGAAAAAAATGAACATCAAAGAAATATCAAAATTGAAAATTCAACTCTTTAGGCTATCCAAATATCTCTATCGAGGCTATAGATGCCTGATTGGCAATAGAGCTATATTTGGGGGAATTACAGAGATAACCTTGTCGGGGCTATGGACACTTAACTAGGATCCAAGGTAGGCTTAAAAGAAATTTTCAGAATTATGTAGGTCAATGCAAACTTTTGCTATGCTTTGAATTTACTAGAGGAGAATAAATCAATTGCACGCACGTGAGCTCAGTAAAATTTAATCTTGTATGCTAGCTAAAGTAAAGATGGAATGTTGGAATGAGGGTATGATTGTTTATAATCTAAGGATTTCAGAAATTTGAAGTATGGTTATTAGGTCTGAAATTGATTTTCTATTGTTTTGTTTGGTTTTGTTGGTTGCTAGTTGTTGTGCAGTCTCACAACACACCCCATTTGCACTTTGGAAAAATATGGACCCTCCTTTTTTTGTTGCTTTTCTTTCCCTTCCTTTGCTTTTTCTTGCTTTGGTTGCTTCTTTTGGAGGAAATGGTAAAATAGGAAGTTTTGATTCAGCTTTCCTAGTCCTTACCTAAGTTATTGTCTTTATTAGACTTAGAATTTTGCAAAATATTTTCCCTGGTCTTTTCAATTTATCGGACCTTTGTGTCCTAGGAGTTGACGTTGTTGCATTAAGGATGTTGTATCTTCAGAAAATTTCACTCTTTGCTTGGCCGATAATTTGTACCCAGTGGGTCATCACTAGGATAAATCATCTTGGTGCATGCATTCACCTTTCTTTGTTGGTTGGCCTAGTAGTGGCCTTTGCTTTACTTTAAAACAAGAAATCAAAAATCAAAGTTTCTTTTGCTAATATGTTTTCAATTAATTTGGTCTCGCTTGAACCCGGTCTCAGGTCTCGCTTTGCACCTGGTTCTCATCAACCTAGTGGGTAAAAGTCCTAGCTCTCAATAAACCTTTCAAGGTTTGGTGCTAGATGATTCAAACCCCTTTTGATTATGAATTGTTAAGCATCCAAAAATGACATCACTTATAAAGCCTTTGCCTCATAAGAATTCAAGTGACACATAAGTGTGCCATGTTAGCCTTTTGTGCCATCTTCCTATATAATGGTGGGCCCTGTATTGAAACCATGTTGTTCATGATTCAAACCCTAATCTTCCATGATTGCACCTTTTTTCATGGAAATTAATGCATTGTAAAAGGAAATTAATGAAGGTGGAGAATAATACATGTACTTGGAACCACCTTGAGCATGTAGTTTCTTTCATAACACTCTACCTTACACCATACTGCTCACCTGCAAGGACATTGAAGAATTAAAACCAAGATTATGACACACAAAGAAATCTAAACCATGACAAGTTGAAGAACACAACTACCAATGGTTTTTAGATTGCATTTAGAGAGAAAATTATATCATGAACAAAACCATGTATGCTTTGAATAACTAAAATTCTATTAATTTTCATATGCACGCATGTCTCAGGATAAATGACATTTCCCATGGTTTGGTAATTGAAATGTTGATTATTTTGAAATAAATTTAACCAAATTGCATATTGAAATTTTATGAATTATTGAAAATGAATGGTTATATTTAACCCTAACTCACATGCAAGGTACATATATGCTAATAATGCAAGAAACCTAAGAAAATATGAGCACTTCTAGAAGGAATCTAGATGAGGAATTTGAGTACCCTATTTCAGAAACCATATCAATCAGTGGGATAATTATAGACACTCATCCAGAATGGTTTATTGAAATTGAATTCATCACATGGATTAGACAAGAGAACACCTCTTAGTGTGCAAAGAACATTATTACAAGTGGGTTACATTTGGTAGGAGGGTTTTTTCCAAGAATGGAAGCCCTTGAATTGGTAATGGAATGCATGAATTGTTATGACCCAAACAAGAGGGTCATTGAGAAAGAAGGGAGAGTCTATTTAGACCTCTCTATAAAATGGATTGTATACACAATTGGGCTCCCCACATTTATCTAGATGAATTTGTTGGATCTGAAGGTCCTTTCCATGACATAACTAAGTGCAAAAGAGCATAATAGAAGATTAATGAATGCAACATGGTGCCAAAAGGAGATTACCAAGAAAATGAGACCAATCCCAAGGTCTATTTTTATTCAGGATGTACATGACATCATAACCCTATTAAGTGGGATAGTTGGACATAAAGATGCTAGAAAATTTGAACCCTGGATGTTCAAGCTCATAGAAAAAATAATGGAAGGCCTTGTGCAAATTCACTGGGGAAGCTTCATCAGTGACAACCTATGTGAAAATTTAATGACATTCCCAGACACCCTATGGTTTTTTATGTCTTATTATGTTGTTTATTCTTGCACCCTAAGGGAAAATATTCAAGGATTGAATAAGGTTGGTACCCTAGGTAGAGAAGTAGGGAATAATTTGATATATACTCATACACCCTAGATCACTATCCACCGACATTGGGAACATTACTGGATTTTTAATGATGTGTTTTCTATGAAGCTAGTAAGAATAATGGAAGGTGACAAAGCCAAAAGGTTTTCCCTAGAAGCACAAATTATCATTCAGTTTGTTGGGCGTTGGTACATTCAATTTCCTACTTTCACCTACATTAGGGTGGAAGGATTCAAATGATACCCCTTCATGCTACCCAAGTATCCAACGATTTTTTTTTTTATTAGAATTGGTGAGATAGATGCAACCTTATCAAGCCCTTTTCTCACAAGCACAAAAAAAATGTTCTATCAAATTCCCCATCACAATTAGGAATTATAAATGTGTTATGGTTAAAAATATTGATATGTGTGAAGAAGAGTTGAAGATGTATAAGCTGAAGTCCTTTACACTCTAACAAAAGAATTATGATCTAGAGGGAAATATTGCTAGGCAAATAGGAAGTAAATATGTCCATGTTTATGATTTAGAATATTTTTGGAATAATTGTGATAATGAACATCAGGTAAGGAAGCGATAATACCAGAGGTTTCCATTACATTCAGCAAGGCTTCTAGAACTCAATGATATTCCTAAAAAAATGGATATGGATGATAGAGAGGTATTGAATCCAGTTTATAATGCAAAAAAGATTTATGATGAACCTATCCTAGACACAGATTATATAAGGAAATAGCAACCATTAGGGAGATTTATAAGAAATTATTGACATACACTCAACACTAGATTCGTAGTTATTGTGAAGCATTAAAATAAGTTGGGGTAAAGCTCACATACCTATCCAATGTGAAGTAGTGAGTAGAAGACGAACCAGGGTATGATGAGACTACTAAAAAGAAAGAAAAGTTTGAAAAGTAGAGGCAACTGGACATGTTGAGGATCCAATTCTTGATACTTCAAGTTAGAGAATTCTAGTGATGTCAGCTAGCTAGCATGAAGAGACTATTGCTAGTCAGGCCAATAAAACAGTAAAGCCTAAGGGAGTATTTTCTTCCATAATAAAGCCAAACATTCAACCTATAACTGATGAAGAGGTGAGAATGAAGACAAAAAATTGTACTAAGACAAGTTAAGCATCTCAAAAGGTTGTATAATTATTTGCTTCTCCACCTTTAGTTTATACGATAGGAATGAGACAAACACTAGGGAGGACTCCTATAGTTTAAGAGGAAAGTCCTAAGCTAAATGAAGTAGAAGTTAGAGAATAGTGGGAGAAGTTGATTGCCATGATGAAATTTTTTGAAAAAAAATGATCTAAAGAAAATCCCATGGTATATCTATTAGTAGAGGAGGTGCCAGATATAGGGTCAAACCCTATAAATAAAGAAGAAGAAGATTTCATAAGAGGATCACTCATCCCAAAGGTGAGAAAAGCTGAGAATATTGATGAGAGAGAAAAATGTGATACTACAGGTCAAAACCCCATTGATAATTTATTGGTAATGAAGATATAGTTGGTGATCAACTTCCGCAAGGAAGAAGTAAAAATGATGTTGAGCAACTACAAGCTTTTGAGAAATCAGGAGAGGGATGGGTTGAGAGTGAAAATGTAGAGCATTCATAAAATTTGGGAATTGAAGTAAGAAATGAGGAGGATCTTGATGTTTCAAGACAAAAGGAACGTGATACCCTGAGGATTGATGTTGAACTCACAGATGGACAAGAGAATACAAGTCTTGAAAAGGAAGAGATAGTGATAAATCAAGATAATCTAGAATCCATGCTAGTGAAGATAGAAGATGTTCAATTTCTGAGACATGTGGCAGGTAATGTTGATAGTTCAAGAGGACAAGTTCCTAAACACAAAGATCATCAAGAATAAGGAAATGTTGAAAAGGCATAACAAAATGAAGAAGCACCTGATTGGTTAGTTAGGGAAATGGCTTCACCATTGGAGGTGGAACTAGTGCCTTTGGATCTCAGAAGTTTAATACAAGAAATGGAGACCCCTAAGCCTAGAGGTAGAGTGAAGACAAGACATGCTATGAAGAGGAATGAAGATGGAGGAAGAACAATCCAAATAGCTACTTTGGTGTGAGATAAGAGAAAGCATGAAATAACACCTAGGGATTACATGGTAACAACAATTAATGTTGGACATTCATCTTGGGGATGGGAATTAGAAGAAATGAAAGTGAATTTAGACACAATTGTCACCAGGGTACAAAAGAGTAAACAAAATAAAAGAGACCTAAAGGAGGGGATTTTCTGCTTGGAAGGTTTTATCAAGTCATTGGACCAATCTGATCAAGTGTAGACTGAATTTCCCCAAAATCCAGTATTTATATCTAAGGAGCAAGTAGATGCCATTACAGTGCTTCATCATAAGTTAAGTATATTTGAAGAATGGATGGAGTACCTTGTGGGGAAAGGAGAAGAGTCAATTAAGTATTCAATTGGGAAACATAAGGAGGCATACCATTAGTGTGAAAAGTCTAAAATACTAGAAGGAGAATGCTGATTTTTCCAAGAGACTAATGTAGAAAGGCGAAAGCTAAAAGCTCTTATTCAACCAAATGTCCGAGAGTTAGTGAATGAAAGGTTAACCACATAATATGAGGTTATGATATTTGAGAAGTGGAAAAAACAAGTGAATTGGGAAAGTGACACTTTGCTAAAATGTGTAGAAGGATTTGAAAAGGTCACTGAAAGATGCAAGAAGTTGATTGATAGAGATGAAAGCTCTATTGAAATGTTAGCATAGCAAAGTTGTGATCCATGTAATTTAGGGTAGGGTGATAAAGAGGTAAAATATTTCAAGCAATGGATTGAAAGAGTGAATAAGGACCCTATTCATTCAATAAGTTGGGATGTTATTCATGAAATTATAAAGTGCATGAATGCTATGGTTAAATATGAAGAAGAAATGATGTAGAGGAATGAAAAAATCATTCAAATATCAGAAAGTTATGCTAGGATTAAGTAAGGTTGGAAAGTGATTCAAGGAGTTTCAAAGGAGCATATGCATCAAGTATTGGTTACTTTTTGGGAGTATCAACAGAGGAAAGGTGAAGATGAGTCTTCGGATTTGGAGTTCAATAAAAAAGGATAGATAACTAGATACTGGAAGTTTTGTGCATTGATATAGTTTTGAAGTGAATTTTGAAAGTTTTTTCTTGGCCCTAGTGAAGGTGGCTAGTTCCAGAGATTTTGAGAGTACCGATAATCTTGTTTTATGCAAAGTATTTGTGAATTGAGACCTGATGATGAAGATTGCTACTGATGAAGTCAAAGCCCTGACTTTTCCTAGAATGTTTTGATGATGACTGCCACCTGCCATGTGCTACATTTTGATTTGTATTTATGATTCTCTTTGATGGACTAATTTTAAACTCTCTAGGACTTTGTTTCTATAAAAGGCCATTTTTTTCTTTATTTTATTTTAAGTTTAGAATTTGTGGATGTGGGAGAACCAATTTTTTTTCAAGTTTTGTTCTTTTTCTTGTTTTCTATTCCATTCCAAATTTAAAACTTGTGTGTTTCATTAGAAGTTAATCAATATCATAGCCAATTTGAAAGTTATTTCTTGATATGAAACCTTATGTAGATTATTGTTTATTCGTATCGGACAAGACTATGTGCTATGCCATTTAAGGGTGCATACTGTTACTATCTGGTGGCAAATAATCCCCCTTTTCTTTAAAATCTTGCATCATTTTGTGCCTAGCTATGAAGCAATTTGATGACGTATGGAATGGTTTGCTTTGATTTGGTTGTTTCTTGAGGCATGCATGTATAATACATGGGAGAAATTTTACTTCTTTAGTAATTTTTTTTATGTTTGATTTTAGAATAGATGTTTAAATTTTAGAAAATGTTCGTGATGAATGCATGGAGTTTTATTAGAAATATTTTGATTCATGATATTTTTGAATGCTTAAAGCTAAATCTACTTGGATAAGTGCAAGTTATTTGAATTTTATGAAACATTATTACAAATTTTTTGATTTCATGAAGTTGTTGAATGACTGGACCATGATTATTTCTTATCTCTATGATACCTTCCAAAACTAGAAAGATCGTTTACCCCTCATGTTTAACAATATCATCACAATGAGCCTTGAGTGAACTTAGTGCATCAAGACCTAACATAAACGAGCCTTGGGATTAAGATGAGTTAGCCTAAGATTTAGGTTTTTCCAATGTAATCTTTCAAGAAAGATAGGTTCTTGTAGAGTCTCTGTGAGAATTTTATCTGTCTGTTGGTGTATGACTAACATCGTTGTCAACACCTTTCTTTCCTATTCTGATCATTTCAATGCAAAAGTGCCCCTAGTGCAATACATGTAGCAGAAATATACAACAATGGTTTTCCTATAATAGGGGGCATTAGAATGGGTGGATTGGAAAGGTATTCTTTGATCCTATCAAAGCCTTGTTGGCATTTTGAATTCCATTTAAAGAGTGTTTGTGAAGGAGATGAGTGAATGGTTGTAAATTGTCTACAAGTTGAGCTATAAAACACTAAATTGATTTTAATTTTCCCTGTATACTTCTCAACTATTTTAGATTCTTTGGTGGGGGAATTTCCATAATAGCCTTGAATTTTGCTAGATCAACTTTTATACCCCTCTTAGACACAATGAATACCAATATTTTACCTAAAGTGACACCGATGATGTATTTCTTAGGATTTAATCTCAACTAATATTGCTCTAACCTATGAAAAATTTGATTTAGGATCTTTGGATGCTCTTCTCTAGTCTTTGATTTTCCTAATAGGTCATCGACATAGTCCTCCATTATGATATGAATTAGACCATGAAATATGGCCATCATGGCAAGCTCATAGGTTTCGATTTTGTTATTAAAACCAAAGGGAATGAAATTGTCACAAAATATGCCCCAAGGAGTAGTAAAATTTGTTTTGTGTTGATCCTTGGGTGCAATCCTAATTTTTTTGTATCTAAAAACTCAATTCATGATAGATAGCATGGCATGTCCCATTGTTAAATCAATAAGTATGTCGATGTTTGGAAATGGGAAATCATCTTTGGGACAAGGCTTATTAAGATATCTAAAATCTATACAAATACAAATACCCCTAGTAGGGTTAGCTATAGGGACAATGTTGGAAATTCAATCTGAATAATCAATTGGTCTGATAAATCCTGCTACTAGCAAATTTTCTAACTCAACTTTGACAAGGAGAGCAACTTGTGGAGCTTTTGTTTGAATTTTTTTACATTAGGACATACATCAAGATGGTGCACAACTAATGTAGGATATAATCTAGGCATATCAGAATAAGTCCAAGCAAAATTGATGATACCTTCTTGAAGTAGCTTGAAAATTACCTAGTACTGATCTTCGAATAAAGATTTGGCCACATATGTAATTTTTGGTTTTTTTTCTATCCCCATATTTATCTCTCTTGTTTCCTTAATTATGATGGAAAATATTTATGAGAATTGAGTACCTATTAGGGAAGATGAAAATCCCCATCCTCCAACGCCTCAAGGAGGTTTTCATCAGAGGATACACCCTTTATTTTTAATTTTGATGGATCTAAAAGTTACTTAGAGAGGTTTTCAATAGGACACCCTTTTTTAATTTTATCATTTCCTACTTTTATGTTTATGGTGTTTATCTTCACTGAAGTAGATACCATAGTCTTCCCCTAAACCCATGAAGTGTATATATGCCTCTTCAGAAGGAAATGCATCAATGGGTGCAATACCTTGTAGGTCCCAATATATCAATTCAGGGTGGAAAATGGAAAGGATTTTGGTGAAGATGGAAGTGGATTCGAATAAAGAGGAGACATCCAAATCATCATATGAGAGTATAATAGTTTCATCTTTAGGGATGTATTCAATGATATCGGTTTCCAAACTAACATTATTTGATGTACTAGGTGATGTCGTAGATTGTTTTTGCTTCTAATCATAGCCAAGACCATGGTGTTTTGGAGGTTTTGGTGGATTGATTGGCTTGTGTATTCCTTTCTCATTCACACCTAACCATCCTCCCTAATAATTAACTTTCTATACTAATTTTTGTGAGCTTGTGAATAAACCTCTTGGAAATACTCTAGGAGAGGAGGTGAAGGATCAAGTTCTTCTTTGTACACCCATTGACTAATGTCATCATCAAGATGCTCCCGTGCTAAGGTTCTCGTGGACTAGAATCTAGTAGAAACCTCATTCTTAGAGCTTATAGTCTTGGTTTTTGATTCTTGGTGGTGTGTAGTCCTGATGGTCAGTCATAAGTGCATGGAGAAGGTGACATTGTGCCCACATTGAGTGCAGTATGAATTTTATATTCTTTGCATCCTTTGTCAATGACCTTGACCTTAGCAATGGATGATTCAAGTGTGAAAGATGGAGTGGATGATGAAAGGATAGTGTTGGTATCGAAAAAGGATGAGGATGAATTAGAATTGGAAGGCCTAACAACAACTCAAGTACAATGCCAAGAATGGGGGAATGAAGCCTCAAGATCATGATAAAATTCAAAAGGGTGAGGGTTAGCTTGAACAATGACTTTAATGCCATTATGTAGGAAATTAAGGAATTGATGGTATGTGGATGGAATGGCTTGCATTGCATGTAGCCATGGATGACCAAGGAGGAGATTGTAGGGTAGGTCAAGATAAAAAACATGACAATTTGTATATTGTATTGCTAGGACAACTTGAGTAGGAAGGAAAATGGTTCCTTCTGAATCTCTCTTTGCATTATCATAGGCCTCAATGGTGATCACTTGATTGTCTAAATCAGTATGAGTGTATCCCACCTATTTAATAAACTTTAATGTCCATAAGTTGATGTTAGATTCATTAACTACAAAGACTCATTTAACCTTATGCCTAGCAATGGGAACCTCTATATGGAGAGCATAGTTACGAGCTGGGTCAATAGGAGGAAGATCATTTTGACTAAATCCCAATCGATAAGTAGATGAAAAGTGTCCTACAAGAGCTTGAGATTGAGTAGGATCTATATCATTGGGTACATGAATACCTTGCAAAGCTTTGGTTAAGATTTCTTGATGTATGGGGAAGACTTTAACAAATCTAGGATAGATATTTGTGTTGGAGTCTTTCCTAGATGATCAAGAATGTTGTATTGTTGGTTTATAGGAGGTGGTTGGAATGATGTAGATGGGCCCATAACTAATATCCAGGTTCTACATGTGGTAATGAAACATTGAGGGTCTTTTAATTTTACAAAGATCATGGAAACATGTGGATCTACTTGTGTGATGCAACCAATGGCATTATTATAAATGAAAGGAGCTTTGATGTAATTTATATTGTTGGTGTTGTTATTTTGGCCATTGTTATTAGATTCATTGTTTGTATTGGATGAGCTAGAGCCTTGATTGTGCTTAGGGAAAGTGATTTGAAATATTTTTAATTGAGCATTAGACGAGGTAGATTGGTTTTCCTCAATAATAATATCTCCTTGATCAATAAGATCTTGGATATAGTTCTTAAGTTTCATAAACTTGTTTGTAGAACGGCCCTTAATCTTATGGTAATCACAATACTCATTGTCCTTGTACTAGTTTAGCTTTGGCTTAGAATCATCAAAGGGTTAGGCAATTGGATACACAACTGCATTCACTTGAACCAGCCTTCTAAAAACCACATCTAAGGGTTCTCCTAAAGGAGTGAAGGTATGCTTTCCATTCCCTTGACTTGGTTGATTGGATTAAATGGGAGGATGCGGTGCCCTCGGAGGCACAAATATGGAATTGGATATTGGTTGATTGGGAGTATTTTGATGATATTGTAAAGTGTTAGTTATTTGGACATGCTTGGTAGCATTGACACCATAATTGACCACATTCTTGTTTTTGTTCCAATAGTAGGGTTTTTCATTAGATTTTTTTATCTTTATTGTCCTTATAGATTTTGACAAGCCCCTTGGCAATAATATCTTTTTTGATAGTGAATCCCTTCTCTATGACCTGTGTGAAGGTGGATGCACAATGAATACATAAGTTATAGCCCATATTAGAATACAAATACTCAACAAAGATATTAAGCAATTCCTTTTCAGGAAGGCTACATTTAAGACAACTAGATTGGGATCTCCACCTTTGCAGATAACTGGAAAATGTTTCACCAACATTTTTCTTGTTTTTAGTTAGGTCCATGGTATCCACATCCTTCTCCAAGTTATAGGAGAAATACGTAACAATTTTTTCTAATAAATCATAAAAGGTAGAAATAGATCCATGAGGGAGGTGCAAAAACTACTCTAATGCCTGTCCCCCTAAGCTACGAGGAAAAAAATGTAGGAGATAGTTATTGTTATATAAAACCTCTTGACAATGCATATAGAATTCTTGTAGATGATCTCATGGGTCTCCCCTTCCCTTTTACTTATCAAAATTTGGAATTTTGAAATGTTTAGGGAAGGGTGTAGTGGCAATTGATGGATCAAACAAATATGAACAAATGTGATCAAACTTAAAGGAATTTTTGGATGAGGTTCCTACTTGTAAGTCCTTCAATGTAGCCTTCATTTCTTCCCATTCTTTGTTCATAGGTGCTGATGGGGGAAGAACCACCAAATTGAATTGATCTTGAGGCACATATTAATTATATGGTGGTGGTGGTGGAAGAGATTGATCAAGTGATGGATTAATGATGTGGATGGAGGTTGAAGATATGATGGAATTTATTGGTATTGATTCAAATAAGTTTGTTGCTATGATGGTGGGGGTTAATAATACATTGATGATGATGGTAGATATTGTGGTGGAGCTTGTGGAATATCGTTGTAGGATAGAAGAGGTTGTGATGGAGGGGTTTGGTAGTAGGATGGATTATATTGTTAGTTGTGCGTTTGCTGCTAGGGATTATATGGTGGTTGTTATGGATTAGATTGTTGTTGAAAGGTACTCAATGGGGGTTGTTGTGGGTTGATGTACATTTGATGTTGAGGTTTTTGTTGAGGATGGTATTGTTGATGTGGAGTAATAGGAAGTAGAGGTGAAGGTGGATGATGATATGTGTTTTGAATGGAAAGCTCTATGAGAGATGAGGATTGGGGATGCATATGATAGCGAGGTGAAAAATAATGAGGTGGGGGACTGGAAAATATATGTAGTGGTTGTGGTTGATATAAAGATGGTGGGTTTCCCTAGAGTTGTGATGAATCTTTGTGTTGAGGTTGAGATGTAACCTAAGGTTGGGATGTGGGTATTTGTGGTTGATAGGATGGTTTTCGATGTTGGATTGGCTGAGAGGGTTGTGGTTGTGGTAGATGATAAGGTTGTTGTTGTGGATAGGATGGGAATGATTGATTAGGTGGTTGGGGAACAAAATTCCTTGGATTGACTTGAGCTATTTGGTTTATAGGTGGTGGAACTTGTGATGATGATGGAGCGAATGTGTGAGATGTGTTATAAATTAGTTGTGTTAGAATGAGGGGAACATGAGGGGGCATGGAATCTAAAGGATTAGATACATTGCCCCCAATATTTCTTGAATGTGGTGGATGAGTGGATGTTTGAGGTGGCTCTTGTGGTACATTCTACGAAAAGACATTATGAGGTTGTGGTGAGGAAGTAGTTCCCTGAACATTGATGAGATCCAATCTAGTCCTAATAGATGGAATTTGGATAGGAGAAGGTGGCATCACGACACACATAATTTATCATTGTAGGTTGGTACCCTGAGTCTTGGGGAGGATCTTGAGGAGCTTGAGAGACTGAAGGGGGATATAAGGCTTGAGAAGACTGAGGGTCTTGAGGTGCTGAAGGACCAACCATACTAATGTATTGTGACAAATCAAACCTAAGTGGTGGTTTGATACCTCACATGAGCAATAAAGAAATAATTTTATTTGATTGTTCAACAATGATACAATCAATTATTTGCATATTAAGCAGATTTCTAAGATACTCATCAATAGAGAACTTAGGCTAATTGACAATACCCTCCTCAAGAGAAGCTCCAGGATGATTGAATTTTAGTAATTGATCTATATTGGATTTCTGGGTCCCTCCATTAGTGGGTGGATTAGGAGGATAATGAGATTGATGAGCCTATGGCTATTGTTTTTGTTGTTCCATTTGTTTGCTAGCCTGCAACTGGGTGACAGTGGGCATGAAAGTGTAGTTGATCAGATGACAAAGATAGACTGAAGGACTAGACTAAGTGATGATGATTGGATGGTTGATTAATTGATTGATTAGATGATTGATTAATTGATTTGTATGATAGATTAGCTAATTGATTGGATTGGATTGATAATTGTATATGTGATTGGATTGGATGGATGATTGATTGATCTGATGCCCCTAATTGGATTTGAGAACTTAGTTGGATAATGATTGGATTGATTGTCACTTGCGGCATCCTTACATTCTCAAGAGAAATGGATGATTAGAATGCTGAATAGATTGGGATGTGATTGTGCTTGATATAGGAAATGTTATCAAGCATATAGGATGGTTAGGACAAAAAATTTCCTCTCAACTAAAACAAATTGATGTTTCTGATGATGATGATTAACTCAAAATAGACTATGTTCCTAAGTAAGTGTGAATGACGATGACAAGGATTGATTGATTCATCGAATTGGATATAAAAATTCTCAAATCAATGTTTAGGGGGGTAAGATTGGATATTCAATGATAGATATGATGATTAGAGATGTCCTAATATGTGCTCGGGTGATTAGATGGATGAATCAATGGATTTTGGAAAATTTGAAGTTTCAAAAATGAAAATTATGGAAGTTTGGATGATGATAAAAATGTTTTGATCATAGGAATGGACTTGGAACAATGCAGGATTTCAATGATTAAATAGGTTCACTCTCTAGTTTTTCTATGGGTAGTGGATTCACCCAAGAATAGAGCTCGTTTTCCTATGTAGGTGGTGCAATTTCATATTTGTGGAATCACCTCTATAGATAGCACAAATGCTTATTGAGGTAAATGAATTTTCCTATGCGTAAATGACTCAAACAATGTACGGAATAGGGTAGTATAATTTCCCAAGAATAGAGAAAATTCACCTATGTAAGATGACTAGGTGTATGGACTGAAAAGGAAATCACCCAAGAATAGGGTAGATTCATCAAAAGGGACAACTATACGGATGGACAATGGAATCACCAAAGAACATTGTAGATTTTTCTATGAAGGACTATGATAGTGTGGATGGGACAAACAAATTTTACCAAGAATAGAGTAGATTTGCCTAATGGGGATGATGATAGAAGGATGGGAATGATGGATTCGCCTAAGAATAGAGTGGATTCACCCCTATGTGGAGTGAATATGCTTGTCAGGGTGACTAACTCAAATGACTAGACTAGGCTAAGAAATGCAAGCACCCCTTGGGGAGTGAACTCACCTGTTAGTAGACTAGATTCACCCCTACAAAGAGTGAATAAAACTTTGAAGGATGAAGGGACATGATAGCAAAGGATAGACTAAAAAACAACAAACATGACCAAAGAAATACTTAGGACAAGAGAAGAACTAGTCTCACATAAGAAGAAATTTCAAATTGTACAATACCAAAATTAGTCAAGAGGGTATAGAAACTTGATGTAGGCTCACCACCTTGAGGGGTTAATCCTTTGTGATACTTAGGTGGAGCACCCCTTCTTGTGAAGGTGGATAGGTAGAGATCTGGTGACAACAGGTCATTAACAAATTCCATGGGAACATCCTCTCTCTTTAGGAATTGTCAAAGTTCCCCTAAATATTTCCACCTCAACCTAAGAGAGTACGTGATGAGTAGCTTAGAAGTACGATGCCAACACACATTCGTTGCACTACACCAAGATGTAGGTAAAACATGGGTCTTAAACTAGGCTATACAGGAAATCTTGTGCATCCTCTAAATGTTAGGAGGGTGCATGAGGCACATCCATGAACACCAACTCGTCACAAGCATGGGTTGGGAACTTTCAATGAGAATTCTTAGACCAATCCTACATGCCTAACTTAGAATCACTCAAGTATCAATGCTTCACTAAACACGACATGATTGGATTGGTGTATAGCTTTTGTTCTCCCCCCTTTATATACCCCACTAGTTCACGTGGTTTAGGTCATCCCTTAGGATGTGAACTCCCAAGTAGGCCTCCTAAAGGGAAGGAAATGTTGGGTGATTATGATCCCCAGGAGCACACATAGCGCAAGGGGAGAGCATATGTGCAAAACTAGAACTTCCTAGGTAGACACAACTAGACTTGAGTTGTGATTTTTGATCCCGAGGCTCACCGTATGATGAAAAGGGAGAGCATACATCAATAAGCAACTCCAAACATGAAAAACAATTAATTTGTGCTTTAATGAAATGAAGTGTTCCTAGCTAGTATAAAAAATACTTATAGGTCTTCGATCGATCATCCTACAAACAAAAATCAGTAGTTTATGTTCACCAATGTTGTATGTACATAAAGCTACAAAGATGAGATGCTAAACAAAAGCACAATCAAACAAGGGATTAGATTAAAACTAATAGAAAAGTGAAATAAAAGTTTTGGAAACAAACTACATACAAAATTTATACCTCAGATTCACCCCTTGATAGAGCGGATACACCTCTATAATCCACTATAGGATCACCTTGAAGGTTGCATATTTTCCTCTATAAGTTGCAAGTTCACCTCTGTAAGCTTCTAGCACATTCACCTTTGTGTTTAATGGATTCTCCTACATAGGTTTCATATTCACCTCTGTCAAAGTTCAAGGTGTTTTGCTCACACTTTTGCCTTTGTACTTGTCAGGTTCACCTATGTATCTGATTAGGTCTTTTGGAAAAAAGTGGGTTCACATTTGTGAGTCAAGTTTTCCTCTATGTGAATGTAAATCCTTCATATTAGAGGTGTATTCACCTCTGTAGGACTAATGAATGGGAGCTAGTGCATATTCACCCCTGTAGTCTAACAAATATGCCTTTGTAGAGCTATAAGGTTAGGTTGTCTAGTCACTAGAGTGCAATCACCTACCTGGAATTATAAGTTTTCCCCTATAGGGTGCAGATTCACCCGTGTGTTGTATTCACCTCTATAGCCTTAAAATCTAAACTTGCAAAATTTAAAACAATAAAGAAAGATCAAATAGACCCATGACGTGGGTCCCACTAGGCATGCCAAACATATATGCAGTGTTTTAATCTACTCTAAATTCAAGAAAACCAATACAAAGACTAAAACTAAAGACAACACTCAAGGTAGGGAAAATAGCTAAAAATTAAACAAGAAAATTCAAAATAACAAGAAAGTATACCTTGTCTAAGCTTGATCCTTTTGTTGGCCCTTGATGTATTCAAACGTGTGCTCCTCTTGAGATTTTGAGAACATAGGACTTTACTAAAACATGATTTTGGATGCAAAAGTGGATGCAAATGAAGGTTTGTGATGGATTTTTGATGCAAAATGAAGGTAAAATGGGTGCAATGTGAGATTGAAGGCTAGTGTTGATGAGTGCCCCAAAAATACTTTTAAATAGTCATTTTATGGTTTAAAAGACTTGTTATATTATTAATTAACATGACTAATGGTAGGCTATATGCTGATATATTTACTTTTTTTACTTTATGTTTGTCTAATTTAGTATATATTTTAGAGGTAATGCTTTATATTAAATGTGTTGCTTTTGATGTGATAATGATGAGTTAATTATGCAGTTTTAATCTTTTATTGTCATAATTGGTATCCTATTCTTAAGGACCTTATTCAGGGTATTTAAAGACTGATGATTGATGACTTAGTTTAAAGATAAGTTAAACTCCCTATTTAACCACATGAAGACAATCATGCCACTGATTGCTCCAGCTGGATGATGAATCACTGAAGTTTCAAATCAGCTCCTCTAAGTCGGTTTAGGAACTTCTCGTCCTAGCATTGATCTAGGATTTTACCTTTGTCTATTTTCAGTTCCATTTTAGTCTTTAGTTTAGATGCCTTGTATCTTGGTAGTTAACGCCATGTTTTGAATTCAATAAGGATATAGTTATAAATATCCATCTTTAGGTTTTAGAAAGAAATTAGATAATTTTTCAATTAGAATTTGTAATTTTTTTCACTACTTTGTTCTGCATCCCTGTTTGGGTCAATTTGAATGAAAATAAGAAGTTAATTCGAATCACTGTGTTAGAGGTTTCACTGGAGGAAGAGTAGGGCCTGCTCAACCAAAGGAATTGACCTTGTGTGGTATTTCTTTGAGTTTATTTTATTTCTATTCAATGGATATTGAATCTAGAATGTTAGGAAATTGCATCTAGAATGTTAATTTTGTTTGAATCATTTTCAGCAGCTGTGTTTAATCACTTTTAAGGTAAAGTCCATCATAGTTAGAATGGTTTATTATCTTATAAAGTTATTAGGTTAATTAATATTTAGATGTTGTTTGTAGAATTAAGTTTGGCAATTATCTGTTAAGTTTAATAGAAGCAATGATGGAAACTTATGGAAAGATGAAACTAAAAATTATTTGGAATTTACTTATGGGAATTAGTGTTTATCTTTTCTAGATCAATAATTATTTCCTTGCAATTTATTCATGTTCTTTAAATTAGCATTTACTTTCTAGCAACTCTTAAATATATTTCCTTTGAAGTAATTTAGAATTGAATTTAAATTTTGAACTCTATATTAAGAATTAGATTAATTTTAGTTGTTTCCATGAATCAGTCTCAATCAAGTCAAGTGAAGTCAGAAATAAATCAACATAACTTTAAATTAGGAAATAAGATAGAATTAATTCTTAGGAATTAGTCGTTGTAGTTCAGCTCTTGAGAGCTCCTGAAATCTCCTTAAAGCTCCTAAAGGAGCCAAACCGAAACCATAAGTCATTGTTTATAGTGCAACCCCCCCTCAAAAAAATTTGTGACAACCATCCTTATCACATATATCTCTGAGACGCACCCGGTTCAATAATTAAATGACTAAATGATGCAAGTTGTGACATCAATGACCTTGCCCATCAAGTGTGTGTGCTTGAAGGAATGAATGAATGAATGTAAATTGACTAAGTGTTTCTCCTTAGTCATTAGAGGTGAATTAAAAATGAGGGCTAGGATTCAATCTAGGGATTGAACTCAAGGGTTGTGATGTCCTGAGGAATTTGAACTCATGAGAGGATGACATGTGTCATCCAAGCAGGGGGAGATGTGGTGATGTGGCTCCTAGGTGGAGGCCAAGTGGAGGGAAGTAAAAAAGGTAATACTTCTCTTATCATCCTCAAATCATGGGGAGCATGTGACAAGTGTTGAATTTTAAATTCATCAAAAATCTCCATAGAATTTGGAGAAGGTTTTGGGAAGAGAAAATGGAATTAAAAGTTCCATTTGTAAGGACCTAGGGATTGAAGGGAGGAATTAAAATTTTCTTTTAATTCCTCCAAGTACTTTGGGAAGATAAAGTGGAATTAAAATTTCATATAGGCTCATGGGGGAATAAATGGGAATTTAAAATTCCTTGGGAAGGGGGGTGACTTCTCCAAAAAGGGAAGAGATTAGTGAAGGTTGACTTGGGTAGATATGCCATAATTGATGTTAGGATTAGGTTAGGAATAATTAATCAAGGATTAGAGGTTGTCCAAATGATTAAGAATGGGATTAAGACAAGTGGAAAATTATGGAGGACGTGACACTAAACTTGATTAAGGAATGCACACGTCCTAATCAAAGCTTAATTAAGTTAACATGGATTAAGGAGGGGTTATGGAGGATGTGATGAGAGGATAGAGAAAAGGGGTGAATTAAAAATTAATTTTAATTCACATTAGATAAATGACAAGGTTAAATAAATTAGAATATTTAATTAACCTTGAGAGGAAAGGTGATAAAGTATTTAATTAAATAATTAGATACTTTAGGGGACATTAGGAATAAGGTAAATATTAATCAAATAATGAAATTACTTAATAAATATAAGTATGGATGCAAAATAGATGAAATAGGGAGTAAATTTGACCATATGTGAATGGTCAAATTTAGATTTCTACACAACATATCTAGAAACCTCATAGGGATTACGATTATAAAAAATTAATATATACTAGCACTTGTACCTAAAGGAGGTTCACATATTATGCCGATAGAAAACTATATGTATGTTAATATGATAGAGAGTAGGTGTTTGTGCATGGGTACATATGGAGGCCATGTGCTGCAAATTCTATTTGTATGTGGCTAGACTAAACAATTAATAATAAATGCTAAATAATAGGATGAAATAAACTTAGACAAATCTAGATTTTTTTTTAAAGAAATTAAGTATATCTAATCTTGAAATATTTGCATACATATTTAAAACATAAAACAATGCAAATGAAAAAAGAAAGTTGATATCAAATTGAAAAAAAACATTACAAATGGAAATAGTTCAATATTCCCATCCAATTGTAAAATCAATATTTATCTCTAGCTTTTAGGTGATACATGAAATTAGGGAGGCTTTCACCTAATATTTTGGAGGATTTTACTATTAAATGGCAGTTAATTTACCATTAAACAGTAACTAAAACTTGTTTTCCGATGACTCAACAGTGGTTTGTAGGCGTGATTTTTAGCGTTCATATTTTTGTTTGTAGGGTAAATATTTTTTATTTCAATCAATTTAGGATTCATTTTTTGTGTGTAGGCTAAATATTTTAGTTTCAATTGAATTTAGGGTTTATATATTTTGCAAGAGGATTCAAATAAAATATAAATACATAATTTACAAAATACTCAAAACAAATGTAAATACAAATAACAAAATACAAAAAATAGAAAAAAAAATGGAAAAATTAACTTACTTGGATTGTTTGATGGCTGTAAATATCTCTCTGAAACTTGGGATCTTGTTCTCCTTTTGCTCTAGCTACTAGTGAAAATGAGCTTGTAGGCCATTTTTAAAAAATTAAACACTTTTAGAAAATGGTATCATATTTTTTATATAACATGATCCCGTTTGTTACAAAATAGTATCTCGTTTTGTGATCCTTGGCTCAGAATCTTGCCATGAAATATGATCCCATTTTAAATTTTGGCTTAGGATTCTGAAGCAAAATAGGATCCAATTTTCTAAATAGTGGGATCTCATTTTATTTTTCCCAATTTTGAGTTTTTGGCTAAATCTAAAACTTCCATGAGAATTGGACTCGTCTTCTTGCTTTTACCTAGATGAATATGATATTTTCATTGAATTGGTAGTGTATGAAATAAATCATCTTAGGATATTCTAAAATATTATACAATGTGTAAGAATTAGTGAATTTCTCAGGGAAAATTAGAATTGGGAACTTACAAGTCTTCCACCAAAAATAAAGGTTGTTAGATTCAAGTGGATATATATAAGTGGAATCATAGGTTATATGAATCAATAAAAAATAGAAATATTAATTGGTGGAAAAAGGGTTTCCTTAAATTTATGAATTGATTATTTTGATAATTTTTCATTTGCAATGAATTAAATTCCATACTTGAGTTTTTCTACATATTAAATCAAAAATATACCTTCATCTAAACAAATTGTATATGAAAACATAATTTTTAAATGGGTTGTTAAGATATGATTTCTAAATGGAACAACAATAATGATGTACACAACAAAGTATGGATCAATTAGAATGTATCTAGATTGAAGAGGGAAGTATTCAATTGAAAGAAATCCTCTAGATAATTTTATGAAAGGTTTGATATTTTTTTAAATAATAATGGGTAACGTAGTTTCCATGCTAATTAAAATTTCTACAATAAGTATATTAGTTAGTTAAATATATTTGTATCATTATATGTTAGTTATGATATTCATATGACCAATGATATGGAATTGTTAGATTTATTTAAATCTAAATTGGCTAATGAATCTAAGATGAGTAGGTATGGGGAGGTTCATTATTGCTTAGATATTTAAATTATAAAAAATGTGTAGAAGAAACAAAATATGTGAAGGGAAAGGTACATTGAGAATATCCCGAAAAGATTTAAGATGACACCAAGTCAATGGGTACTCTAATATAAGTTGATAAATGAAAATCACTCAAAAAATTAAAGGCATAGCAAGAGGAAGATTAGATGAAATCAATTCCTTATTAAAATTTTGTGGGAAGTCCTTTGTATGCAATAGTTAAAAATAGACCCAACATAACACATGCAATAAACATTATATGCCAATTTTAAAGTAATCCAATAATAGAACATTGAGTAATAATAATGATATGTTTTCTATATTTACAAGGAATAATTAAGCTTAGGTCAACATTAAGTGAGAGCGTTTATTGTGACATAGATTGGGTGGTATACGTTTAAATGATCATAGATCAATATTAGGTTACTATTTTATGAGTAATAGACAACCAACAATTTCACTTTCTAGTACTAAAGCAATCTAAACATCAGTTTCCTCAAGTTATGAATGAATTAGCTTGGTTAAAGAAAGCACTGGAAGAAAATTGAGCTATAATTCTATTTTTTTTAGTTAAAGTCACAAATAACTCAAAATTTCAAATTAGAATGAAATAAGTTGAAGTGCAAGATTATGTTTTAAAAGAGACCCAGTATAACATGTAATAAGCATTATATGCCAATTTCAAAGTTAGTCAATACTAGAACATTGAGAAATAGTAATGGGATTTTTTTATATTTACAAGGAATAATTAAGCTTGAGTTAAAATTAAGTGGGAGTTTTGAAAAATACTATAACTTATAAAATATTGTAGCATAGATTAGGTAGTATATGTAAATAATCATAGATCAACATCAAGCCACTATTTTATTTTGAGTGTGGGGTAGCTTCTTGGATGAGTAAGAAACAACCAACAATTTTGTTTTCTAGTACTAAAGCAAACTAAACATCAATTTCTCAAGTTGTGAATGAATTAATTTGGTTAAAGAAACTATTAAAAGAAAATTGAGCTTACTTAGATCCTACTCAATCTATAATTCTAAATTGTTATAGTCAAAATTGCAAAGAACTCAAAATTTCAAAGTAGAATGAAACAAGTTATTTGCTTCATGAACAAGTCAAGAAGAACACAATAAATATGGAATACAATACAACAAAGATAGTGGTAATAGTTGTATTGACAAAAATATTGTGAAAAGACAAGTTTGGGTTTTCAATGAGAGAATATAATCTTCAATAAATCAACTAACAAATATTTGTCTAAGAGGATTAAAAGTAAACTAAGTTAAAGTTTTCTTGTGACATAAAGAATGCAATTAGACTTAGAAAAGTAATTGCACTAAACAAATTCAATTATTATTACAAAGTCAGTGTACGTAAATGAATAAAATATGCATGGAACCATGCATGGTTTGTTAGAATAATTTATTAATTCCTATCTTTTTGCATAAAGTCACAACTCATCCAATTTATATATAAACATATTAGATGAAATAAAAATAAAAATAAATAAATAAAATTCGAACAGTGTTTTATTTATTTTAAATATGTATAAGGTCCAACTTCTAAATCTGCTCAATATTTTCACAATATGTGTGCATTCAATTGTAAATTGACTAAATAATTTCAACTTGAAGGGCCAGTTTCAATGTCAGCAACAGCCCTGATCATACACATCATCAAAACTCTTATGTAATTGGCTGGTTATGTAATCCCTCCCTCCATCTCCCTCCATTTCCTCTCTCCCTCTCCCTCCATCCCTCCTCCCCCCTCTATTCCATCCATCTCTCCCTCCCTCCTCCTCCATCCCCTCTCCTCGCTCCCTCTCCTCCCTCCCTCTCTATATACTGAAGCTGCTTAAGACATTATGTTCCTTTGTGCATCTTCTGAAACTCTGGTATAGTCATCATAATATGTACCACTGAGATTATTCTTTTAAAGCTTAGTTTAATGGGTATCGTTCTAACAGTCACATTTTTTCCCTCCATGGTAGTAGTAGTTCGATTGAGCTATGCAATTATGCTCTAGAGTAGCAATGGACCCTAAAAAATGCATTAGAATTCTTCTTCTCTCATGCACAGATCTCCATTTTCAAATAAAATCATTTTATCATCATATAAAAAAGAAGGCCAAATGATTCTAAAAACAACTTTTATGGGTATTGTGTGTGGGTGTTGACTTCAATATACAAATAAATCGGTTACTGTTAATAATAATCATTACAGTGTTTCTCACTATGAAAATCCCTTAGAATACATGGTATTCCTTTACTGTCTATCATTCTCCTACGGAACAAATATTCTTGTTTACAGTAGTCGACTTGGGGTCTACATTTAGGTGTCGGTCAAATATAAGAGTCTGATATTCCTTTTCTTTTGTGTTGAAACGACAGGTGTATCGGGAAGCCAAAAGGACAAATAGCAGGGGTGTTTGAGAAAGTGGTTAACATAATGTTCGAAAGGGACTGGGAGTGATGCGTTACCAGAGATTGCACGTTTTGGAGGAATAATTTGCAGAGAGTGGTAACCATGTAGAAGATGGGAAAACTCTTTTACAGATTCTTAGCCTGGCTTTTCAGTCTACCCTGGCCTACGCTGCTTTTTAATAATGGCCATGTGTAAAATATTTTACTATAATTCAAATAATTGTGCTGTCGGTCTTTTGGATGGTGGCTGGTCGATGGCTGTTCTACAAATACTGTGCTCGGTTTATTGGATTTCCTTTCACATCGACATAATGACTTTGAGATGTCTTATGTCATAAGTGGTGAATGGTCTATTTTTTACATATAGATGTGGATTATAGTGATGTCAAAATTATGGCAAATGGTTGTCTTTGTGGTTGGAGGATAAACATTCAAATCATTTTTGTAGTTTGCAGGTGTCAGATGTGTATATTATGGAAGGATTGATGGGTATCTATTCTATTAAAGTTGTGTTCAACTTTAACATGGTTTTTCATTTATGGTGTCAGACTTTTGAACTTGCAAGAGTAGTCATTTAGTAGGATCTTTTTAGGACAAACATTCTCATCAATAGATAAACAACTACTTGAAGTTATCTCCTTTTAATAAACGCATCTACTAATGTATTAATTTAAACTAAATAAAAGTACATATGGGTCACTGAGATAGACATTGTCTTGGCGTACTTATATTCTTTTATGAGACAAACATTATCACCAATAGATACACCACCACTTGAAATTGTTTCTCTTATGTAAATCATATACTTATGAATTCATTATAAATTAAAATATATATATTTCAATCATCAAAATAGCTATTATCTTGTTGTACTCATTTTTTTCTAATTTTCTATTTATCTTATGTAGACATAATCTAATTGTTCCTATTTCAAATTTACACTTCTATAATTGAACATTTAATCTTTAAGTTTAAATTTTATGGAGTTGTATATATCCATTTAATTTATAAAAAGGAAATAAAAGGTAACCTTTCATATAATCTAGGGTAAAGCGTATAAAATCTACAAAAGTAAGCAACTAACTCTAGGGTAATTCTAGTAGAGACTGATAATTGATATGCAAGAACTAATTCTTAGTAGAAAAAGAGACATCAAGAAATAACTACATGCATGTCTTGAAGAATTTTTATTTTTAAATAGTGCTCAATGATCTAAACCTATACTTTGGAATCAAATCTAAGACAAGTACTTATTGACACTTTGTGCCACCCTTGCTTTCCCATTGTTGATAACTTATTTGAGAGATTTTTGTGGGTATTTGGGTTAGTTGTACTTTTGTGCTTTGGTCTCTCCTTGCTTTTCCCTTAGTAAAGTACCCAAATTCAAATCCAAAAAATGAATAAGTGTTAGAAATGTTTGAGATTGTCATCTTGTAAAGAAGCCAAATGGGTACCTATATTCCAAACTTGAAAGAAATATGAGAAAAATTACCCAGTTATGCTCTTATGAGTTTTCTCCTTCCAACTGGACGGGTTGAGTTCACATCATTTCTCTTGCACAAGTACACATTCAATAGGTTTTCCTACAAAGTGTAGTTCAAATAGTTTTTTCTGCAAGGAAAAGAGAAGTAAAAAATTAAGAAAATGTTTCTTTGTGGGAAGATGAAGGCCATCTTCCCAAATGGTTCATATAAGTGTAAAGGCTTGTAAGGTTACGTTTGTGGAGTTTTCCATCTGCCATACATCTTTTAAGGTATAGATGTGAATTTCCTTCAAGTGTAGATGACATTGTTTCTTCTGCTAGGAGGAAAAAAATAAAATTGACTAAGTGTTTCTTTGTAGAAAGTTGGAGGCCAACTTCCTACATTTGGATGAAGGTGACTTTTCTATAATGGTCTTGATGAGACCCAATTTCCCATTAATCCTTTTTGAGATTTGAAAATTGTCTAATATGGTTTCGCAAGAAGGTGGATGCCATCTTCCTACATAGTACAGTTAGAAGGTGAAATATTGTAGGATTTTCTGTATATTTCTTCAAGTGAGCTATTTTAAATTAAAATACAAATGTAGATCAAAATATTGTATGGAAAATGGAGCCTATTTTTTTGCAGGACCCTGTTGAGGCTAAAAATTAATTAAGGATAACTTTGTAGGATGATGAAGGTTATCTTCTCACAATCTTGATGAGGGCCAAGTTTTCACAAGTGGATGGTTTGTAGGAGTTTCCAAGTGAACCCAACCAAATCTAGAGTTATTGATGTCAATAAAATTTTTTCCTGGGTCTAGTAAAGATCTATCTTCAAATTTTGTAGGAATTTTATGCCCATGTGGATTTACAAGTTTTTCTTGTTGAACTGATACCATTCAATGTGTGAAATTTCTAGTTATTTTTCCACATGGATCCAATTGAGGTCAAATTTTTGCATAGTGACAAAAGTGCCAAGGATCAAGTTTCAAAGTCTAATGTAAACCTGATGAAGCTAATCGAATCATACCCAAATGAAGGAAAGATTCCTACAACCAATCTGATTGCACCTCCTTGACCTACAAAAGCATCAAAATGATTAAAAAATCATCATGCTACAAAGACTTTTTTGGCTACCAGAATTGATCTAGGTGATGTTGGAACTCATATTTCAACATGATTTTTGTGGAAAAAGTAGAACCCATGCTTCTTTCTTTGTGTAGATGTCCCTTTTCACATTCCCATCCCCAAATCATAATTTAATTCTAATTTTTATAGATTTCTCTACAATTCATCAATCCTCACCTACACATGTACAGTTCTCTAGGTAACTTGGTGGCTAGGATTTTTGTGAGCTTGCCATGTTTCTTTCATCCTTGGTTTCCTCTTTCTAAATAAAATTCATTTTTTTCCTTATTGTAAAGGTTCTTTTTCTTTTTCTCCATGAGAGCATTACATCTTTGCAACTCTTCTTTTGTAAAATAGGCTTCATGCCTCTAATTGAAGAAAGACTACCATTTTCACCTCTTCTCATTTCTTACACTTTGTGTGAATGTTATTTACCTCTATGTTTGAAGGATATTTTGTTATCTATTATGTCTATATATTTTTGTTAAATGTATTTGTAGGGGTTCATTGTGGATATGTCTTTCCCTTTTTCTCTTGTCAAGTCTTCACAACCATACCCAGCTCTAGGAGTTGATAAAATAGAGATTTGTGAGAGTTCCCATGGTAGCTTATTCATTTCCATATGTTGTAGTGGGAAGAAAGTGTTTTTAATCTAGGTGGATCACCGCCCTTTCCTTTTATGCATTCCTTCTTACCCTTTTCCCTAGAGAATCAATAGAATACTATTAGTTGTAGGTTTATTTAGGGTTGCATTCATCCAAAACTCTTGCATCTAGATTAGAAAAGAACTATCCTTCTCTAGATGTTCATCTCATTTGTTAGGCCTCACATCTTGAGATCATTCCCAAGTTTCAATACAATGTTGAACCACTAGTTCATTAGGGTGTGATTCTAATTGAAAATAATTGATGGGACTAGTGTGATGAGATTTATCTCATCCTATTGAGATTTTAGTGTAGTATTTGTAGTTGGAGTCTTTGTGGACATCAAAAGGAACTTAGGGAATTTGTAAAGTTTAACATATCAATGAGAATACTAGTATGATCTCTTTTCTCTAGTTGAGTACATTTGGTTGCTTCATTATTCTAACATTTTAATTTTTCTTCTTAGCACATCCTTCCATGCCATTCCTATGACCATCCCAAAAAATCATGCCTTTTCAACTTTTAATTGTGGTAACCCTCTTATCCTTATCCAATGGGATGATATACTAGTAGCTACTAAAATAATTCCATTTTTTGTTGGTGAAATTCAAGCTACTACTCCCATAGGAAATATCCAAGATGTTTCAAACATCTTTGTCAATAATATCACAGAGTAAAATATAGTTGTTAGGCTCTTCCTTGCAAGGAAAAGAACTTTAGTGGTATAAGGGTTTATATCCAGCTTTTATTGATTGAGACAAACATTACCAATAGTTTGAAGATAAAAGTGGACATATTTCCCTCATTGATTTCTTGATCACAATAAAAAGAACACCCCATGAATTCATGCCATATATTAACTTCATATTTCAAAAGACATGGAATATGATCCTTACTTTGGTTATGTGAACCAAAATTCCTAGCTTGCATAAACACAAGAAACAAACACCCTATTAGATCAAATGCAAGTTAGTATCATGATTCCTCAAGAAATCCATTTGAATTGTAAAGGAAAAGGAATGAAATGAAGAACATAAACAAGCATAAACCAAATATATTAAATCCTATTCAAATACAAAGCAAACTCTTAATCTCTTAGGGGAGTTGGTGCCAATTTGATATGGAAATTGGCCCTTTCCCAACTCCTATGCAAGCCTTGGTGATTTGATGAAGATGTGATCCACTTTGTTGAAGATTGAAGTGTGCTCCAAGATAAAAATTTGCATAACCTAGCTAAAACTTTGATGAAATGGATGAGAATTGCTATGGATTTGAGTATAATAACTTTGCTCAAACTGTGGATGCCAAAATGAGGAATGAAGCCTCTTATTTATAGATTGACAAGTTGGAGAAATGCCCAAAATGAAGCAATGTGGGACTAAAATTAAACCAATGGCAAGGTGCCACTTGTCAAGATGAGAATGGTTGAGGGATGTGCACATTTTGATGAATGTGCCCATAAATGCAATTAGGTGATATTTGAAATTAGTGAAATGACATGTAAGAGGGAAAAGGAATGTCTTAAATGCCACTTGGCTCAAAGAAAAAGGACTTATTAGCTGAAGTTAATGTCTTGTTAGAAGGACAAAGTCCACTTGGATTTTGAATTCAAATTTGAGAGGAGATTCCTCCATTATGCCATGTTGAGAGAAAATAGAAATTTAATAAATGAATTAAATCCATTTTCATGTGCAAGTGGAAAAAGCTAGATGATGGGACATGAATTAGGATTAAATTAATCAGAGGTTAATTAATTTAATGAAGGATTAGATGATGTGACAAATTTGGCTTAGATTAATGGGTTGATTTAAATTAAATATGAAAAGAATATGATAAAAGGATTAATTAAATAAGGATTTTGATTTATTTAATTAAAAGCCCTGAAGTTAGATTAAATCAAATAAGGTTTTAATTTATTTAATTTAGTGAGATAGGATTTAGGGATTTAATCAAATAAAATTGATTATTTAATTAAATAGGGATAATTAGATCAAACTGATTGATTTAATTAACAAGAAAGAATGACTTAATCAGATAAATGATTTATTTAATTAAGAGAGGAAGATTGTTGAATTTAATCAAATAATGGTATTCGATTAAATGATTAGACCGAGGGATGATTTAGGATGAAATGGTGTTAGTAGTCAGGATCAGATGTGCAATGTTAATTAGTACATTTTCCATGTCTACATTTTTCCCCTCTTTGAAACAAAGTACTTGTTGGGTTTGTTCAAAGATAAACTATCTTGATCAAAAACAAAAAAAAACTGATTTTAAAACTTGCCCCAATGCTGCTTGGGTGAGAGAAATATGCCGATATATTGCCCCCTTGAGAGATTGGATGAAAATTTTGATTTTTGGGTGAACTCGCGAAAAAAGAGGACAAGGTGCCTGACAGGTACAAAAAGGCTTGAGGAGGCCAAAAAATGCAAAAAATGATGAAAAACGGCCCTTGGATAGACAAAAATGGGATTGAGGGTCCAAAACCCAAGTAGGATGGCCAAACGAGGTGAAAAATCCTAATTTTCAAGCTTAAATAGGCCTCGAGGGGCCACTTCCAATTCATTTTCACATTCAGCCTTAGGAGATTCTACAATTTTGAGCTTTGATACCTTGGCGAGGTGGTGCAATGACAACTCCCGATGCACATTTTTGACCGAGTCTAGACACATCAAAGGCTTCTCGGCACTGGACCATCGGTGAGTCAACTTGACCCAAGCTTATTTTCCAATTTTTTGATGCATTTATGACATGTAAAACTAGGTCCTTAGGAGCGGCCCCAAATAGCATCACTCAGCATTTTTAAACTGTGCCACTTGGCCTCAAACTACACCACAGTCACAAATAGCGACACCATAGTGCAGTTTGGAGTTTAGGGTTAAAATCCAAACTCGACTACTATTGCCAGGTGCACCACCATAGTGCACTTTAGAATTATGGTTTCTTGCCAAAGTTAGACACTATTACAAACTAGACCATCGCGGTGCAGTGTAGGACTTTAAAGGTTCTAGCAGCATCATTTGAAGTTTACAAACTGTACCACCTTCACAGGCAGTGACATTGGGGTTAGTTCGAGATGTCAGAAGAAGCCACAATTGAGATTTTTTTTTGATGAATTTTTAACATGGTGATTTTGTTGATGCAGGAGGAGGTGAGGGAGATCTACTCACACAAACATAGGTCCCAAGAGATTTTTGGCCTTTTTAGGGTTTTGTCTAAGCGAGAGCATGAGCATCTCAGAGAGATGGGACTCTGGTACATTTCCTATGCACCACCCATGTGGACACACCTAGGTATGATGACAACACTTATCGAGAGATGGCACAGTGAGACCTTGTCATTTCACCTTCTGACGGGCGAGGCCATAGTCACACTGGAGGACGTGTGGTAGATTTTGAGATTACCCATTCATGGTGAGCAAGTGATTTACGACATGGATGCCGAGAGGGAGGCTTGCTATGCCGTACTAGACACTAAAGAGATTGTATTCTGCAAGGGGCAGATCAAGCTAGAGCACCACAGTCCCCTCGCCTCATCCTACCATTTAGTGATTTTCGCTATTATATCAGGCTTGTCACACAAGATCGATGAGGCCGATATTTCAATCTTGGATGGGAGCTCACTTGGGAGTGGATGGTCTGACAATAACCGACACTTTTTGCATGGGGGCCAGTTCTACTAGCCTCTCTTTATAGAGATCTTTATGAGTTCACCTACTTGGATGGCAGGGTACTTGGTGTGGGAGTCACACTCCTACATATTTGGGCATGGGAGCACATCCCCGTACTTCATCCATGAGTCATCCAAGTTTTGATGGAGCTAGATGATCTAGTGGTTTGGCATTACAGAGGGGGCCTTTCTTTTACACACACATGACAACATGGGATTCCTCATTGGAGGAGGGTTCTCAATGATTTATGAGTATTTAGATGGCGGTCATACCTTAGACAGCTAGCCTGGTTTGATGATGTGTAATAGTTATTCTTTGCTTGCTAGGACCACTTGATGCAGAGGCAAGAGCATACCATGATTGAGATGTACTTACCTGGTCGGGTCCAAAGATAGTTTGGAGAGCCACATGACAGGCTTGACGATCACTATGTGGCCATCTTCACGAGGAAAACATGTTAGGGCTCTTGGGGCTGATACATACTTTCCCACAAGGCAGTGTAGAGCTTCATGTAGCTGGTGGTCAGGCTGCGGCCATATAACCATGGTTAGGTAGATCCAGGAGTCACATAGGCATACCGAGACTGGTTCAAGCCGTCCCTAAGGCTTACAATTCCAGGTACACCATCTTCTTGATGGAGTGCAAGAGGCAGGGGAAAGATGAGGTTAGGGAGGACAGGATCAAGATCAGGGAGGCAGAGGCCCACCACTAGGTCACCAAGTATAGGATCAAGTAGTTCAAAATCAGCCAATGCAAGATCAGCCGTTAGGAGAGAAGAGGCAAGAGTAGGATTCAGGGCACCATGACAGGGTCCTGACACTGTCGAAGGTGGGGAGCATGATCAGCCCCACACACAACCACCACCATAGCCAGATCCTAGGGATGGATAGATTTTGCATTTACAAGCCTAGGTATAGGAACTAACAATTGAGAGAGATTAGGCTAGGGTTAAGTGGGACTAAGCCATTTTGTAGAGGCAAGCCATAGAGTTATAGGCAGTGGTAGACATGGGCCACTGACAACAATTAGAGAGTATGGCTCCCTCTTCCTCTAAGAGTATAGTATCTCTTCGGTCATATAGGGAGGCCATTCGAGAGGTCAATTATCACAAGATGCACTACCATCAGGTTGTGTTGAGAGCAGGACGAGTTCCTAATTTTTCATAGAGGACTAGTCGTAGACCTGTAGAGGGCCAAGGGGACAGAGCAAGTGGCAAGGGCAATAGCCAGTAGGGCTAGGCCTTTATTTTGATCAGAGACAAGATTCTTTTTGCACCCTTTGGGCTCATTTTTGATAGCCTCATAGGCCGATTGTACTTATTGACATACATATGTACATTGATCCAATTCTTTGTATCATGATAGTACATTTGATGATATATGAGATGTTGATTTTGATCCAATTTTGATATGTGATGCATTTATGATGTGCTATCCTATGTGATGCAATGTGATATATGATGTTATGATGTGATGCAGTGATTCTGCAGATGGATGTATTTCTTTTTTTTTTTAGTATCTTTTTATGCACCTTTTTATGATGATTATGTATGGATGGTGCAAATGTTATGCTATGTGGATGTTGTGATAGTGTATGTAATAGAATTATAGATGCTTATATACATTATGTGATGTTATGAGTGTAAATGATATGATGGATGTAAATAATGTTTTCCATGGATGCAAATGCTTATAATAACAAATCTCTATTATGCCCCTAATGGATGGAATGCAATATTTTTCCTTATCTTTTCTCAATATTTATGGCATGATATGATGGATGTAAGTGATACAAATGTTTTAATGATGAGATACTTAGAATAACAAATCTATATTATGCAAATGATGGGAATGCAATGATATGATCTACTATTTCTATATGATATGATATGCAATATGCTGACGATTTTGTGGATGTAGGATGGATGCAATGATGATTGATGAATTGATTAACTGTCATGATACCATGTTAGCATGAAAAGAAAGAGATAGAAGAAACGAGAGATTCCAACAAGACGTGAGATGATGATGATGATGATTTTCTTGCCGAGGAGTCAGGATTTTCAAAGGGCTAATTACTTTATGTTTGATTACACACATAAGTACGATGCATCAAGGTATAAAGAACCAGGATGGCATTGCACTTAGTGTGATGGACTTTGACTCGATAATCAAATAGGAGTACTCTTGTTCACACTTGACATACGAAACCGTATTCAATGTGTAGTTTAAATATTTCAAGCATTTCAGGCCAAAACATAGGAAATCAAGCCTTCCCATGTGGTCAACAAGATACTTAAGACACCTTCCCTACATCTAAACAAAGCACGCATGACCAATTTATATTACAAGAATATCCAACAAGGACAACAGATAAAAAGATAATGATTGTTACCCCATTCCTATCTCTCTAAATCCTTTTGTTTGGACATCATCGAGAGGTCCTTGGAATGAGTGCAATAAGATAAATCAACAGATAAAGATAAAGTAAATAGACAAGCTAATGTTCTTCATATTGCTAGCCAAGAGTTAAACTACGGTGATGCCTAATGTTGATGTCCATTGTAGGAAGGATGCATCCTAGGACATGACGATATCAGATGATTTGATATGGGGATGATTGGATGATAGGCTATTGACACAAAGAGTTGACTAACTTGTTTACGTTCTGACTATACTTGAAACTTTGATGTTATGCTTTTCACTTTCAATTTGCTAGAGTTGTTTTCGACTATTTCACCAAAGGTTGAGGGTGATGATTGTTTATTGTGAGTGATGTTTATTTTGGGTGAAAGAGAGATGAAACAGATGGATTTTTCAAATATTTGGTTGTTTTTTATCTTTTTGAAATGTTTAGAGGCTATTTTTTGGTATTTTCAAGGCTTTTCAAATGTTTTGAATTTTTATTTTCAAACGTTTTAGGGTTTTCTAAGATTTTGACCAAGAGACTAACCTAAAGACCTATCCTAGGGGCCTTAGGGGCCGATCAATAGTTTAGCCTTTCCTACATTATACACATAGAGACCATGTAGTTCGACTAACATAGACTCAATTATTGATGAGATATGAACAAATGGATTGCTAGTTTATTATGACAGACTCCTAAAGGACTGACCTAAGTGTCTCAGGGGAGGATCAAAGATCAACCTTGTCTACGTTCAAGGCTCAGAGACCTATAGTTCAACAAGATGACTTTTTTTTTGACTTTTTGACCTATTTTTGGATTTTGATATGTTTTGGATGTTTTGGGATTTTCTTGGTTTTTATGAATGTTTTTGGATTTTTTTTATGTTTTTGGAGTTTCTAATTTTTTCAATATTTTTGGATTTTTAGATTTTGTGATGTTTTTGGATTTTTGGATTTTCTGATGTTTTGGATTTTCTAATTTTGGGACCTCAAGAATATACATTAATCTGATCTGATGAGATCATGCCTCCAACATGATGCAATAGACTACTCCAATAAAGGTAGGACAAATTGACCTTGAGAATGGGATGAGTAGTACTAGGAGGGATCATGACATGAACACAGGACCAACCTATGGTGCAGATGCCGAATGGATGGGTGATGAATGGAGATATGGAATGTGATGGATGATGGAAGCTTGATGGGGGGTTGATGCAGAACAAGCCATGAAGATCTTGGTGGATGGAAAGTGCTTATTTGCACAAGGAACCTGTTTGCTAGGTTTTCACCAAGGTACTTGCCCAAAGTGCCACCGAAGTGGTTTTCACTAGAGGACGATTTTTCTCTTTACTATTTTTGATCTTTTTTTTTTTTTTCTAATTTTTTTGTTATCACCAAGGCACCTGTTTGCCAGGTTTTCATCAGGGTAACCATTTTTTCAATACTTTTTTCTATTTTTTTGGATTTTTGGTTCTATACCTTGAAAGATTAGGCATAAAACTTTTTGAGATGGGAGTTGTTCATGGGATCCTACAGAGCTTCCCCTTTGGGCGTTGATAACTGATATGCCCCTAACTTGTAGCTTGTTGTGATAATGAATGGTCCCAACCAATTTGGTTCAAAATTTCCTTTGTTGTTTGGGTTTGGGACATTCTTTTAATTCTCTTTTAGTACCAGTTCTCCAACTTGGAAATTCCTTCTGATCTTCTTGTTATAGCTCCTTTTAAGCTGATTCTGATAGAATTGAAAATGATGTAAGGTGTCCATATGCCACTCATCTAGTAGCTCTAGCTCACTCAGTCTTGATACTTGGTATTCTTCATCCATGATGAGGTTTTGCAGTGATATTCTTAGTGATGGGATGTCGATCTCGATGAGAAATATGGCTTCTAATCCATAGACAAGGGAGAGTGGGGTGCAATCTATGTGTGTACGGATGTTGGTTCGATAGGCCCAGAGGACAGGATTTAGCTACAGATGCTAGTCACGACCTAGGTCATTGACTATCTTCTTGAAGATCTTCAAAATGGTTTTATTGGTGGCTTCTACTTGGCCATTGCCTTGGGGATAATACAAAGTGGAAAAGTGATGTTGGATTTTGAATTTTTCACATAAGTCACAAACATCCTAATTCTTGAAAGGTGTCCCATTATCTAAGATAATAGCTTGGGGAACATTGTATCAACATATTAAGTAGTTCAGGATGAACTTTGATATCTACTTTCTAGTGATGTATGTCATAGGGATGGCTTCCACCCACTTTGTGAAGTACTCGGTGGTAGTTATGATGAATTTGTGGCCATTGGATGAGGTGGTAGTTATCTTTCCAATGAGATTGAGCCCCCACTATGAAAAGGGCCATGGTGTGACAATAGGATGAAGCTCTTGAGCTGGAGCATGGATGAGGTAGCCATTTTGGTGACATTGTAGGCACCTTTTGACGTATTCATGTGCTTCTCTTTCCATTGTAGGCCAATAATAACCCATCCTCAGCAATTTCTTGGCCAAGGTCATTCCACTCAAGTGTGAACCACAAATACTGTTATGCACCTTAGTTAAGGCAGTCAATGCCTTCTCAACATTTAAGCAGCGTAATAAGGTTCCCTCTATGCTCCTATGGTAAAGGGTGTTTCCTAGGATGACAAACCAGGATGCTTTCTTGACAAAGGTTCTTTTTAGGCTTGAGGGTAAGTTAGCAGGCAGGACCCCTATTCACAAGTAGGTATAAATGTCATGGTACTAGGGATAACCAGGACCAACAATTTCACACATAAATTCTAACTCGGGTACCTTGAATGTGGGAACAAAAAGTTGGTCTACCAAGAATTCATGTTTTAGGACGTTGCGAGGGATGTCCAGTAAGGATCCAATCATTGCCATGACATCTTCTACTTTGTTGTTGGCTCTAGGAATTTGCTCAAATGTGATATCAATGAATGATTCTTTGAGGCCCTCTACCAAATTTTTGTATGGAGTCAGCTTATCATCCTTTGTTTGGTATTACCATTCACTTGATTTATTATTAGCTGGGAGTCTCTTTATACTTTGATGGTCATGATGTGCCACTGCACTACTATTTTGAGACCTATAGTTAGAGCCTCATACTCTGCAATGTTGTTAGTGTAGGGAAATTCCAATTTGTAGGATCTAGGTATACAATCGGACCCTTGTGGAGTGTTGAAGAAGACACCAGCTCCTGATCCATGTTGCGTGTAAGAACCATCAAAGTAGAGTTTCCAGTGGTCGGATATGCTGAGATTGAATATGGATTTATCTGGAAACTCTGATATGAGAGGGTTCTCTAAATAGATTGGTGCTTCTACACAATGATCTGCGATAACTTGACCTTTGATTTCCTTTTTCTCCACATATTCAATGTCATACTCTAATAGTATCATGACCCATTTAGCCATCTTTCTTGTGAGAATTGATTTTGATAGTAGGTACTTTAGGGGGTTGATTTTGGTGATGAGTTTGATTTTGTGTGCCAACATGTAATGTCTGAATTTCTGTGAAGCAAACACTATTTCTAGACATGGTTTTTCAATGAATGAATAGTTTAACTCATGCCCGACCATTGTTCTAATGATATAGTAGATGGCATTTTCTATCCCATTTTCATCATGTTGAGCTAGGAGAGCTCCAAGGGCTGCTGTTGTTGCTGACATATAAAGGATTAATGGCTTTCTTGGGATCGGTGGCATGAGGACTGAAGGTGTGAGTAGATATTCTTTTATTTTGTTGAAGGCTTCCTCACACTTGTCATCCCATTTGTATGCTACACCCTTGTGGAGTAGGTGAGAATAAGGGATTTACTTGTCTACTAGTTGTGCTATGAATCTATGGATGGACTGAAGCCTCCCTTAGAGACCTCTCAACTGTTTTAATGTTTTGGGTGCCTCCATCTCAAGTATTGATTTCACTTTTGCTGGATCTATTTCAATACCCCTCATTGACTCTATGTATCCCAGTAGCTTTCCTAACTATATGCCAAAAACACACTTCTTTGGATTTAAATGAACCTTGTATTCCTCTAGCCTATCAAAAATAACAGCCAAGGTTTCTATGTGATCTCTCCTCTTCCTGGATTTTGTTAGTATTTCATCAACATAACATTTGATAGTTTTGTGGATCATGTTATGAAATATTAGTGTCATGGATCTTTGGTAGGTGGCCCCAACATTTTTTAGGCTAAATGGCATCATATTCTAGTAGTAGGTCCCCCATGGACAAGTGAAGGTTGTTTTGTGTTGGTCTTCTTTAGCAATCATTATTTGGTTGTACCTAGAGAAACCAACCATCAAAGAAAGAATTTCATGTCCCGCTATCGTGTCTACAATAATGTCAATGTTAGGAAGTGGGAAATCATATTTCGGACATGCTTTGTTTAGGTCTCTGAAATTCATTTAGATTCGGATGCCTCCATCAGGTTTTGAAACAGGAACCAGGCTGGATACCCACTCTAGCTAGTCGATTGGTTGTATGAATCATGCATCAAGTAGCTTTTTCAATTGCGTTTTGACTAGTAGGGTGATCTGAGGATGCATTTTTCTCAATTTGTCAAACAGGCTTTACTTCAGGATACACTGCTAAATGATGGACCACAATCTCTGGATCAAGCCTGGGAATTTCTACATAGCTCCATGCAAAGTTAACTTTAGGAGCTCTTGCTCTTTTGATAGTAATGACTCTGCATAGAAATTTATGTGTTGGGTTTCCTCTATTCCCAAGTTGACCGAATTGCATTTTTTGGCTAGGACTGCCGATTCTTCCTGGTGTAGAGCTCTGAGAGGAAGATTGAATCCCCCATCCTCTACTGCCTCATAGAGGTTTTCACTATTGGATGCATCCTTAATTTTTTTCTATTTTTGAGTCAAAGAGTGCCACAGTGTGGTTTTAACTCAAGGATCTAGAGATTATTCTCAGTTTTTCGCTTTTGTGACTGAGGGATTCATTTGTTTACCCATAATATGCATGTGTTTCTAGATCGATGATGAATTATTCTTTGTGATCCTCACATGGAATATTATCCCACAATCACATGAATTCTGAGAGCTCCTCATCATTTTCGAATGTGTCAAGAATTGGAGGTCCTCATTGGTCATAATTGATGAGTTGTGAGTAGACTAGACAAATTTCATGATTTTGATGGTCTTGGACTCAAATGACATAGTGCTAATCATGAGAAGGGTGGTGTCCTCAAAAATCATAGGTAGGTTTATTATGGGATCTTCTTCATCACTACTACTATAAACATCAGTTATGTCAAATGTGAAGTTTTCTAAGGGTAGACCAGTGGATATGGGTAAGCAAAGTTCAACTATTGTTTGTTGAGGAGTTTTGACTTTCTTAACTAGGGGATTTTGGCCATGTATGGTTATAATCAGAGGGGTACATCCAAAGCTAATATGTCTCATTTGCGTCTCCAGAATGATGGGTATTAGAAGCCCATTATCATTTTTCCCTAGTTTTTGGTTTCTATCATAGCCCATTACAAGAATCATTTATAAATCTTTGTTGTTGTCATCCATTGGTAGATTGGTTGCCAATCTATTGTCTTAGTATAGGAGATGGGATAGGTCTTCCTATATTACTTCTCAGCCAAGATCTCCCCAACTTCTGAAGTTGGAATATCCTTCAATGGGTGTTTTGGATGTGGAGGCTTCATTTGATTGCAGTCATCCTTGTGTTCTGGGAGATTGTGGTAACTCTCCTACCATAAAAGCATTTTTTGAAATCTTATAGTTTTCACAACCATTGTCCTGGATGATGACTTTTATATCAAAGATGGTGGGGATGGCAGGAGTGGTGGGTGTCTCTATCACAAAAGTGGAAGCGAGAGTGGTTGAATCAATGTATGGTGTTGACGGGCTTTCATCATTTTTAGGCACTTGAGGTATTTTGTAGTATTTTTCCTCTAGGTTCTTGCAGTAGGAGAATGGTTCAGGATCTCTATGGATGGTGACCTCTTGGCCTTCATATGCGAATTTGACACATTGATGTAAGGTTGATGCTACTGCTTGCATTGCATGGATCCACGGACGTTCCAGGAGAATGTTATATGGCAAGTTGAGGTCTAGAACCTGAAAAGTAGTTTCCATGATAGCTAGCCCTACTTGAATAGGGAGTTGAATTGTGCCTTGGGACACTCTATCTTGATCATGAAATTCTTTGATTGTAATACCTTTTCCTTTGTTGATGGAATCCTCTTAGATTTTTAGGTTCTTAATGAGCTTGAGGGAGCAAATATTCAAGCCTGCACCTCCATCCACCAAGACTCACTTGACTTTATTTTTATGTACGAGGACCTCTAAATGGAGTGCATGGTTGTGAGATGGTTGAGCGTGAAAATCTTGGTCAGAGAATGTAAGGAGATTTAGAGTGATGATGTTTTTGACCATAGCTTGGAATTGTTCTCCATCAAGATTTGCGGGGACAGTGGATGAAGCCAATGCTTTCTCAAGGATTTTCTTGTGGGAGGATGAAATTTTTAGAAACTCCATGATGGAGATATGTGTTGGGGTTCTTTTTAGCTGATCAAGGAAATTATAGCCACTAGAAACATATATTGCTCTATTTGGTTGAGATGATCCTACAATGGTAATTTTGTCGCCTCTTATGGTGACTCCACAATCGACATGAGCTCCTTTGATGGTGATGGTAGCATAGTAGTCATCTAGGGATGCGACAACATTGTTGTAAACATGATTCACATTCTTAAAGGTACCTTTCCCCTTATCAGTGTTATTGTTTCCTTTGCTATTGTGGTCAGGCATTAGATTTGTGTATATTTTGAGGTTCTAATTTCCTGTTGGCTACTCCAAATTTATGATTTTTTTATCAATGAGGTCTTGGATTATATTTTTCAACCTCATGAAACTATTAGTAGTGTGCCCTTTGATTTTGTGAAAGTCACAGAGCTGGTTTTCCTTGTACCATGGTGGTTTGACATCTAGTTCTTGGTAATTTCCATAGGTAGGAGCCTTGATGAGGTTTTTGTTTATTAATTTCTTCATGATGACCTCGATTGTTTCTCCAAGGGTAGTGTATTTCCACTTGGTCGAATTTTTGTCTCGCTGGGGTGATCCCCTTTGATCAAAGTGATGTTGTTGATCACTTGATTGTTTGGTTGTTGTGTTGTTGTATTAGCTTGATGATTGTTTTGATGGTGGTTTTGGGGTTGTTGTAGTGTAGGTGTGTTTTTTCGAGAGGCATTGATGAAAACTTTGGCATCGACAACACCATCATTGGTAATGTTTCTGTTCTTTGACCATGTACATGGTTTTTCATTGTAACTGGTGGATGGGCGATTGCTCTGTTGTTCAGGATATGCAGGATCCTCCAGGTTGTCTCATAAGGGCTCATTCGATGTTGAGTGCCTTGGAGATCAACTGGTCATATGTTGTGATACCTTAGACTTTGAGATGGAATACCAAGGCTCTGTCAAGGTTATATATGATAGTGCACAATTTTTGTTCCTCAAGCATGATCCATTTCCTCTAGTTGGCCTTAGATTTCCATCATTGTAGGAATGAAGCAAATGATTCATTCTTCCCTTATTTTAGCACTGATAGTTCCTCTAGACTGACATCCATTTCGATGTTGAATGCATAATTTTTGATAAATGCATCTACTATTTCTTGGAACTTCTTGATGCCAAGAGGAAGGTGAGAGAACCATTCCATGGCGTGGCCAACCAAACTTCTAGGAAATAGCCACATCAGATAAGTATCATCATACGCAACTTCCATGCACTAAACCTAGAATTCCCTAATGTGATCTTTAGGGTTTTCCATCCCATGGTATTTGTCAAATTTGGGGATCTCAAATCCCTTTGGGAATGGTTTCATTGCAAGACTCCTATCAAACAAATAAGGACACAAGTTGCTAGGTGTTTTCATGGTTCACCTGATTAAAGGTCAAGCAACCTGATTTGTGTTGTTACATCAATTTGTAGATCAGGGGGTGGAATGAAGGTGTTTTGAGGTGGTTCAATTGTCAGTGGGATGGGTGGGTTGGTTGGTTTTTGCACATTTTGTTGCACCACGTATGCTTGCAATTATTTTTGTACAAACAACGCTTGTTGTTGATCCTATTGCTACTGTGCTATTAGTGCATGTTGTTGAGCTTGATGTTGTACCAACAATGCTTATTGTTGGGCTACTAATTGGGCTGCTTCTTACTGCTCTTGGTATTGTTTTAGCACTTGTTGATATGCTTGTTGCTGGGCTACTTATTGCTATGCAAGATATTGTGCTTGTGCCTATGCTTGTGCTTGCACTTGTACTTGAGATTGTTGGGCTTGGTATTGAGCTTGGGCTTGAGCTTGAGCTTCAGCCTGCACTTGGGATTGTGCTTGGGCTTGAGCCTATGCTTGTACTTGAGTGACATCTTTTGTAATCTATGCGGCTTGAGAAGCTTGCATAGCCTGCACTTATTAAGCAGCTCGGGTTGCCTTTTGTGCTTGTTGTTGTAATAAGGCTTGAGCTTGTGCAGCTTACTATGCTTGTTGTGTTTGTTGTGCAACTTGGGTAGCTTGAGCAGCTTGGGCAGCTTGGTGAGTAGCTAGCTGTGCAGGTTTTTAGTTTTGGATTTGTTGTAGTGCCTTCTAATAGGCAGCCTACTAAGCAGCTTGCAACACAATATTATATTGACTTGATGTGTTCGATTGTAGTGGCAGTGGTGGTGGTGGGGGGTTTGGAATGGTGCTTGTTGTGGTGATGAGAGACACCATCGTATTTATGAGTAGATTTTGAGTGGTAGATGGTGTGATTGATATGGTTGGTCCTTGAGAGTCCATGTTTTGAGATGTTTGGGGGATGGTTGATGATGTGATAGTGGTGGTTTGCATTATCGGGATGGTTTCCATCTGTTGTTGCGATGTCAATGACAAGATATTTTGATTAGTGATCAATGGGTTGATTTTATTTTGTTGGTTGATATTTGGTAAAGGGGAAGCCCTAAACCAAGAGGTGATGTGGATATTGATGGCAAGGGGGGAGTGGTGGAAATGTGAGTGGCATGCTCCTTGGAGATGTAGCATCAAAGATGCCCCCTGGTCCAAATAAGCCACCCTCTCCTTGTGAGGTTATGGGGAGAGGGGTTTGGGTTGTTGGACAAAAAGATGATGATGGATCATTTGGATCATGAAAGGTGAGAGGGACATATGTATGTAATGGATTTTGGGGGATGGATTGTCCCAAGATGGTGTTTGCATCCAAATCTTGATTGCTTATGAGGGGATGTGTTTGCAATGCTTTAAGAAATGCACTTCCCTTGTTAACAATGGGTTGTATTGGATCAATAGATGATGTAATTTGGGGGATGTTTTGAGTGATTCTTTGAAATGGGGGTGGTAGATGAGATTGGGGGCATGACCCCAAAAGATGGCTCCACAATAGTGCTCACATCAAAATTGGAAGAGAGTTTGACCCCTTGCTTCTCTAATTTGAGCATGTATAGTGAAGGATTGAGTCTCATCATGATGTTGATAATTTTATGATTCTCTAAATTTTGAACCATTTTGGTGATTTCCTCATGTGACATCCCAAAGGGATTATTGGTAAGATCCTTTACTTGACCTTCCTCTTGTTGATTTTGTGATGATGAAGGAAATTTAGTTAGAGGGTTACTCAATCCAATAGGATTTATTTTGGAATTTTTTTGGCTTAGGTCACTTGAAGTGGATGTTTCTTTTTTGGCTTCCATGTTCCTCTTGTGTTGAGATCTAGTTTGCACCATAAAATAGGGATCAATTTAAGAATATTGGAGATGAATCTCTAATTCTTTGGATTGATATAACCTTAAGTACAAAAGAGAAAATTTAGGATGTTTTAACGATCAAAGGTGAAATGATGGAGATGGATGTTTGATGGATGATATGGATGGTTTGAAATTTTGAGAAATATTGAAGGAAATGCTAGACTTTTAGGACTTTTAGATGCTTGGATTTGGATAATGAACAAATATATCCCAAGATGTTGGATGTTACCTATGGAATAAATTTTCTCAAAGGATGATATTTGACTATGTGTGGGGAGAAGGATGCATCTACTCACACCTATTCAAACAAGATGATAATTCAACCAAGTATATGAAGAAGGATGCATCTACATATACCTAGCTAAACAAGATGTTTTGATAATTTGAATAAACATGTGCAAAAGGATGCATCTACACATACTTAGCCAAAGATGATTTGATGTTTTGATTCAAGGATTTCAAGGATTTTATTTTGTTTCAAGGATTTTGATGATTTTGATTTGCCAAAAAGCCTAGCATGAAGGATGATTTCAAGATTTTCAAAAGTTGATGGTGAAATGATTTTGGTTTGATGTTTAAAGACATATGAAGGTTTTATTTTGATCCTATGTTTACCTAAAAGGACAATTTCTTACAAGACCTCAGTTGTGAAGAACATGCTTTTCTCTAGACAAGGTGTTCAAATTCTCGAAAAGGATTTGGATTCTAACAGTAATAAAATGAGTATAATCCAGGATTGTTTCTTGAAGCTTTTCTGTAAAAGTTAAAAAGTAATCTTTGTTTGGATTCGTATAGCATTGAGAGACGATCTTGGTGATGTTTTGGACTAAGAGCTTTTACCTTTGGTTTCTTGATCTTGATTTTGCATGAAATCATTGAAGACACATGTGTGGGATTCAATTGTTTTTAGTCTTTTAATGACTTTGTTTTTACCACAAACACTTCTTGATTAAATTTTCTAAACTAGATGTCTAATGTCTAAATTTCTTCTCATCCCGCAAAACATATCTTGTGGAACTTTGTTGAAATCAAGGCAAGGGTTACCTATTGTTAACTCTAGTAAGCAAATTGAGATTTCAATCCAAGTGTTTAGAAACATCTAAGGATAAAATCCCAAGGGCAAGCAATAACACATGAATTTCATCATAGATATTTGCCTCCTAAAGGGTTTGAATTTTTGATGAAAAATGTTAAGTGTTTGTTTCCAATTTTTTTCGAACAAGCAAAGTGTTTTGTAACCAAGAACAAGCACAATCCTATGGATATGAAAGACTATATCTGTTGAGTCCCCACTTGGACAAGTCTAGCTATGCTTGTTTTTACTGAATGGTTAGATGCTTGACCCCATTGGCTCCCCTCCATGACAATCACTTCTCAGGGAAGCTAGGAATCAATACCCATGAAACTTCCATGACATACTTTCCATTTCTACTAAAAACTGTAAAAGTGTGGGACAGCTTCAAAACGATCATTCTTGCACCAACAAATAGATAGGGATTTTGGCCTTTCTACAACAAGGGTTTTAATTCGGACTTTTTGTTCATAGGAGTTGACCTATCAAGGTGAGAGACCATTGCTTCCCTTCTCATTAGAGCCAACCGCGTGATACTGGCCTTTGTTCTAGTACCCATTTTTATTTCCCAACTCGAAATACTCTTGGCTTTAGAGTGTTATCGGTTGATTCATTCCCTTGGGTCAGTACTTTTTCCCCAAGGTAGGCCCTTTAAGATAAAAAAAAGTGAGCAAACATATTTGTAACTCAATCGATCTTTGTTGAAAAAAAAGGAGAGAATGCACGTAATAGGTTTACTCACACTTGCAAGATGTTTTGTTCAATTTTAGTTCCCTAAAGGAAGTGTGGAGGTAATCACTATATCCCAACCTAAGACCATCAAAAAGCCTTTTGATTCTCAAGATTGCCATTAGGCGTGAGAGAAGCGCATACATATTTTCAATGGTGTTAGTTTGAGTAAGCAATCACAAAACAAAGTAACACATGCTCGTTTTAAGACCCACAAAGCAATAATGACTTCTTTTTAAGCACCAAAGGAGATGTGAAAATTTTCCTTGTTCAAAATTGTTAAATCTGAAAACCAACTCTAGTAAGTTTGTGTCCTAAAATTCATTTTAAGCCCTTTTGTAATAAGAAATTAAAGTGTTCATTTTAGAGCCCAAAAGAAAACTAGTAGGTCCTAAGCATGAAGGATAATAATATTTCCTAAGAGAGATAGTGAATTCTCTAAGAGTTTTGAACAAACACTAAAGTGTTCAAAAACACTTGGTATCATGAAATGATGTCATTATGCTTCTTTTCCTCTTTACTTCTAATCAAGACAACCTACAAGAAAACTAGTCAAATCTACAAAAATAGAGGTCAAGAAATCAAAAAATAATCCAAATGATCAAAATTTGAAAAAAAGCACATGTCATAAAACTAATTTTCACTTTTTACTTCCCTTCAGTGGTGCAACCCATGAAGGCGGTGTAGTTTAAAATATTTAGCAGTGTTGTATAGCATCGCTTATCAATCAACGTTGTTCTGCAACATGGACAGAGAGCATGAAGGTGTCGCTATTTCAACCAGCGCGTGAGTTTGGAATTTGAAAAGATTCCAACATGTGAAAAAGACTTAGCAGCACCATTTGAGATTTTGAATTCTAGGTGGGAAACCAAGAGCATCAAAGTTTGGAATTTGAAGTGGTGCGATATAGCGACACTAGAGTCCCAACAATTCTAAACTGTGACATTGGCTTACCAGCGGTGGAGTTCTTTGTAGAGGCAAAAAACAACAAAAAAGCACAAAATTTGGTGAAAAAATGTGATTAGAACTTCTGGTCAGCCCTCCTTCTAGCGCCAAAATGTGAACCAAGATTCCCAACCTGCATAAACACAAGAAAAAAACACCCTATTAGATCAATGCAAGTTAGCATCATGATTCCCCAAGAAATCCATTTGAATCGTAAAGGAAAAGGAATGAAATGAAGAACATAAACAAGCATAAACCAAAGATATTCAGTCCTATTCAAATACAAAGAAAACTCTTAATCTCTTGGGGTAGTTGGTGCCAATTTGATCTGGAAATTGGCACTTTCCCAACTCCTATCCAAGCCTTGGTGATTTGATGAAGATGTGATCCACATTGTTGAAGATTGAAGAGTGCTCCAAGATAAAAATGTGCATAACCTAGCTAAAAATGTGATGAAATGGATGAGAATTACTATGGATTTGAGTATAATAACTTTTCTCAAACTGTGGATTCCAAAATGAGGAATGAAGCCTCTTATTTATAGATTGACAAGTTGGAGAAATGCCCAAAATGAAGCAGTGTGGGACTAAAATTAAACCAATGGCAAGGTGCCACTTGTCAAGATGAGAATGGTTGAGGGATGTGCACATTTTGATGAATGTGCCCATAAATGCAATTAGGTGATATGTGAAATTAGTGAAATGACATGTAAGAGGGAAAAGGAATGTCTTAAATGCCACTTGGCTCAAGGAAAAATGACTTATTAGGTGAAGTTAATGTCTTGTTGGAAGGACAAAGTCCACTTGGATTTTGAACTCAAATCTGAGAGAATATTCCTCCATTATGCCATGTTGAGAGAAAATAGAGATTTAATAAATGAATTAAATCCATTTTCATGTGCAAGTGGAAAAAGCTAGAGGATGGGACATAAATTAGGATTAAATTAATTAGAGGTTAATTAATTTAATGAAGGATTAGATGATGTGACAAATTTGACTTAGATTTATGGGCTGATTTAAATCAAATATGAGAAGAATATGATAAAATGATTAATTAAATAAGGATTTTTTATTTATTTAATTAAAGGCGTTGAAGTTAGATTAAATAAAATAAGTTTTTAATTTATTTAATTTAGTGAGATAGGATTTAGGGATTTAATCAAATAAAATTGATTATTTAATTAAATAGGGATAATTAGATCAGAATGATTGATTTAATTAACAAGAAAGAATGACTTAATTAGATAAATGATTTATTTAATTAAGAGAGGGAGATTGTTGAATTTAATCAAATAAGGGTATTCGATTAAATGATTAGACTAAGGGATGATTTATGATGAAATGATGTTAGTAGTCAGGATCAGATGTGCAATGTCAATCAATACATTTTACATGTCTACATGTTAAGACCTCAAATCATTCTTTATTATATTATTTCATTTCTCTCAATTGTGATGTGGTTTGTATGTTTCAGACGATGGGAGGTACTATATTACCTGATGCAAATGAAATTTATATCAAGTTAAAGAATTTTTGATGTACACGTTAGTTATATATCTGCCTAACCTCCTCTGATTCTATTTTATGAATATCCATCCACCCATCCCATCTTGGCACTTCTTCCTATAAAAACAAGAAACCCACAAACTCCCTCTACTTCACCTTCAAGTGAGTTGCAAGAAATGAAATATTTGTTACAAGGGTTTACTAGTAAGTTAAATAATCTCTAGGGAAAACAAACACAAAGCAACACGCTTTACTTTCCACATAGCCAAACATATCAAGCAAATAAGTAGCCCTACCAAGGAAACTTGGAATGGAATAATTAGTTAAGTTATGTCAGGCCTTTAATCTCTATTATTCTAGGTATTGTAATTTCCTCAAAGGATCTTATTCAAATAGAAAAAAACTTGGCTTGGGAACATTAATTCTTTATTAATGTAGGCAACCCAACAATCAAGATAAATGCTAAAATGTGGTCTTCAATCAAGAATTAGTAGATCAAAACTCTCCAAAACATTAAAGAAAAATGTTGGATAGTGCCAACAGACAATGATTTCTTGGGAAAAAGATTAAGATGTTTCTATTTTATCAAATTGGGATGAAGATGAGGTCTCTGGTTTTGAAAAAATGTAACATGATTCTATTCTAATGAGTTGTAATGTGGTTGACTTCAATTTCTTGTGGTAATAGGTGCTCCAATTTAATGATGAAGCTAATAAGGAGCCACAATCTAATGTTGTTGCAATAGTATAGATAGAGGAGAATTTAACCAAGGGTTTTGAGTTGTGTTAGTAGTATACATAAAGAGACAACAAAAAAAATAGTTCTTCATATAAAGTGTCTCACAAACCCAAGGTATGTGTTAATTAAATATGCATCAATACATGTAATGATGATGTATGTTGGTTCTCCAATGTCCCTAAATGTGAACATGTTGAATACGAGGTCTTCATTCAAGATTAGGATGTGACATTTTTGGATTGGTGATAATGCTCTTGAGATTGAATATATCACTTGGGATTAGCATACCAATGTTGATGTTGTTGAGAAGAAACACATTTGTCAATAGGATAGATCTTTTCTTCTCATATTGACAATATGCCAATGAATTAAGTTTTTAATTTGAGGTGCATGGGGAAGAGCTTTCCTATGTAGATCAACAAACAATTATGACATAACCATGTGAGTTAGATATTTTCTCTTTTCTCTTCAACTCATTCCATGAAAAGATTAGTTGTTATAATAATAACATTCCCTTGTGTACATAAAGAGAGTCCCCTTTCCTCTACAAATGGTTTTCCTTTTGGTTCAAACGTACTTCTAGAAAAATATATCATTGATGTTGTACATGTATTCCTTATGCATCACTAGATGAGTATGGTATTTATGTTTTATGGTTTGCCTATAATGGAAAATTTTATTGTGAATTGAATCATCACTATATGGGTAGTATGTGTAGTTTTATGCATGCAAACATAAAATTTTAGTGGTGGCAGATGAGTAATGAATATAAATATGGTCTAAGGGAGATCAATTTTTTTAAAATATTTTTCTTTGAAAGAGGAAAGTTATGATAGCTGAAATTTTATTTCATTCATTAGTAGTTTAATCATTTATTCTTTTCAAGAAATTAGTTTTGCACACTCATATTCTTCTTAAGGGAATGTATGATTTAGTTTTGTTGCATTCGTCTATTGTTTTGTTATTCTTTTTGTTGTGTTGATGCAAACCCTATTTTTGTTCGGCTTTATATTTCTTCCAAATGGATGCTTAAGGCTTCTAGGTTCCCATTTTTTATAGGAAAACATCCCACAAAAGTTTCCAAAATATCAACACTTTGTGTCAACCTTTTTTTTCCATTAGTGAGAACTAATCAGAGAGATCAATGTGGGTATTTGGGTTAGTTGCACTTTTGTGTTCTGGTCTCTCGATTTTTTCTTAGCCAAGAACCCCAATTATATATATATATATATATTTCAATCAAAAAATAAAATAGTATACATAGAGAGACAAAAAAAAAAGTTGTTCATATAAAATGTCTCACAAACCCAAGGTATGTGTTAATTAAATATGCATCAATACATGTAATGTTGATGTATGTTGGTTCTCCAATGTCCCTAAATCTGAAAATGTTGAATATGAGATCTTCACTCAAGATTAGGATGTGACCTTTTTGCATTGGTGATAATGCTCCTGAGATTGAATATATCACTTAGGATTAGCATACCAATGTTGATGTTGTTGAGAAGAAACACATTTGTCAATAGGATAGCTCTTTTTTTTCTCATATTGACAATATTCCAAAGATTTAAATTTTTCATTTGAGGTGCATGAGGAAGAGCTTCCATATGTAGATCAACAAATAGTTATGACATAATTTTCATCAACATGTGAGTTAGATAATTTTTAATTTCTCTTCAACTCATTCCATGAAGAGATTAATTGCTATAATAATAGCATTCGCTTGTGTACATAAAGAGAGTCTCCTTTCCTCTACAACTGGTTTTCCTTTTGGTTCTAACCTACTTCTAGAAAAATATATTCTTGATGTTGTATGTATTCCTTATGCATCGCTAGATAAGTATGGTATTTATGTTTTATGGTTTGCCTATAATGGAAAATTTTATTGTGAATTGAATCATCACTATATAGGTAGTATGTGTAGTTTTATGCATGCAAACATAAAATTTTAGTGGTGGCAGATGAGTAATGAATATAGATATGGTCTAAGGGAGATCAAATTTTTCAAAATATTTTTCTTTGAAAGAGGAAAGTTACGATAGCTGGAATTTTATTTCATTCATTAGTAGTTTAATTATTTATTCTTTTCAAGAAATTATTTTTGCGCACTCATATTCTTCTTAAGGGAATGTATGATTTAGTTTTGTTGCATTCATCTATTGTTTTGTTCATCTTTTTGTTGTGTCCATGCAAACGCTATTGTTGTTGGGATTTATATTTCTTCCAAATGGATGCTTAAGGCTTCTAGGTTCCCATTTTTAGTAGGAAAACATCCCACAAAAGTTTCCAAAATATCAACACTTTGTGTCAACCTTGTTTTTCCATTAGTGAGAACTAATCAAAGAGATCAATGTGGGTATTTGGGTTAGTTGCACTTTTGTGTTTTGGTCTCTCGATTTTTTCTTAGCCAAGAACCCCAATTATATATATATATATTTCAATCAAAAAAAAAAAAGTTGTTCATATAAAGTGTATCACAAACCCAAGGTATGTGTTAATTAAATATGCATCAATACATGTAATGTTGATGTATATTGGTTCTCCAATGTCCCTAAATGTGAAAATGTTGAATATGAGATCTTCACTCAAGATTAGGATGTGACCTTTTTGTATTGGTGATAATGCTCCTGAGATTGAATATATCACTTGGGATTAGCATACCAATGTTGATGTTGTTGAGAAGAAACACATTTGTCAATAGGATAGATCTTTTTTTTCTCATATTGACAATATTCCAAAGATTTAAATTTTTCATTTGAGGTGCATGAGGAAGAGCTTCCATATGTAGATCAACAAACAATTATGACATAATTTTCATAACCATGTGAATTAGATAGTTTTTATTTTCTCTTATTCCATGAAGATATTAATTGTTATAATAATAACATTCACTTGTGTACATAAAGAGATTCCCCTTTCCTCTACTACTAGTTTTCCTTTTGGTTCTAACCTACTTCTAGAAAAATATATTCTTGATGTTGTATGTATTCCTTATGCATCGCTAGATAAGTATGGTATTTATGTTTATGATTTTCCTATAATGGAAAATTTTATTGTTAATTGAATCATCACTATATGGGTAGTATGTGTAGTTTTATGCATGCAAACATAAAATTTTAGTGGCGGAAGATGAGTAATGAATATAGATATGGTCTAAGGGAGATCAATTTTTTCAAAATATTTTTCTTTGAAAGAGGAAAGTTATGATAGCTGGAATTTTATTTCGTTCATTAGTAGTTTAATTATTTTTTTTTTTCAAGAAGTAATTTTTTCACACTCCATATTCTTCTTAAGGGAATGCATGATTTAGTTTTGTTGTATTCCTCTATTTTTTTTTTCATCTTTTTGTTGTGTTGATGCAAACCCTATTGTTGCTGGGCCTTATATTTATTCCAAATGGATGCTTAAGGCTTATGGTTTCCCATTTTTAGTAAGAAAACATCCCGAAAAAGTTTCCAAAATATTGACACTTTGTGTCAACCTTGTTTTTCCATTATTGAGAACTAATTAGAGAGATCAATGTGGGTATTTGGGTTAGTTGCACTTTTGTGTTTTGGTCTCTCCTTGATTTTTTCTTAGCCAAGAACCCCAATTATATATATATATATATATATATATATATTTCAATCACAAACTAGATATTATTTTTTTGTACTCAATTGTTTTCTAATTTTCTATTTATCTTATACACATATAATCTAATTGTTCCTTATTTTAAATTTACACTTCTATAATAGAACATTTAATCTTTGACTTAAATTTTATGGAGTTGTATATATCCATTTAATTTATAAAAGGAAATAAAAAAGTAATATTTCATATAATCTAGGGTAAAACAAGAAAATCAACAAAAATAAGTAACTAACTCTAGGGTAATTAGTTGAGACTAATAATTGATATGCAAGAACTAATTCTTAATAGACAAAGAGACATTAAGAATTAACTTCATGCATGTCTTGAATAATTTTGATTTTTAAATAGTTTTATATGATCTAAACCTATACTTTAGAATCAAATATAAGAAAAGTACATGTTGAAATTTTGTGCCACCCTTATTTTATCCTTATTTTTCCCTTAGTCAAGTACCCCAGTTCAAATTCAAAAATAAGAATGTGTTAGAATTTTTTGAGTTTGTTATCTTGTAAGGAAGAAAAATGGGTACCATATTCCATAACTCATAGAAAATTTTGAGAAAAAATGATCAAGTTATGCTCTTGTGGGTTTCCTCCTTCCAACCTAATAGGCTGAGTTCAAATCATCTCTATTGCACAAATATAATTTTGATAGATCTTCCTAAAAATTCCAATTCAAAAGTTTTCTCACAAGATGAAGAGAATTTTGAAAATTGGCTAAGTGTTTCTTTGTGGAAAGATGGAGGCCAACTATGTGGTTGAAATAAGGGTAAAGGACTACAAGGTTACATTTGTGGAGTTTTCCATCTAAACTAGACACCTTTCAAGGTGTAGATTTTGATGACTTTCCCATTGGTGTAGATGACATTTTTTCTTCTATTAGATGGAGGAGAAATGTAAGATTGAGTAACTATTTCTTTGAAAAAAGTTGGATGCCATCTTCTCACATCTAGATTAAGTTGGGTTTTACGCAATGGTCCTGATGAGACTTGATTTACCAATAGGAATTTTTTCATCTAAAAATTGGCTATGGTTTTGTTGGAAGATGATGTTACAAGTATGATAGTGGTGTCATTGATGTCAACAGAAAGTCTATTGACTAGTGTTGTCATTGATGTCAACTGCGGGATTAAGATGTTGAGGATATTGAGAAAATTGTGAAAAAGAGGAAAACACATTGTGCATGTGTAGTTGAGACCTTGAGGAGGTGTTGTGATTACATGGAGCTATCCTTTTTTTGTAGATTCTAAAAGTGAGTTTGAATGAATTAATGAGCTGAGATGATGTCTTTGGTACTTGGTTTCCAAGTGCTTTTGAAAAAAAGTGATAAAAAAACTAAACTATGTTGTGCAAGTGTTCATAGCATGCTTTGGTATTGTGCTATGCATTCTTTTTGTGTTGATGCTATGCATGTGCAGATCTTATAGGTTATTCAGGGTTGTCAAAGGTTGTTATATTCGGAATTTGGATTTTTGGATCATTGTACAGTGCAAGATATTTTCACCACTATGTGAACCAATTATTTAGTGTTATTTTCTATGGCCTAGGAGAAATGTATTTGCTTTGTGTTTCTCTATTTTTTGGGTTTAGGTTATGTAGATTTGGGAGGTTTCTTATAATTTTTTTACTTTTTTGTATTCAAGTTTGTACTTGATTTGGTGTAGTACAAAGTGAGTCTTATTTATCAGTATAAAAATAAGGGTTACCAATTGTTCTGAGTTGAAGTGTTTGTATGATGTGAGCTTAGATGAAGTCTTTTATGAATCTTAAGTAGTTTTTGGATTATTCTAGATTGTGTTCAAGTGAATTATGTTGTCCGAAATTTTTAGTTTAAGGAAGTGTGTACTTAATGATTATGATGTTTTTCATGAATGTTGGTCGACCTTGTGTTTAACAGTACATGCAAGGCTTGTAGAAGTGCGTTGAAGTGTGTTGGGATCAATTTGGGTCCTAATTAAGGATTTATGTAGGTCGCCTTTCACTCCTATCCATTGTGGGAATGTTTAGGTGCTGACCTATTTTGAATTTACATGTATAATAGCTAGTGGCTAACATTGGATCAAGTTTTTGAGGTAGAGATTGATTTAAATATGTATGGTGTTGATACAAGTGAGAGGCAAAAGAGAAAGAAGCAAGATAGATGCAAGTGATGTGAATTTGAGCAAAGCAATGTGAATTTCATGTTAGGGTTCCTCAGGGTAGTGAGCTGAAGGCATTCAAAATATTTCATGTGAGACTGCAAAAGTGCATGAGCAATTGTGGTGGACTTCTTGTTGCATTGAGAAGTGTTCTTTGTGTAACATTATTCTTCTATCTTCTTGTAATATTTCTATGGCAGTGAGCCCTGGTGGTGAGCCTTTTTGGATAGTGTGTCCTATTTTGGTAGTGAACCCCTTTGTACCAATTTTTTTATTACTTATATTGTGAGCTAATCCTCACTGTGGTTTTTCCATTATTGGGTTTTCCACGTAAACATGGTGTTCTCTTGTGTATGGTGTTGTGATTTCAGTTTCAGTTATTTGCATTTCATGTTTAACCACACTAAAAAAAAAGGGTTTAATGAATGCTTGTAGATCTAATAACTAAATTGATGGTTTTGAAGGTTTAATTTGCTACAACTAATTCACCCCTCCTCTTAGTTGTCTTGTTCATTTCAAAAATTGGTATGATTAGAGAAAGGTTCCTTGAAGAAGAGCTTAACCACTTACCACTTGAGGTAGATCCAGGATGGCAAACAAGATTTCTTTAGAATATCCTAGTTTCGATGGCTTGGATTATGCATTCTGGAAGAAAAATATGCAAGGATAATTTTCTACTCAAGGATATGAGATTGAGAAGTCTTATCAGAATACATATACTCCACCTCCAAATGGTCCAAGTACAAGTGCATAAATCAAGGTACATTAGATCAATGCTAAGGCAAGATTTATTATTGTGAATAGTCTTTCAAATACTAAATTAGTTAAAGTTGTGAGTTTGAAGACTGCTAAAGAAGTTTGAGATAACTTAAAAAGACTTTTTGAAGGAGATCCAAAGGTCAAACAAGCAAATTCGCAAGAAGAGACAATTAAAGGCTACATACAGAGAGTTTATGAGTTGGTAAATGCTATGAGAGGCCTTGGATAAACAATTAAAGAATCTAAAGTAGTGAAGAAAGTTACTAGATCTCTTCTAGATTGTTACTATGAAAAGGTATCTGCTATTGAGGAAACTGTTAATTTTGACAATTATTCCAGAGATCAGTTGATTGGTATTATAACTACATTTAAAATGAGAAAAATAAAGAAAGGTATAAAAGTAGAGACTTCTTTCAAGGCTTGTAAATCATAGAAGTTTGAAGATTAAAGTGATGATGATATTTATGATTTGGAAGCCAACTTTGTGAGGAAGATGAAAAAGGGAACTGATAAGTAAAAAGGTAAATTACCTTTCAAATGTTTTTGCTATGGTGATATAGGTAATTATGCATCTAGATGTCCAAAAAGAGCTCTAAACAATAAGAACAAGGAAAATAAATGAAAGATGATGAAGAAAGCTTACTATGTGAAAGAAGATGTTGGTAATTTTGATGATGAATCTGATTATGGAGATTTTGATGATAATGAATGTCTATTTTGGCTAGAAAAGAAGAATTTGGTTCTACTAACCTTGAAAGTTGCATGAAGGAAAGTATTTCAGAGATGAAGGATAAGGTTGAAGGTACTTTGGTATTTTATTTTCATGTCAAAGAGGATAAGAATTACTAGTTTTTTGATAGTTGGTGTTGTTGGTTGTTTTTTCGGTGCACCTAAAGGAACATCTAAGGAATTTCCATTTCCTATATTCAAAACTCCTGAAAATGACTGGCCAACAAACAAGATCTAGTCAAAGACTGAGAGCTTCTACACTTTAGGTATCTGTGGGGCCAAGGAGGGTATTCCTATCGATGTTCACCCAAGATGCAATTGGTGAGACACATCATTGCATAGATCATTTAAACTAAAAGGTAAGAATGCAAAATATATTATGGAATTGGCTATTTCCTAAGTAATTTGCTACCATTTCAGCAAATGCCCATGCTTATGAAAAATAAATATAAAATTTGTATAAAGATTTTGGAAATTTCAAATGATTTTTTAATTTCTTTCTCTAGATCGGCCACCATAAAATAATTTCATTAACCCATTAGGAAAATCCTAAAGAAATAGACCAATGCCTTAATAAATTGCACAATGGAGTCATATACCCATTATCAGTGATACATAAATGACCTTGATTATTAATAAAATGGACTATCTACGCAACAACTTTGCATTATGAGGTTCCAATTCTTTGATGCATAACTTATTATCATATCCTAAGCAAATAGTTTGTTTACCTATAACCCTATTTGAGCATGTAATTGATCACTTGAATCATGGAACCAAACAAAGAAATACATTTTGAATTACACTCAAAAGGAAGAATGAAATCATTATTAACAATTCCATCGAGAATTCACACAAAACCCACATGAGGAAAGAAAATGCATCAGAGATAAACATGTATTTACATTAATAGATCAAGTTTGTACACAACTTTAAGATAATTTGTGATTAATTATCCAATGTAACTCAAAATAAGCACCCTATTCCATTATAACTACATATGGAATGACCTGGACCTAGACTGATATATCTATATTATCTATCCTATTATGTTCTCTTCTCTCTATTTTTCTATCTGTCCCCTCTGCATTCAAGTCTTGAATTCCCTTTATAGTAACAGGGAGCAACAAGCCTTGAACCCGAATGCAGTTACAACACAAAATTGTAATTTTGCATGAATTTCAATAGAATTTGATATACATTTCAAAACCTATACACTAAAATTATAGAAACGAGCCAAAAGAGACAAGCACAAATCATAATCACCATTAGGGAAGAAACACAAAGTTCTGCTGAAACCATAATCGCCATTAGGGAAGAAACACAAAGTGCCACCAAAACTTCCCATGCCAACCAAAAACCATGAACTGAATGACCAAGATGCCACACAAGCACACAACCCATGTCAAAACATAAAATTTTCCATGAAGGCAAATTAGAGAACTGCTATAGAAAAATTCACAAAACATAGGCAAAAAGAAGACCTAAGAACAAACTCATTTATCACCGATCACCCCACCGGTAACAGTAGCACACCTCCAATAGACAAAACCACTCTAAGTCCTTGCAGGAGGAAGAGGAGAAGAGACGTTAGTATCTCCTTCATCTTTATCATTGCTCAGGGTAGGAATACTATGCCCACAAAGGGTCTTTGTTGCCACTGGCAGAACATCGATTACCTCCAAGTTGGAGGGTATTCCTTCATTGAGAAGCTCTAGGTAACAAGCGTACAAAGAATTGGCCTCACTATCATTTCTTGTAGAATCACTGGTGAGATTAATAGGTGACTACTGGTGGCCATATGAATCACATCCATACCTCACCCTTCATCAAGTTCCACTGGTATACTGCATCGACTCCTTTCCCTTGTTGCTCATTTGTTCGCTAGTGGCACCTTAAAACTACAGCATACGACTGCATCTGTTTGGGGCTATCTTATGCCTATCAGCCTTCATGGCAACAATATCTTCTACTGCTCTTGAATTATGCTCCTACGAGCTCAACCTAATTATCTTTCATCCTTCCCTACTCATCTTGTTGCCTTTAGCTCACACTAACTCTGAAACACTTAAGATAGAAAATATGCATAGAACCAACTGACAAAATTAATCACTGTTGTTTTTATATTTATCATGTGAAGAGATCGCTTTCATAATCAATTCTTAGCACATGCGTAACCATAGAAATTTGTTGGAAGCTATACCATCATCGTTTGTTTCCATTTGCATATGAACTCACAAGCCACTCACCATGATTACTAGTATTTGCATCTTCACACAAACTTGGGATGGACTTGATCATGTCATAGGAATTTAGCCATTAATGTAGCCTAGTTACATAGAAAACTCAACCATCATTTGGTCTCTTCCATCATTCAAATATAATCTATTGATTATTTGCTTCGATGGTTGATCAGACGAATGGTTTCTTGTCGACTGGTGTTGACTTCTAATGATACCTTGTTGATATGCTGTTCATCCAATCACATCAATCCATGTTGAATGACACCATCACCACTTGTGGGCTCCACTGTATGAGTGAGTGAGGGACAGGTGTTGAGATCTCATTGATCTTGCTATATTTAATCTCTGTTTATTTTCACTTATTGAGCCTACAGGGAACGGTGAAGATTGTTCCACCCAGGTGATCTCGACTAGTCATTGAAGATTCCTGGGCATAAGATTGGTAATGGAGAGTGGGTCCCATGCTATACTTGGGACATGTGTTAGCTTTTCACTAACCTCACTGCTTTTAATTGTTGTGTACTTTACTTCAACGAGCCAGATGGGTATGGCTTAGATTTCATTTGTGATCAATGGATCCTGCAAGCTGTACAACACACAATATTAGCATTAAATGGACAAGACTAGGTCACCTGATGGTGACATGACTGTGGGATAAATGACTTAATCCTTAAGTCATCAGACTTTAGATTATTTTAACCCAGCTTTAGCAAAACCCTGACTGGACAAGAAACAATGACTGGTTGCTAAGGTAGATGGGGTTGGTGAATGAACGTGATAGGAGGCTCACAAAAATCAGTTAAGAGCTCGATGACTGACTAAATAGGTCATGTAAATAGAACATTGTCACACTTTTTGATTCAAAAACCCTACCCATTTAGAGACAAGGGCTTATAATGGTGACTAGACTCATAAGAATTGAGATGAAATTCTTGAGAATTCAACAAGCTCCATTAGCGACTCATGCTCGGGGATGTATACCCCTAGCAGGTATAGCGAGAAAATAATCTCCATTTGAAGTAGACAAGGATACAAGACCCAAAACCAAAGGACTTGCTTGAGCCAGGCAAGCAGAGCCAATAGGAAAGAAAACACACCAGACCATATATGTACAATACTTACAAAATATATAAAATACTTTTACAGAATAAAGCCTCTGAACTCTAGAACTTCAGGGATAGGTTTCCCTCTGTCAAAATTTTTAACTTGTATGCCCTTGTCCCTTTCTATTGAAGGCTCCCCATATTGAATCAAAAAGGTGAAATTTCATCTTCCACATCACTACGAGACACATGACTATCAAGAACTTGTTCATCAAATTTGAAGGCCTCATAAGTGCTCTGGTTCAAATCAAGCCATTCATTGCTACATTCAAGAAAGAACATATAACTAGGCCTATCCTCAATTTTCCCTCCATAACTGTTATCCTCTTGTGGTGAAATAAGTTCCATAATCCAATCCATTAGATATGGAGTATCTTCAAAAAAATCCATAGTAGCCTCATGTTGTCTCACATAGTCCTCAAAATCACCTATGTTTCTGGATTGTTCCTCACTCAAATGAAAGTTTATTGAAACATCAATATGTTCAACAGGATCACAATGTAGTCTTGTCTTCTCAACATGAAGCATTGTTGTGAGAGTGTCTTTGCAACCATCCTTGAGATCTTGAATGTTTGACTTTTCAGCTACTTCTTCAAGTATGCAACTCTTCTCCATAGGGCAACCACTATGAGTATATTCACCTCTATGAATTCACTTATTATATCTAGAACTAGAACCATATTCAAGAGTACCCTTATCAGTATCTATTCTTTCAAAATTTTCATACAATTTGGCATTTAATAGATTAGGAGTGGGGTGCATATGAATAGAACAATCCACCACAACATCATTCATAGGATTTTCCTGATTTTTACTAACAGTATCCTCAAAAAGAGGATTGATCCTACACCAATAAGGACTATCATTTTCAATTTCATCATCCCAAACATCTTCACCAAACAAGATATTTTACCATGCATTAATTGGATGTAACTCGTCATCTAAAACATCAGGATACAAGCAGTTTAGAGAACTAGTGTACTCAAAATCAATGCAGTCAATTGAAAAGCATAGAGAGTCAGTTTCACCATTAGAGTCACCATACACATCTGCCATAATTGATCCACAATTAGAACATTCTTTACATGATGATAATTGCTAAATACCCAAGAAATTCACATTTGTGATGCTATTAACATATCCCCTACTAGAGGCAAGGGATTCCACCTCCACTACATATGAAGTGTCATATTCAATGGTTGATTCCTCTGGTTTAGATTCATTAGGTTGACCTCGCATGTGTATCATAGCATTGGGTTCAAGTGCAATCCATTGATTATTAGAAGCTTGATGATTGCTAGTTGAATCTATTTGGGAAATTGCATCTTGCACTTCTTGTGTTTGCTCATAGCTTATGACATCCCAAGGAAGATAATTATGAGTCACTTCTTTCTCTCCATAGTCTATGTCTTCATCTTCATCATCACCATCATCTATTTCCAGATCTTTAGTTAAATGACAACATTCAACAATAACTTTTTCTAGTTCTGGCACTTCTTCCTGATTTGGTGAGCTTAACCTTCGGGCATTTGCAACAAGGGAACCATTACCCTCACTTGAAGGAACATGACCGTGCTCCACCCTTTCCACAACATTGATCCAATTGACCACTTGGTCTGGGATACAAGGCTTTAAATCCTTAGGCCATTAACTAGAACCTGACATATATGCTTCACAAAATACATTAATGCACATTTGATCATTGGGTCTAAAACTCTCAGGAATCTCCATCAGTATAGCCAAGAATCTTGAAAAAAAGTCATAAGGTGACTCATTTGCATGTCTGCTTATCTCATGCAATTTCTTGATAGAGAAGAATATGCCATACTTCTCTCTCTCAAGCTGATGTGAAGATTCAACATGTTGGTACTCTACATTTCTTGGGAGTATAGAAGATATAACATCTACAATATCTAGCTCTTGACAAATCCTTTTACCTTTTGAATTCCTTGGTTCAAAATTGGGGGTAGTGCTAGAACTACTACTAGCAACTGCTAATCCTCTCATCATTGAGTATCTCAAATTGTTCTCAATGTCAATTGCAATATGATATGCCTGATGTAGTGTTGTGGGTTCCTTGTCCCTCAACAACAAACTCATCTTCTTATCAAATGCTCCTAAATATACAACCAAACATACTACATCATTTGGTTGTATATCCTTTGGTATTTCTCTGATTTGCTTTGAAAATCAGAGATTGAAAGCAGGGACCAATTCCCCTTCACTGATATGGATCTCCATAAAGGATTTCCTTACCTCACTTGGATTTACCCTTTCACTAAATTGGTCCATAAAAACTGTTACAATCTGACTCCATGAGGCTATGAAATTTGCTGGAAAATATAAATACCAATCTTTGGCATTATCCTTCAAAGATTGAACAAACAGTTTCATGACAACATCCTCATGATTTACCTCATAATCCCCCATAACATCCATGAAGGTTTGCAGATGCTTTGAGGCTGATTCAAAACTTTTCCTTGAGAATTTTGGCAAATATTTCCTAACATCTTTAGGAATTGGGTTGGGTAAATGTTCCATGCTACTGAAGTATAATGGCATGTACCTTTCAATAACAAAATACCTTTGAAGGATGACACAATCTCTTCACCTTGCATACTTTAAATTGATTCTTTGCAAAGAAATTCTTCAAAAGGTAATGCTCAATACAATAATATACTTCCAAGATGAGCACAAGAAGTATGAAAAGAATTATCCCTATTCCCTTTCATAGTGCTAAATCAATAAAATAGGGAAGCAAAATTCTCTCCTAAGAAGTTAAAATATGTGAAGAATACCTGGAAACATTGCAACTGCTGCAAATTGTTTTGGAAATATTGAAGATCTGGAACTTGTCTCACCTCTTCAATAGGTTCTTCTTGACATAATCACCACCTCTATTTTTAGAGGACTGAACTTCAAACAATAGGAATTTATTTCACTAATAAATTTACCTCTGAGTTCCTTCCACTAGTAGAGCACCAAAGATCTTGAAATCTAAACGTTAATTGCAACAAATTATTTGTCTAGGCTTGAGATCCTTTAGTATTTGAACTAAATCAAAATGGAAAATAGTATGACTCTATGCAATGACTCTAAAGTCTAGATTCTACAATCATAATTTTCATGAATTCTCCCTAGCAAAGTCACCATTTTGTTGGTTGTTTTTCAGGTGCACCTAAAGGAACATCTAAGGAATTTCCATTTCGTATATTCAAAACTCCTAAAAAATGACTGGCTAACAAACAAGATTTAGTCATAGACTAAGATCTTCTACACTTTAGGTATCTGTGGGACCAAGGAGGGTATTCCTATCGATGTTCACCCAAGATGCACTTGATGAGACACATCATTGCATAGATCATTTCAACTAAAAGGTAAGAATGAAAAATAGACTATGGAATTGGCTAGTTCCTAAGTAATTTGCTACCATTTCAGCAAATTCCCATGCTTATGACAGATGAATATAAAATTTGTATAAAGATTTTGGAAATTTCAAATGATTTCTTCAATTTATTTCTCTTGATCGGCCACCATAGAATAATTTGATTAACCCATTAGGAAAATACTAAAGAAATAGATCAGTGCCTTAATGAATTGGGCAATGTTTTCATATACCCATTATCAGTGATACAAAAATGACCTTGAATATTAATAAAATGGACTATCCACACAACTTTGCATTATGAGGTTCCAATTCTTTGATGCATAACTTCTTATCATATCCTGAGAAAATAGTTTGTGAACCTATAAGCCTATTTAAGCATTTAACTGATCACTTGAATCATGGCACCAAACAGAGAAATACATTTTGAATTACACTCAAAAGGAAGAATGAAATCATTATTAACAATTTCATCGAGAATTCACACAAAACCCACACGAGGAGAGAAAATGCATCATAGATAAACTTGTATTTGCATTAATAGATCAATTATGTACACAACTTTAAGATAATTTATGAGTATTTGTCCAATGTAACTCATAATAAGCACCCTATTCCATTATAACTGCATATGGAATGACGTATACCTAACTTGATATATCTATATTATCTATCCTTTTATGTTCTCTTCTCTCTATTTTTCTATTTGTCCCCTCTACATTCAAGTCTTGAATTCCCTTTATAGTAATAGAGAGCAAGAAGCCTCAGACCCAAATGAAATTACATTACAAAATTATAATTTCACACGAATTTCAACAAAATTTGATATACATTTCAAAACCTATACGGTAAAATTATAGAAATGAGCCCAAAGAGACAAGCCAAAATCATAACTACCAATAGGGAAGAAACAAAAAAGTGTCACCAAAACTTCCCATGCTAACCAACCACCACAAACCGAATTACTAGGATGTCACACAAGCACACAACCCATTTCGAAACATAAAATTTTCTGTGAAGGAAAATAAGAGAACCACTATAGAAAAATTCACAAAACATAGGCTAAAAGAAGACCCAACAACAAACTCATTTATTACCTATCACCCCACTAGTAATAGTAGCATGACCTCGATAGACACAACCACTCTGAGTCTTTGTAGGAGGAAGAGGAGAAGAGACCTCGGTATCTCCTTCATCTTTATCATTGCTCAGGGCAAGAATACTACACCCACTAGGTGTCTTTGCAGCCACTGGCAAAACATCGATTAGCTGCAAGTCAGAGGGTATTCCTTCATTGAGAAGCTCTAGGTAACAGGTGTATGAAGAATTGGCCTCACTATCCTTGCTTGTAGAATCACTGGTGAGATTAATAGGTGACTATTGGTGACCATATGAACCTTTTCCATACCTCACCCTCCTTCGAGTTCCACTAGTATACTGCATTGGATCCTTTCCCTTGTTGCTCATTTGTTCGCCAATGGCACCTTAAAACTACAACCTATGACTACATCTGGTTGGGGCTATCCTAGGCCTATGAGCCTTAATGGTAGTAGTTTCTTCTGCTGCTCTTGAATTATGGTCGTACGAGCTCAACCTAACTATCTTTCATCCTTTCCTACTCATCTTGTTGCCTTCAGCTCACACTGACCCTGCAACACTTAAGACAACAAATATGCATAACCAAATGAAAAAATTAATCACCTTTCTTGCCATATTTATCATGTGGAGTAATGGCTTTCATAATCAATGCTTAACACATGCATAACCCTAGAAATTTTTTGGTAGTTGTACCATCACCATTTGTTTCAATTTTCATAGGAATTCACAAGCCACTCGCCATGATTACTAGTATTTTCTTCTTCACATGAACTTGGGATGGACTTGATCATGTTGTAGGAATTTAGCCATTAATACAGCCTGGTTACATAGCAAACTCAACCATCATGTGGTCTCTGCTATCCTTCAAATATAATCCATTGATTATCTACTTCGATGGCCAATCAGACGAATGGTTTCTTGTTGACTGATGCTGAATTCCAATGGTGCCTTGTCGATATGCTTTTCAACCAAGCACTTTCATTCATGTCGAATGGCACCATCATTGCTTGTGGGCTCCACCATATGAGTGAGTGAGGGACAGGTGTCGAGATCTCACCGATCTCGCTATATTTAATCTCTATTTATTTTCACTCAGCGAGCTAGTGGGGAATGGTGAAGATTGTTCTGCCCAATTGATCTCGACCGCTCGTTCAAGGTGCCCGGGCACAAAATCAGTAATGGAGAGTGGGTCCCATGCCATACCTAGGACACATGTTAGCTTTTTGCTAACCTCACTGCTTTTAACTATCACACACTTTACTTCAGCGAGCCAATAGGGTATGACTCAGATTTCATCTATGATCAACAGATCTCACAGGTTGCACAACACATGATATTAGCATTGAATGGACAAGATTGGGTCACCCAATGGTGACATGACTGTGGGGTAAATGACTTAACCCTTAAGTCATTAGACTTAATTTTTTTGTAACCCAGCTTTAGGAAAACCCTAATCGGACAAGAAAATATGACATGTTGCTAAAGCAGATGAGGTCGGTGAATGAACGTGATGGGACACTCACAAAAATCACTTAAGAGTTCGATGATCAACTAAACGGGTCAACATGCAAATAGAACATTTACACACTTTTTGGTTCAAAAACCCTACCCATTTGGGGATAAATTTTTATAATGGTGACTAGACTCATAAGAATTGAGCTAAAAATTTTGAGAATTCCAAAAGCTCCATCAGCGGCTCATGCTCAGGAATGCATACTCCTAGCGGGTATGGCGAGAAAAGAATCTTCAGTTAAAGTAGACTAGAACACAAGACCCAAAACTAAAGGACTTTCCCGGACTAGGCAAGTAGACCCAATAGGAGAGAAAACACACCAGACCACATATGTACAGTACTTACAAAATATACAAAATAATTTTACAAAATAGAGCCACCAGGCTCTAGAACTTCATGGACAGGTTTCCCTTTGTCAAAGTTTTTAACTAGTATGCCCTTGTCCCTTTCTATTGAAGGTTCCCTAGATTGAATCAAAAATGTGAAACTTTCATATTCCACATCATTGTGAGACACATGACTATCAAGAACTTGTTCATCAAATTTGAAGGCCTCATAAGTGCTCTGGTTCAAATCAAGCCATTCATTGTTGCATTTAGGAAAGAACATATAACTAGGCCTATCCTCAATTTTCCCTCCATAACTTTTATCCTCTTGGGGTGAAAGGAGTTCCATAATCCAATCCATTAGATATGGAGTATTTGCAAAAAACTCCATAGTAGCCTCATGTTGTCTCACATAGTCCTCACAATCACCTGTGTTTCTGGATTGTTCCTCATGCAAAAGAAAGGTTATTGAAACATCATTATGTTCAACAGGATCACAATGTACTCATGTTCTCTTAACATGAAGCACTATTGTGAGAGTGTATTTACAACCATCTTGGAGATCTTGAATATATGACTTTTGAGTTGCTTCTTCAAGTATGCAACTCTTCTCCATAGGGCAACCACTGTGAGTATATTCACCTCTATGAATTCCCTTATTATATCCAAAGTTGGAACCATATTCAAGATTACACTTATTAGTATCTGTGCTTTCAAACTTTTCATAAAATTTGGCATGCAATAGATTAGGAGTGGGGCACATATCAATAGCACCACATCATTCATAGGATTTTGCTGATTTTTGCTAACAATATCCTCAAAAAGAGGATTGATTCTACCCTAATAAGGACTATCATTTTCAATTTTGTCATCCCAAACAACTTCATTAAACAATATATTTTTCCATGTATTAATTGGATGTATCCATCATCTAAAACATCAAGATACAAGCAATTTAGAGAACTAGTGTACTCAAAATCAATGCAGTCACTTGAAAAGCGTAGAGAGTCAGTTTCACCATTAGAGTCACCATGCACATCTACCATAATTGATCCACAATTAGAACATTCTTGACATGATGACAACTTCTCAATACCCAGTAAATTCACATTTGTGAGGCTATTAACATATCCCCTACTAGAGGCAAGGGATTCCACCTCCACTTCATATGAAGAGTCATATTCAATGGTTGATTCCTCTAGTTCAGTTTCATTAGGTTGACCTCACATGTGTATCATAGCATTGGGGTCAAGTGAATTCCCTTGATTATCAGAAGCTTGATGATTACTAGCTGAATCTATTTGGGAAATTGCATCTTGCAATTCTTGTGTTTGCTCATAGCTTATGACATCCCAAGGAAGATAATTAGGAGTCACTTCTTTCTCTCCATATTCTATGTCTTCATCTTCATCATCACCATCATCTATTTCTAGATCTTTAGTTAAATGACAACATTCAACAATTACTTGTTCTGGTTCTGACACTTCTTCCTGATTTGGTGATGTTAACCTTCAGGCATTTGCAGCATGGGAACCATTACCCTCACTTGAATGCACATGACCTTGTCCACCCTTTCCACAATATTGATCCAATCGACCACTTGGTCTAGGCTAAAAGGCTTTAAATCCTCAGGTCACTAACTAGATCTTGACATATATGCTTCACAAAATACATTAATGCATGTTTGATCACTTAGTCTGAAACTCTCAGGAATCGCCATTAGTATATCCAAGAATATTGAAAACAGGTCATCAGGTGACTCATTTGCCTGTTTACTTATCTCATGTAATTTTTTGATAGAGAAGAATATGCCAGACTTCCCTCTCTTAGGTTGATGTGAAGATTCAACATGTTGGTACTCTACATTTCTTGGGAGTATAGTAGATATAACATATACAATATCTAGCTCTTGACAAATCCTTTTACCTTTTTAATTCCTTAGTTCATAATTGGGGGTAGTGCTAGAACTACTACTAGCAACTGCTAATCCTCTCATCATTGAGTATCTCAAATTGTTTTGAATGTCAATTGCAACATGATATGCTTGATGCAGTGTTGTGGGTTCCTTGTTCCTCAACAAGAAACTCATCTTCTTATCAAATACTCCTAAATATACAACCAAACATACTACACCAGTTGGCCATATATCCTCTAGGATTTCTCTGATTTCCTTTGCAAATTAGAGATTGAAAGCACAGACCAATTCCCCTTCACTGATATGGATCTCCATAAAGGATCTCCTTACATCACTTGGATTTACCCTTTCACTAAATTGGTCCATAAAAACTGTTATAAAATAACTCCACGAGGCTATGGAATTTGTTGGCAAATATGAATACTAGTCTCTGGCATTATCCTTCAAAGATTCAACAAATAGTTTCATGACAACATCCTCATGATTTACCTCATAATCCCCTATAACATCCATGAAGGTTTGCAAATTCTTTTAGGATGATTCATAATTTTCCCCCTAAAACCCCTAAGTTATGAAAAATAAGTGTAGAATGAAGAGGAAGAAGCTCTAGAGAAGACCCCTAAAAGCATTAAGTATTTGCAAAAAAATCATTTTGAAGATCAGATCATTGGAGATAAGAGGAAAGGTGTATTGAAGAGAAGAAAAGATGTTGAAGTTGAGGTAAATTTATATTTACTTTCTAAATTTGAACCCAAATTAGTGAGTGAATCATGTAAGGATTGGCATTGGATGAAGACAATTGAAGAAGAACTTATGCAGATAGAGAAAAATAAGACTTGGGAATTGGTCCCTAGACCAACAAACAAAAACATAATTGGAACTAAATGGTTAGTCAGGAACAAGTTAAATGGGAATGGAGAAGTAGTAAGAAACAAGGAAAGACTTATGTGTAAGGGTTACTTAGAAGTAGAAGGGATAGATTTTGAGGAGACTTTTGCTCCTGTGGCTAGGATGGAAGCTATCAGAATGTTTTTGGAAATAGCAACACATAAATATTTTAAGGTGTATTAGATGGATATAGGTTGAGTAGATTGCAATAGCATCATGATGTACACATGTATTTTGGATGAGACAAACATTGAAGGATATCAGAGTTGTATATGGAAAACCTATATCTATCTTCTATTATAATACAAGTGCAATTAACATTTTAAAGAATCCAATGATACATTCAAGGATGAAGCATATATCTATCATGTATCACTTTTTGAGAGAGAAGGCTATGGAGAATGAAGTAAAGCTTGAGAATGTTCCTAAAAAGGATCAAATTGTTGATATATTTACTAAGGCTCTTCCTAAGGATAATTTTAAGTATCTTTTGGGGATGTTGGGGTTTATTACCCCTCCTTTCTTGAACTAGATGCATATGGAGATGCATCAGTCCAGTGGATCTATATTTTTTCTAGATTTATGTTGGTGGTTACCTTTCAGGGGGAGTAGGTAGTGTCATGTGTTACTGAGTTGTTCGTTTAGTTGGGTGTACTCCTAAGGAGAGAGTATTTAGAGTAGGTATTTTTGATTCAGTGTTAAAGAGGGAGAACAATGAAAAATATTTTATCCTTTGCAATTGATATCAAAGGGGAAGAAAGAATCATGTGAAAAAGTAGAGAAATTTATTGTCAGAAAGAGAGAGACTCATATAAGGGGGAGAGAGAATCACATGGAAAAGAGCTTATCTACTTAGGGAGAGAGAGAATCATGTAAGTTATTATGAGAGAGTGTTCATAATTGTTGTATGGTTTTTGGTGGCTTTTCACATCTTGTGTTGCCATCAATGACAAAGGTGGAGATTTTTTCAAGTATGATGGTGTTTTCATTGATGTCAAAAAAAAGTCTACTGACTTGTGTTGTCATTGATGTCAACTATGGGATGAAGATGTTGAGGATATTGAGAAAATTATGAAAAAGAGGAAAACATGTTGTGTATGTGTAGTTGAGACCTTAAGGAAAGTATCGTGAGTACATGGAGCCATATTTTGTTGCAGCATCTAAAAGTGAGTTTGAATGAAGTAATGAGCTAAGATGATGTCTTTGGTACTTGGTTTCCAAGAGCTTTTGAGAAAATTTGATAAACAGAATAAACTGTGTTGTGTAAGTGTTTATGGTGTGCTTTGGTATTGTTCTCTACATTCTTTATATGTTGATTCTATGCCCATGTGGATATTATAGGTTATTCAAGCTTTTCAGAGGTTAGTTTATTCAAAATTTGGGGTTTTGGATCATTGTACAGTGTGAGATATTTTCACCAATGTGTGAACCATTTGTTTAATGATGTTTTTTGTGGCCTGGGAGATATGTATTTTCTCTATGTTTCTCCACTATTTGGCTTTAATTTCTGCAAATTTTGGAAGTTTCTTATAATTTTTTTATCTTTTTGTATTCATGTTTTTACTTGATTTGGTGTAGTATAGAGAGTTTCATTTATCAGTATAAAAATAATGGTTACTAGTTCTAAGTTGAAGTGTTTATATGATACAAGCTCATGTGAATTTTTTGATGAATCTTAAGTAGTTCGTGAATTATTCTGGATTGTGCTCAAGCGAATTATGTTTTCTAGAAGTTTTGATTTAAGGAAGCGTGTACTTAATGGTTATGGTGTTTTGCATGGGTGTTGTCCAACCTTATGTTTAACACTACATGTAAGGCTTGTAGAAGCATGTTGAAGTATGTTGGGATCTATTTGGTTCCTAATTAAGGATTTATGTAGGCCACCTTTAGTTCTTATCCACCGTGGTAATGTTTAGGTTCCAACCTATTTTGAATTTGTATGTATAATGGCTAGTGGCTAACATTGGAGAATTTTTTTGAGGTAGAGCTTGATATAAATATGTATGGTGTTGATTCAAGTGAGAGATGAAAGAGCAAGAAGCAATATAGATATGATATTGAAGTGAGTGATGTGTATGATGTGAATTTGAGAAAATCCATGCAAATTTCATGTGAGGGTTTATAAAGCCAGTGAGCTGAAGGAATCCAAAATATTTCATGTGAGACTGTGAAAGTGTGCGAGCAATTGTGGTGGACTCCTTGTTGCATTGATAAGTGTTCTCTATGTAACATTCTTCTTCTATTATTTTTGTGGTAGTGAGCCCTCGCTGTGAGTTTTTTAATAGTGTGTCCTATTCTACTAGTGAGCCCTGTTGTAGTAGTTTTTCTATTACTTATATTGTGAGCTAATCCTCAATGTAGTTTTTCCCTCATTGGGTTTTCCACGTAAATCTGGTGTTCTCTTGTGTATGTTGTAATTTCATATTTTGTTATCTACATTTCATGTTTAATCACACTAATAGAATAAGGGTTTAATGAATTCTTATGGATCTGATTACTGTTGATAGTTTTAAAGGTTTAATTTGCTACAACTAATTCACCCCCCCTCTCAGTTGTCTTGTTCATTTCAATAGATGGAGGCCATCTTCCTATATGGTATGGTTGGAAGGTGAAATATCTGAGGATGTTTTTGGTAGATTACTTCATGTGAACCATTTTAAATCAAATTACAAATGTAGATCAAAATATCCAATGGAAAATGGAGGCTAATTTTTCATAGGATCTTGTTGATGCTAAAAAAATTAAGTATAACTTTGTAGGAAGTTGAATTTCATCTTGTTGTGATGCCAATGGGGGACAAGTTTTTACAAGTGGATTATTTTCAAGAGTTTCTAAGTGAACCTAGTCAAATGTAAAGTTGTCAATGCAGATAAACTTTTTTCTTAGGCTTGATAGCAATCTATCTTTATCTTTTGTTAGAATTTTATGCCCAAGTGGATTTGTGGGTTTGTTAAAATAGATATCATTAAATTGGTGAAGTTTCTAGTTTACTTTCCACATGGGTCCAATTGGCGTTAAATTTTTATAGTGTAGTGACAAAATTTCCAAGGATCAAGTATCAAATTCTAATGTAGACCTAATGAAGCTCATCAAATTGCATTTGGATGGAGGGAATATTTTTGCAACTCATCCAATTGTACCTCCTTGACCTATAGAGGCATCAAAATGATAAAAAAAATATATTAATGTTGCAACAATTTTTTTAACTATCATATTTGATCTAGATGATGTTGGGAATCATATTTAAACATGATTTTTGGGGAATAAGTAGTGCCCATAACTCTTTATTTATACATATGTTCCTTTTTGACATTACATTTCCAAGTCATGAGTTCTTGCCAAGTTTTTTTATTTCTCTAAAATTTATCAATGGTCACCTACATGTCTATAGTTCATTAGGTGACTTGGTGTCTAAGGTTGTCTTGGGCCTGCCATGCTTCTTTCTTCTTTGGTTTACTTATTTTGAATAAAAGAATTTATTTCCTTATTGTAAATTTTCATTTTTTTCTCTCCATGAAACCTATGCATCTCTACAACTCATCTTTTGTAAAATAGGCTTCATGCCTCTAAATGAAGAAAGACTACCATTTTCACCCCTTCTCATTTCTAGTGCAATTTGTGTGAATGTTATTTACCTTTGTGTTTGAAGGATATTTTATTTTCTATTACGTCTATATTTTGTGTTAAATATGTTTGTAGGAGTTGAATATGGATATTTCTTTCCCTTTTTCTATTGTCAAACATTATCCTCCATACCCACCTCTAGGAGTTGATGAAATAGTCATCAATGAGAGTTCTTATGAAAATTTCTTCATTTGCTTGAGTTGTTGATGAGGGAACACCACACAAAACCCACAATAATCACAATAATAGATACTGACACATAAGATGCGAGATAGACAAATAACTCAGTTTCAATTAGTTTTAGGAAATTAAAATATAGATTCAAAACTTACATGCTACAACCTCATGGGCTTGATTCATTACAAGAAAATCAACTTTGAAAACAAAATATATTATTTAGAGCCAAAATTTAAACTAATGGAGCCACCTTCTACAACCCCCACTTAACCCTTTTTATTTTACCCCAATAACCACCCTATAATGTTCTAAAAAGTTCAAATTTCCCTTTTCTTTTGGCACCAAAATTCCTGCCATTTGATTTCTTTCCTAGAAAGAAATTTTAATGAAATTCACCTTTTAGTGAGGCAACTTCACGAGGCCATAAATTTTGATTTGGGTGTCTGATTTTCTATTATAACATATCATTGAAAAACTCTCAAAGAGTTCTATAATGTTGAATGAACCAAAGGTCCATTCATCCACTTTTCAAGTTGTTTCAGGGCCTCTAATGTTTTCATATCTAAATTTGAAGCCACATTGGAGAAATTTCTTGGGACAAAAACTTTAATATCTCCCAAATTGTTTTGGGTATTGAGATGATTCTTTAGCAATTATAAATTTTTTCTAGTTCTACTCCTTAGCATAAATTTTTCAGGTCCATATGAGCCCGTTTAGGCCAACTTACTAAAAATAGTAAGTGACCATTTTTTGTTTTTTTTCTGAATTTTGACTATCTTACACCCCTTAAGAGCCATCATGGAACTAAAAAAAACTAAATAAATTAGGGAAAACTATTTTTTTTGGGTGATGCAAGATTTCCCTACACCGCTAGATGCTCCTACATCCGAAATCATGCTTCTTCAGACTCTTGCATGGTCCAAACTTCTTCATCTTTAACTTGTTTTATGTACCAACTAGAAACCTTTCCTTTTGCAGATGAACCATGACTTCATCTCCTACCTGGAACTCCTTATACCTCATTTTATGATATGCCTTAGCCTTATATTGTGAGTTCATCTTATTGATATGTTTCCTCACCTCTTCATGCAAATTCTTCAAGTGCTCAGAAAAATTTTCAACCTTGACACTACTCTTCTCCCCCTTCTCCATCTTTCTTAGTTCAAAAGAAGTTCTTAGACTACTCACATACACAATTTGGAATGGTTATTTACGATTTATCTTGTTGAAAACATTGTTGTAAGAAAATTATGCTTGTGGTATAATCAAATCCCATCTCTTGGTCTTATCTCCTATTAAGCATCTTAGAAAGTTACACAAACTCTTATTCACCACCTTTGTTTGTCCATTAGTTTGTGGATGGCATGCAAAACTGAACTCTAAATTTGTCTTCAACTTCTTCCATAATGTCCTCCAAAAATAACAAACAAATTTTGTATCTTTGTTTGAAAATATACTCTTTGGTAGACCATGTAGTCTCGCCACCTCTCTGAAAAACAACTCTACAATATGAACAACATAAGTGGTTTTATGACATGGAATGAAATGTGCCATCTTTGAAAATCTATCGACCACCACAAAATGGAATCATAGTCTCTCTGTGTCCTTAGCAAAACAAGAACAAAATCCATGCTAATATCCTCCCATGACCTCTCAGGTACAAGTAATGGCTAATACAATCCAATATTTTGACTTGATGTTTTCACCATCTAAAATACTCTACAACTTTGTACAAACTTCTTCACATCTTTTTTTCACTATAGCCAATAATAATTCTCACTGATAAGAGCAATGGTCTTATCTCCAATAGAATATCCAGAAAATCCTCCACTACGATTCTCCTTGATTAGATTCTCTCATAGAACTCCTTGGAATGCACAATTTTCTTCCTCTAAACAACATCTCATCTTGAATTAATAAATCCAACCATCATGTCCTATCCAATGTAACAGGTTCCAAACAAGCCTTCCAAGCTTTTGAAAAGTCTAGATCTTTAGGATACAAACTCCTGAGTTCATTGAACCCAACTGCCTCTATATTCATATCTATCAATAAATTTTGTTTTCTACTTAAGGCATCTGCTACAATGTTTGACCTTCCACTCCTGTGCTTCAAAACAAAAATATCTTTGTAAAAACTCAACCCATTTTAAGTGCCTTTGATATAATTTTCCTTGACTATTGAGATATTGCAAAGCCTGGGGATCAGTATATAAAATAAATTATTTTGGAAACAAATAGTGTCTCCATTTCTTTAAAGACTGAACTATAGCATAAAAATATTGATCATAGATAGAATATTTCTTCTTAGCATCATTCAACTTCTCACTAAAATAGGCAACAACCTTACCTTCTTGACTTAAAATAGCTCCTATGGCAGTGCCACTAGCATCACAATCTACCTAAAAGACCTTATTGAAATTTGGAAGTACCAAATAGGTTTCTCTATAACTCTCTTCTTCAACATATCTAAACTCTTTTCTGCTCCTCTAGTCCATTTAAAATCCTTTCTATTCCCTCTCATTGCTTCAGTTAGAGATGCACAAATACTACTCAAATTCTTAACAAACTTTCTATAAAAACTTGCTAGACGATGAAATTATCTTACCTCTATAACACTCCTCAAGGTTGGCCATTCAATGACAACCGTCACCTTCTCCGGATCCATTTTAAGACCTTCCACTGAGACAACAAATCTAGGATACACCAACTCTCTCTTCACAAAACTACATTTCTTCAAATTAATCAATAACTTTTTCTCTCTTAGCTTCTCAAAAACTCTTCGAATATGCATCAAGTGCTCCTCCAATGTCTTACTGAAAATTAGAATATCATCCAAATAAAATATGAGCAATTTTATTTACCTATCCTAAATGATGCAAAACAGAATGCAAAAGAAGGAAACAACACTTCAACACCTCAAGATTGGGCTACGTTAAACTCAAACAAAATAAAGATAAAAAGAACAGATTTATAGCTTGTATGAGTTGATGTCCTTGGTTGGCCCTTTGGTAGTTGATGAATTTGTGCTCTTTGATGGCAAACGATCTAAAATGACATGCAAAATGATGCAAATTTGATGTGGAATGCAATGAAGGATGTGGGTAGTTGGATTGATGTACAAAAGTATTTGCAATATGAGCTTCAAGAATGCAACAATGGTGATTGTGAAGGAAAATATAAGTGTGAGAGCTTGAGCTTTAAAATGTGAATGCAAGTTATGAATGAATTAAGAGAAAATATTCCATTTTAAGGGAAGAATCTCTAGAGAATTGGATTGTCAAGATTTTTCCAACATGGACAAGATGAAGGGTTGTGGTGAGTTAAGGATTCACAAGCCCTCACATCTTGCCATGTGGAGCATGAGGTTTCTCAAGGAAAAATGAGTTGGAAAGAGGACATTTGAGGTGGAGGTACTTGCAAGTAGCTTGGGATTATGGGAAGATCTCCTTAAATAGAAATTTTTTGTCCCCATATGAGGGTGATGGTGACAAGTGAGGAATTTTAGAAAGTCCTCTTGTTGAGGGAATAAATGTGAATTTTAAATTCTCATGATTGGAAGAGATGAGTGGTTGGGATAATAAATGTGAATTTTAAATTCACATGATGAGAAGTACCTTGTGGATAAGACAAGGTCCTTATAAAGGAAGCCCTTGTCCCATGTGACTGATGTGACAAGTGAGAATTTAGAATTTTCCAACAACTTGCATGGGGAAGAGAAATGCATTAAATGAATAAATGTGAATTTTAAATTCACATGGGGAAGAGGTCAAGACTCAAAAAGGAAAGAACTTATGAAAAGTTGACTTGGAGGACATGCCAAAGATGGCATGTGATTAGATTAAGGTTGCACAAATAGGTGATTAAGAAGATTAATGAGAGATTAGAGGAAAGTGGAAAAATATGGAGGATGTGACAGTAATCCTAATTAAGGTGTGCACATCCTAATCATGGATTAATAAAACTAATCCAGATTAGAAGAGGGTTATGGAGGATGTGACAAGGATAAAAAAGAATTTAAAATTGATTTAAATTCAAAAAGGTTAAATGACCAAATTAAATAAATTGATTTGTTTATTTAATTTAGAGAGGAAAGGATGAAAGGTAAAGTGTTTAATTATTAAATTAAATACTTTAGGAACCTTATGCAAATGGCAGAATATTAATTAAATAAATCATTTAATTAATATTGATGGAATAGATGAGTAAAGGAGACAGGTTTGACAATATGGAAGTGGTCAAATTTGGATGTCTACATTTTTCCCCTCTTCAAAATATTGTTAGAATAACAGTGTTTCGAAGAAAAATAAAATGCAAATGACTCTATAGAGGAAGCAACTAGAAAATGGTGCCCCAACATAGAAGAAGTTACGTGAGCTTCCCAAATGGAGGGAAATGAAAGGAGATGTTGCAATCTCGTAAGGGAATTCCCATGACAGAGGAATGGGTGAAAGTGGTAGAGTATGCCCCCTCGAGAGGGCGGTTGGGAAAGAAAAAGTGGCCTTGGGTGACTTCTCGATATGATAAAAAAAGGTACAATTGGATAAAGCTCAAAAAACCATGAAGATTGGCTTTGGAATGGAGTCAAATGGACACACTGTTTGCAAATGGCAGCCCAAGGAAGTTAGAGGATTAGTTGAATTAAAAGAGGTTTAAATAAAGGGGTAAAATACCCTTCACTTAAAAAGGTAAAAAATGGAGGGAAAGGGTTATATAAGGTAATTTTGGAAATTACCATTTCTCATTTGCACACTTGGCAGTTGAGTGAGAGAGAGAGAAGAGGAGAAGAAGGAGATGAGGAGATGAGGATTTCAGACGATTACGATTCTGTCATCATCCACCAGGGGGAGGAGGCACTACGGTTCTTCCACGAGTGCGTGATACCATGCCACGTTAGATTCAAAACTCTCTTTATGATTTTAAGCATTAGTTATGATATTTTGAAGTTTAATGTTTTTTTTTTTTAAACATGGGTTTGGGGATTGGGGTAGTTTAGGGAAATGGGTCGGGGGCAAATTTTGAATTTTGCCCATTGGGTAGGCATAAGTTCCTATTAGAGGTGGGGGAAAGGGGGGTAGATTTTCCCAATTAGAGGGTAAATGTACCTAGAAAAAAGAAAAGAAGTGCCAGAAAAGGGCAGAGGGAAAACAAGGGAGGGTGGATTTTCCTTGGGATCAGGTAAATCCTCCCAAAAAATTACTTCAAGGGAGAATGGGTGATTCTTCCCAATAGAGGGACAACCTCGCCCATAAGGGAGGCGACCTCCACCCAAAGAGGGGTGACCTCACCCAAGATAGGGACAACCCCACTTGGGCATGGCCACCCATCTAGGGGTGGGTTCACCCTCCTTTCGAGTGGGTTCGCTCGCCTCCTAGGCGGGCTCAACCATGGGCTAGGTGAGTTTTCCCACCTTCTGGGTGGGTGCGCCCACCTCCAGGGTGGGCTCATCTGCGACTAGAGTAGACTTTCCCATAGATCGAGGTGGGATTGCCCATGACCAGGGTGGGATCACCCATGAGTGGGTTCACCCATGGTCCAGGGTGGGCTTGCTCAGCCAGAGGGTGGGTTTTCCCATCAAAGGGTGGAATCACCCAAGGGGTAGACAAGGGGAGAGGGGGGAAGAAAAATAAAAATTAGACCAAGAAAATCAGGTAAATTTGGGCCAAAAAGGGGGAGGGGAAAAATTAGTGAAAAGATAGCCTAGGGTCGAGAAATGGACAAGAGGGATAGATGAATGAAATGATAGGATGATTGACATGTAGTGTGGTATGGATGCAGCGGTTCCAAAGTTTTAGAACACATGAGAGGAAATTAGAGGTGTTGGAGGTGACAATAGTAACCATGAATGAAGCAAACCATGAGCCTCTATCATGGGTAGGACTACTACATTTATTAGGATACCCTACGATTAGAGTGCATTGGGTGATGTTGATAGCCCTAATAGAGAGGTGGAGTTCAGAGACTTTGACTTTCCATCTCTTGATAGGGGACATGACTGTGATGTTGGAGGATGTGTGGCAAATACTAAGGCTGCCTATAACAGGCCACCTAGTGAGTGGGACAACATCAAAGGGGATGGCACTAGATCATATCCTGTGGGTGTTTTTTGGATGAGATGACCTTCCTATGTAGAGGTAGAGGTTGGAATTGGACTAGTGCCTAGCATTGGGGGTGCCACCACTACCACTATACCTATGTGAGTTGATTAGTGGATTGCTATTACCAGATCAGAGTGGGCTCTTTTGTAGCCTAAGCTACATGGAGGTGATATGACACATCGTCGATGGGAGAGAGGGGTAGTTCGCATGGGGTACATGCATACTAGTGCAACTCTATGGAGAGATGCACATTGTGTGCTATTGAGAGGTGCTCAACGTGATGCAAGTGATGCTGCTATAGTTATTGGCCTGGGAGAACATCATTATTGCCACGCTAGGTGTGATGAGAGTAGGATTGGAGGATGAGACAACACCAGTAGCTTACTAGTATGGGGTAGAGTATGGTTGGGTGTGGCATTATGAGGGTTTCGAGGATCTAGAAAAATGGAGGAAGACATTGGATAACCTTGAGGAGGAGCATATAGTGTGGAGGTCATATAAGACACGACGGTGTTCTAGATGGAGGAGGGATGAGGAGAGACACCGTGGCTACTTCTGCACCATATGTTACATAGTCGAGAGGGTGCCATGTACATTAGAGGCACATAGACCAAACAAGGTGACCAAATAGTTTGGGTTGACATAGGATATTCTGTGTGGACCATAGAGATTTTGATGGATCTCATGAGACAAGCCATGGGGAGAGCTGATTCCATCGAGGTTTGTGAGAGAGAACTAGGAGACATTGTAGCTAGTACCCTACCTGGGTAGGATTGGGGGGGAAGTAGAGGCAGGAGTGATAGTTTGATACACCACATGGGATACCCATCACTAACCCCCACATATTACTCCAAAGGAGTTGATTATGGAGGCACTGGGGTTTGGTCCAAAGGATGAGCTGGATTGGTGGGCTAGAGGCAAGGGGGTAGGAGAGGAAAAAAAAGGAGAGGGCAGGAGGCAGCTAGAGTAGTAGGGTAGCAAGAGGGAGGATAGGAGGTTGCTAGAGTATCAGGGCAATAGGAGGGAGGACAAGAGGAAGCTAGAGCGACAGGGCAGTAGGAGAGAGGATAGGGAGAGGTTGGAGTCATTGGGTAGCGAGAGAGGGTGGGGAGGAGGAGGAGACATCGAAGGAGAGCCCAAGTGGAGATTGAGGTAGAGCAAGACAAAGATGAGGCAGGGGTGGAGGCTAGGGTTGTAGGTTAGCCAAATAGAGGACAGGGAGAGGCTGGGGCCATAGGGCATCAGGAGAGGGTGAGGAGGAGGAGATAGTGGAGGTTGAGGCAGAGGATCACAGAGATAAGGTGGAGGTGGAGATGATGGATGAGAGAGAGGAGGTGGAGGCAGAGTCGATAGATATGGATGTTCACAATATTCCCCCATTGTCCATGGTGCCACCGATAGCAAAGGATCCAACTCTACTATTGAGAGGGCCTATGGTGAGATTACATATTGCTGAGTAGAGACTAAGAGATATAGAGGCTATGGGATGCATAATAGAGGTAGAGGTCAGCATGTTGCGAGTAGAGGTGGTCATGGAATGAGCAGAGGGAAAGAGGGATTTCAAGTCTATAGCCGATGCAATGTCGTGGTATGAGGAGGAGGTATAGGTAGAGAGAGATGCTCTACAAGTTGAGGTGATCTAGCTATAAGTAGAAGTGACTTAGCTAGAGGGGGAGGTATCAAGAGAGCATGAGGAGGTGGTGTCTGGGAGATGGAAGTGAGATAGGCTAGAGGCTGTGGTGACTATACTGCAATCAAGATGATATGGAGAGCATGGAGGAGTGATAGAGTAGGCATCATTAGAGACTATGGCAGAGGTGGAGAGGGACATGGATGATCTAAGGAGATAGGTGGAGGGACTACTGAGAGAGAGGACTGAGCTAAAATATGAGTGAGATGAGCTCCATGATAGAGCTGAGGTAACATAGTAGATAGTGGGAGATCTGGAGTTGATGCAGGAGAGGGAGGATACTATGAGGGCCTAGGTGCATACCTTGTAGGAAAAGAGGGATTTAGGATAGACACAGGTATAGATCCTATAGGGGGAGAGGGATGCAACATGGATATAGGTGTAGACCCTACAGAGGGAGAGGGATGCAATAATGGTTCGGGCACAAATAGTAGAGAGAGAGAGATGTAGCATAGGCTCAAGCATAGGTGGTGCAAGGTGAGGGTGGTGAGATGGGGGAAGATGTGTAGAGATTACAGGCACAAATATAGGCTATGCAGGATGAGAGGGATAGGGCTACAAAGTAGGTGTCATGGCTGGGAGTAGAGATAGATTAGCTGAGGTTGGCACAAGATGGATGGGCGCAGAAGTGGAGATCCATTTTTGGTTCTCAGGATAGATACAGGGGAGAGTGAGATGCAACCAGATATCAAGTGGCAGAGCGAGATGAGTACATGGGAGAGGCAATCTATTATATGGCAGCCTACCATACAGCAATGCGAAAGGAGTATTAGATACCTCCCTATGTTCAAGCGAGACCATAGATGCCAGCCCCATCCTAGTTGACATGGACACATACCCACAGATACAATAGCTGGAGAGAGACTCCTCGATGAAGAGGGGGAGTGCAAGACTCACCCCAGAGATTAGATGTGGGTAGCTCATAGTAGAGAGGGGAGAGGATAGGTGATAGGATACCAGTTTTTGACAGGTGCATGGTGGTTGTACAGTACAAAGGAACAAAGATCAAAGTTGATCTAGAGCCTTGTATGTGTACTTTATTTGATGATGTATGCAATGGATATGTATTTTGATTATATGATGGACATTATTATGGACTGTATGAGGGATTTTGTATGTTGATTTTTATATATGATATGTGATAGCCCTTATTGACACTATGGGATGTTCATGTGATGGGTGATTCTATTTATTCAAATGTATGTGTTTATGCTTTCATGATAGATGATCATGATGTGATATATGTATGTGCTTATGATGATGTATGTTAATGCTGATATGAATGAGATGATCTATATGTATGTTGAATAACATGTATGATGTAGGGTGTGATGAATGATTTATGCCTTTATATGCTATGGATATGGATCTAACAATTTTTGATGCAAGTGGCGATATATGCAATATGTTAATGATATGGATTAAGATGGAAATGAATGACTAATGAGATGAATCTAAGATGTTTAGAATAATAAAATATATTTACTATAAACAACTGAAATTATTTATAAGACAATAGTGCACACGAAATGAAATGAAATAATCGATAATGTGGGGTGAGATGCAATTAAATTTCTTACAAACACTAATGGAGAAATGAAATGCAATATGGATGGTAGAAGAATTTTATTGGAAATCATGCTTGCTTTAGCTTATACAAAATGAAGGTGTGTGATACATGAGCATGATGGCTTAACATGGAATGCAATGCATGATGAACATGATTTTCAAAAAGCACTTGCATAGTAATGAAGATAGATGGTAGGCACATTACTGGTTTAATGGAAAGTACTTTACTTGCAATCATTATAAAATGAAGCGAAGATGGGTGTGAAACTACACCTATCAAGAACTGTAGGTATCTTGAGAAGAATGGGAGATGGAAGGAGGAATGTTTGCACAACCAAAATCATAGGTCATAGGTCAGGTATGAATGAAATGCAATGGAATTGATCATTAAATGCAATCCTAATGTAATTTTCCATTATCGGAGCACTAATTTTTGCTATAGCATAAGATACCAGGTACCATGGTATGTGAACCAAGGAAAATTAGTGTCTGAAGCACAAAACAAATGCAATAGACAAGAAGGTTATCCCAACACCCCAAAGTCATGAAGACCTTGGTCAGGCCAGATATTGGGATAGCCAAAAGCACAAAAGGATGCCCCAGCATAACACAAGACCTCAGGGATATTGGTGGGTACTACGTGGGACAACCAAGAAGATAGGAACAAAGCAAAAAAAGATCGAGATATGCCCCTATGTTAACCAATCAAAACACACCATAATATGATGGATCATGGCAGCCTTAACAGGTTGTGATAGGGAGATCAAATGATAAATAAAAGTTGAAAGTATTAAAAGATCACAATCAATTTCAAAACTGTAGACCCTAAACCTGCATTTTGCTCAAAAACAAACAAGCATGAGTATTGTTAGTTAAATCAAGCAAATCAGATATAGAATCCATATGAAATATTGAATCATGCTTCATAATGCAATCCAAACAACAAGATATCAACTAAACTAAGTGAAAACACAAAGAAGCAAGAATCCAACTCTATCTCATATTGGATTGGTGTCACATGTGCTAGTGACCCTTTCCCAATCCTTGATTCATAAGCTTAGATGATGATGATGCAATAGAAATGATGAGAAAAATTAGTTCTCAAGGAGAGTAACTTTGCATATGCTTTTTGGATGAAATTGTGGAGGTTGTGAAGGATTTGGTAAGAGATGAAGCCTCTATTTTATAGATTTTCAAAATGCCAAGTGTTGAAGAGGGACCAATGTGGGACTAAGATTAGACAAATGAAAGAAGGACACTTGTCAAGTGGTGATTGGTTGATGTATGTGCAAGATTTGGGAAGAGTGCCCATGAGAGGGAGAATTTGAATTCAAATTTTCTAATAAATGCTGAGTTTGAATTTTTGAAGGGGACATGTAAGAGACATGTAAGGCCTCATAAATGCTCTGTTGAGTGTACATGTCCACTTGGGGGGAGATTCAAACTTGGAGAATATTCTTCCTTTATGCCAAGTTGAAAATAAAGAGTTTGATAAATCAATTAATTGCAATTTCATGTGCAAGTGGCCAAATCTAGAGAATGCAAGTGGGTGAGTATTTAATCAGGGTTAGATTAAATAGATGATGATTATGCTGATTTAATGCTGATTAGATGATTTTGACTTTTAGGACTTAAATACTTGATTTATTTAAATCAGAAAAGGATGGAAGATGCATGTTTGAGATTTTAATTAAATAAAGCCATTTATTTGATGAATGGAATATGATTATGCATGATGTAAATTTGACATGTCTACATTTTTCCCCTCTTTGTAATGTACTTGTTGCATTGGTTCAAGAATAACTACCATTGAAATTAAAAAATTTCATGATTTTTCGGATGCTTAAGCGGAAAGAATGCGTGGTACATTGCCCCTCGAGAGATAAGCGAAAAGATTCAATTTGAGGGTCGATCTCACGATAAAAGGTTAAAATGGATGGTTATGGGCGATGATGCAAATGAGAGATGATTTTAAGATGCTTAGAATAACAAATCTATATTATCCTAAACAAATTAAATGATGATGTGATATGAGATATATGAGATTGATGATGTGATATGTTGTGATTATGCAATTGATGATTTATGAGATGCTTAGACTAACAGATCTATATTATGATGATGATGCATGTGAGATGATATGCATAATTTTGATGATTTATGGATGCAAGATGAATGCATAATGGATGCATGATGGATGCATTGGCGATGCCTTGGTGATGTTATGTTAGCACGGAAATGAGATGATGACAAGAGGATCCAACATGTCCATGATTGGTCGAGACTTTATTAGAGATGATGATGACAGATGATGATGATGATAAATGATGATGATTTGCTTATCAAGGATTGGGATTTTCAAAGGGTCAGTTACTTTATGTTTGATAACACACCTAAGTACGATGCATCAAGGTATGAAGGACCAGGATGGCGTTGTACTTAGTGTGATGGACTTTGACTTGATAAACAGATAGGAGTATTCTTGTTCACACTTGACATATGGAAACCTTGCTAGGGCGTACCTAACAAAGCAAGTATTCACCAAGTTATATTACAAGAGCGTCCAACAAGCACAACAGACAAAATAATAATGATCATTGCCCCATTCCTATCTCTCTAAATCCTTCGTTTGGATATCATCGAGAGGTCCTTGGAATGAGCGCAATAGGATAAATCAAAAGAAAATATCAAGTACGCAAACAAGCCAATGTTCTTCATACCTTCAGCCAAAGGGATGTGTTTTCATAGGATAAGGATCCAAGGTGATATCCAAAATGATGCCCATTGTCAGAACGATATATCCTAGGACATGCATTGTACAGGATGATGATGGTTTGATAAGTTGATTGATAGGCTGATGATATAAAGTTGACTGCCATGTTTGAAAATGATCGAGACTTTGATTTTGTTTTAAAGATTTGTTGCTTCGATTTTGATTTTACGATTGAAGTTTTCTTTTGCTGACTGTTGCGCTTGTTTCTATTTGCGTTGCCAAAGGATGAAGGTGATGATCAATTTATTATGGATGATTGATTATTTCGAGTGAAAGCGAAACGGGACGGGTGGATTTTTCAAATATTTGGATGTTTTTGACATTTTGAAATGTTTTGAGGCTGTTTTTGGATTTTGGATTTTTTTATGTTTTTCATGTTTTGATTTTCTTATGTTTTTGGATTTTGATATTTTTTGAATGTTTTTGGATTTTGATGTCTAGATAGAGATTAGCCTTGCCTCGTTAAGCTCAAAGCGATGTGGTTTGGATTCAATGTTTTTGATGTTTTCTATTTTCGACTTGTTTTGGATTTTTATATGATTTGGATGTTTTTGGATTTTTAGATGTTTTGATGTTTTTGGATTTTTGCATGATTTTGGCTGATTTGGATATGGATATGTGATGATATGATTGCTACGTTTATGATTTTGTTAAAAAACCAAGCTAAGGTTGATTGATGGAATCAATGGATGATGATGATAACTTGTTGAGGATACACACAATGCAAAGGATTTGATTGATGATGATTGATGATGATAACATTATCAAGGATACCACGACAATGCAAAAGGATAGTGTTAAGCAACACAAGTTGGGAAAGATATCCCCAAGATGATGATGTTTTGATTGGATTTTTGACCATGTTTGATGAAGCTTGATTTTGGAACAAAATTTGTTTAAATGATTTGATGCAATGTTTGACATGCAAATTAGATGCAACTGATAGTGATTGTTTGGATCGATGTTCAATGAAAGATTGATAAGGAATGTCTTCTTGACAAAATGTGTCATGGGCTAGTGATTTGGATTTTTGCTCACAAGTGGTTTGACCAATTTTATTTCATATTTTCCAATGTTCGGATCGCCACATAAGTCAGAGGACACAAACCAAGATTTATTTCTGAAGCAAGATGTATATATCTGCCCCCAATGTCTAGCAATGTATGGAATGTCATGGGTGGATGCTTAGATAAGTGTATGGATGGAGGGACATGGATTATCTTGCGATAAGATAAGGTGTTCGAATAAAGAATGCTCATTTGGATAGTGATCATAGCTCAGATAATGCTGCATAAGATAGGATTAATGAAAATGATCCAAGTCAAGATGTTTGTCGTAAGCAAGCGTAAGGTGTGCCCCAAAATTTCATCAAGATCAAGATAACTAAGATGATGGATGCAAATATATGCGAATGGATTGGATAAATGGTTCATGGATGAAATGGATTTATTATGGATAAGATGGATGGAATGCTTGATTTATTATGGATGGGATGAGATGCTTTCACCTGAAGTGGCACACGTAGATGCTCGATTCTACACATGACGCCTGTTTTTGAGGTTTTCATCATGGTCTTGCCCAAAGCGCCACCGTAGTGGTTTTCACTAGAGGACGATTTTTATCTTTACTGTTTTCAATCCTTTTTCTAATTTTTTTTTGGATTTTCATATTTTTTGATATTTTTTGTATTTTTTTGAAAGATTCATGATGAACCACCTGGTGGTGTTGACGTAGATGCCTCTGTCATAATGTGCCATTGATATCCTGCCTGAAGGAGCTACTTTGCTAAGATACGTGCACTTGAATGCAACTTTTGGGATTCTTGATCTGCTTCATTGATACCAGGGTTAACTCTGTCTCTGTGCATACATCGCAATAAAGTGTCTTCTGAATCCTTATGATGAAGGGTCGTTGCCAATACATAGTCAATATGAGAATTGGATATCATGCGTGGAGGCATAGATGGAGTGCGTTTAGGGATAAGAGATGGATTGGTTGATAGTTTGGAACCTTTGACTCTCCAAACTTGGGAAGATGAGCAATGATGGGTGGATATGGAAGTGTGCGTGGAATTAGGACCAACTGCTTGATATACTTTGTACGTCGCTTGAAAAGACTGCTTTTGATTTTGTGGACATTCTTGATGGATACCTTTCCCTTTTTTATTTTGCCCCACAGTTTCTTTGACTGATGGAGTTTGATAGGGATGATCTTTCTTTATATTCTTCGGTATCCATTTGTATTTGATTTGTCCATTATGCTTCTCAGCTTCTTTTGTGTTGATAACATTCTTCGTACTTTGATTCAAATCTTTCTTTTGACGTTGGTCCCAATTTATGGATGGGGTGATGGGTGGATGAAGATTCATGGCATGACTGGTTGTAGTATTGACACTAGTTTCATCATAATAATTCTTCGTGCTCCCTATGTTGACATTTGCTTGAGACGAAGTTGCCCCAAGTATGGTGGAAGTAGTACCTTCATGCTTTGATTTCTCCTGTTCCAAGAGCTATTGTTCAATAAGTGTTCTCTGATAGATGACCACCATAGTTGACGTTCTTTCAATTTGCTACTTTGCTAACTCTGGATGTTCTATCTGACTTGTTTTGTTGAGCAGATAATGATGGATATATTTATTCATGATGTCCTCAATCTGAGTTTGGGACATATTTGATCCTGATGTTGACAATTTCGTTTGATTGTAGGAGTTAAGAATCTGCTCTTTTTGTGTAACAAAATATTGTTCTAGATGAAGATCATCTACGTTCCCATCTATAGAAAGCATCTCATAGGTAGATGGAGGAGTATGTGCTACATGGATATGATCATCTTGCATGGATAAGAGAGTGTTCATTAGATTATTGTAGTATCTTGGAGATACAAATTTTTGATCTTGATTTATTTTGGGATTGCTTTCGATATGCTTTGGATCAAGTTTTTGACATAGGGCAGTTTCAAAGGATGGATTTCTTACAAAGGACTTTTGGATGTCGACATTAGGTATGGTCAAGTTCAAGGTCCCTTCAGCATCTGTAACCATGAGATCAAAGGGGATCAACATGTTTTGAAAATGACCATTGCTAGACCTTAGTGAAAGATTTTGATCTTGCTTTGGAATAACTTCTTGAGATATGTCCTCTAACTCATAAGGCAATGTAGAGACATTTTTAATATGATCATTGGTCAACAGATCATGCATTATGTCAATTGGATCAAATAGTCCTAACACTCCTTGAAATAGATCACTAAAGAGTGGCTCTTGATGTATGGTGAGTTGATCATTGGATTGTGTAGATACATCCTCAATGTGCTCCTCGATGGAGAAGTTTTGATCATTGTTTTTGACAATTGCGGTGGAGGGATTTCCAATGTCTTTGACCATAGGGTCAAACGATGTTGACATTTCTTGAATTGGATCATTGTTGGGTATTTTTGGTGGATTTTGATCATGATTGAGAAGTGACTCTTGGCATGTGTTCATTTGATCATTTGATGGAGTAGAGACAACTTCAAGGTGCTCAATGATGGATTGATCTTGATCCTTGTTCTCAACAGTTGTTGTTTGTTGCATAGCTCGAGAGGCTTGGGCAGCTTGAGAGGATTTTTTCACTTGTTGAGCTTGTGTTGCTTGTTGCATGGCTAGATATTGTTGGAATCCCTTTTGAAAAGTAGCTTGTAATGTCGTGTTATATTGGATTGATGTGGTGGAAATTGGTGGTGGTGGGGGTGGTGGTGGATTTGAAATCATGTTGGATGTAGTGACAAGTGTTTGAGATATGCTCGGAGCGATCATGGTAGTGAGGTTGAGATGTGATGGGTATGATAGTGGTGTTTGGAATGATTGAAGGGATAGTGATGGTTGGAATGATCGAGGTGATAGGTCCTTGGGAGACCATATTTTGATTGGTTGGGATCAATGTTGTTTGATTAGATACCATCCATTGGTCTGATGCCGATGGTATATTCAAAGGATTTGTCGTGATGGTTTGATTGATGTTAGGTGGATTGATTTGGATGGCATGATTGGTGTTAGGTAAAGGGGGAAGCACTAAACCAAGGAATGATGTAGGTAATGGTGGTGGAGATTTCCCTTGGCGCAATGCCTCAACTATTTTGGAAAGTTCTGCAATTTGATCTCGCCAAATTTGTTCTTGATTTTTATCTTGACTCACATGCGATAGTTGATTTGTCTTTTATTTAAGCAAATTTGGGATGCCTACTTGCAGTTTTTGAATGGGATTATGGGAAAATTGACTTTGGATAATGTTCTGATTTGGGATGATGTTTAGATTTGGTATGATAGGATGAACATTGTTGGTATTGGGAATCATTTTTCCAAAGGTTTCTAAGTTAGGATTCATGTTTCAAAAACTTGCACTTGGTACATCCACATTTGGCAAGTAGGGATTTGGTGGGATGATGTTGCTCATTTGAAGAGTCATGTATTGATTGTTTGGAGGATAGACTTGTAAGTTTGGACTTTGATTTAAATCTATCATGGGGAGATGTGTTTCAAAATTCAGATTGGGCATACTCACATTCATTGTGCTATTGATATTCATAGGAGATAGTGATCCTATGTATGGATGTGAGTTTCCATAATCCCATGGTTTCGTGACGCTTGGATAGTTTGGTTGGTTTGGACTGCTCATGATGTATGAATCTAGTTTATATTCCATGCTCTTCTTGTGTTTTGACCTTGTTGCAAAAGGGACCTATGACGAGATGGAGGATGAAATGTGAATGATATGAGTGTTGAACGTTTAGGGATTTTGTATCAATGCTAGACTTAGGGATTTTGATTTTGATTGTTTGATATGGATGATGAACTTGTAAACCCTAAGATGTTAAATGCTATCTTAGGATGAACTTGTTCAAAGAGGTGATAATTTAACTAAGTGTGCATGGAAGGATTCATCCAAACAAACCTAACTAAACAAATGATTTTGATTTGGTTTAGGGATGTACCCAAGTCTAGGTAATGATGCCTTCAAAGCTCTAAAGTTTGTTTGTGGGATGATGTTGATAAATGTTTGAGGTGGATGAAGTGATTGATTTTTATCCTAAGAGACTTAGAGAGACTTTGTTTACTAGTCCAAGGTATTGAAGAACACACTTTTCTCTAAGAGTAATCAAAAGACCAATATGACCAAGAGATATCAAGCACATGTGTGGGGTCCAATTTGTTATCTTTTGCTTAATGAGTTATTTTTACAGAAAACACACTTATTGATTAGGTTTCAAACTGAATGTCCCATGTCACAACTTCTTTTTGTCCCACAAAGTGCTATGTGGAAGTTCCAAGAAATTAGGACAAGGGTTGCCTAATGTTGACCTTTGTAAGAGCAAATTAAGATGTAAACCCAATTACTTAGGAACCTCTAAGGACATAATCCCAAGGGTAAGCAATAGTTCTTGAGTTTTGTCAAAGGTATTTGCTCAAACTAAGGGGTTTGAAGTCTTGATGATGATGTTGAATGTTGGTTTGCAAATGTTTTTGATAAACGCACTGTGTTTTCAAACAAGCAATGTAACATCCTAGCTTAATGGGTATGTTTTTCTTAGTGGGCTTGCCTCATGCCCTTCATAGAAGAGATGATTTTACATGCAACCAAGGAAAAATATAGAGGTATGATGAAATCCTAACCTCTATATTTCAACCAAGATCGGACATGGCAAGTAACTTCTTGGAAATCAAAGTTCCAATGCACCACTTTGATAAACTCGCTCAATGGATAAATAGGCCACTACAAAACAAGGGTTCTAATTCGGACTTTCCATTCATGGAGATTGACCCATATGGCAAGAGTCCCCTTTTGGATCCATCTTGTCGGAGCCAACCGCGTGATTATGGCGTTTAACCAAAACCCACATTTATATCCCAGCTGGAAATACTCTTGGCTTTAAAGTGTTACCGGTTGAGTCATCCCTTGGGTGAGTACTTTTCCCCCAAGGCAGGCCCTCTCAGATAAAAAAAAGCAAGCAAAGACACAATCCGTAACTTGATCGATCTTTGATGGCACAAAGAAAGAGAATGTACGCGAAAATGCCCCTACTTACACTCGCACAAAATGTTCAATTTTTAAGCCCAAATCGAAGTGTTTCAAAGCAATGGAATGTATTTTGAGTGTTTCTCTTCCACCCTAGATCGCACGAAGCGCAAGGGGAGAGGATACGCACTCAAAAGACAAAATCACACAATTCAAGCACTTGTTCGTTTTATAGCCTTCAAAGCAATTGTGAGTTCGTTTTAAGCACCAAAATGAAGTGTGAGTTTTGATTGTTCAATTATTAACCTCAAACAAAATCTAGTGAGTTTTCCCTAAGATTCATTTTAAGCATTTTGCAATGAAAATCAAATTGTTCATTTTAGACCCAAATGAAAATTAGTGTTCTAAAACAAAAAGATAAACAACTTTGTGAAGTAGTGTTGATCAAACACTTAAAGTGTTAAAAAACACATTGTGTTTTCAAAAAAATTTCCCCTCCTTTTGTTTTCGTTTGATAGCCTTCTCTTTCGCTTTGTATATTTTCGCCTTCGCTTTCCCTTGTACCTATAAACAAAAAGATGATTATGTGAGAATCCAATTTATCTTGATTTAACTTCAAACAATAACATGATCAAAACTAAAAAGACAAATGATTTGGATAATAAGTGAATCATGCTTTCCTTTAGAACAAATGTTAGTTAGAATTAAACAATTTTACTAACAAAGATAAAAGCTCCTCTTGTTGATAGTTCAATCCCAACAAACTTAGATTTTGTCTAAAAAATTTCGTTAAGGATATAAATCACCAAATTTGATAAACAACCCTCCAAAATAAAGGTAAGAAGAAAATAATCTTTAATATAAACACATCTCCATTTCTTTGATCAATAGCTTAACCCCATAGCTTGATTGACATCTTGTTGTTTTGCAGCTGAAGTATTCGTACATCAACATACATGTCATTAATGAATGTATTCTATATAAATAGATTCAACACAAATACAAAATGGAAATCTTTAAACTTGGTGTCCCCCTCGAGAAATCTGCCCTCTTTAATTGCATGTCTATATATAGCTAATAAATTTCCAATATGCTGAATGCTTTGAAAGAGACGTTTATGCAGAATTCATGCAAGACAGATTCGGAAGAAGGCAATATGCGGCTTTGACAGGTGTAAAGTTCATCAATAGTGGCTGATAAGAAGTAACAATTCAATGCATGTCGGTAAAGATTTGATTTGTATTGACTTAGCTTGCAAAAAGATCCTAAATGAGTGACGCCAGTGAAGAAAATGTGAGTCAATCTAATTAAGATCTAGATACCTACGCCTCCCTTATTTCAGTATTAAATAGAAGTGCTCAGTAGTCAATGAAGGCTTAAATGAGAAACCCAACCAATGAATTCAAATTTCCAACATACTGTGCACAATAAAAAAAAGAAAAGCCAGCTAATCACGTACATGCGTACCTCACATCTAACACAAGAACCAATACCTTTCCTCTCTGCTACTGCAATACCAACCGAGGGACACCAGCATTTCTTCTGAGATTCAAATACTGGCGCTATCAGCATTTAACCCACAACATGATCTCAGTCAGCATCTTCTCAGTGTTTACGCAATGTGGAAGCGGATACAAGGCATGTCAACTGTTTGTCAACTTTAATGCAGGAGCATAGACAAGGCGCGTGAACTGTTGACAAAATGCCTGACAGAGATATACAAAATGCCTCGACCAGATGTTATTTCATGGAATGCCATGGTTGTGGGCTATGCGTGGAGTGGTCTTGTTGAAAAGGCCATTGAGGCTTATAAGCAAATGCAGTTGGCAGTATTAAAGCCAACCTCCACAACATTTGGTAGCATCCTTTCAGCTGGTGCCAAAATGGGACCTTTAGAATAGGGTATATACATCTATTAAGGCATAATCAATAGTGGATTTTTGTCAGATGTTATAGTTTCATGTGCTCTGGTGGACATGCATTCAAAATGTGGGATTCTACAAAAGGAAAATGGAGACGTTCGACCAAATGCCTAAAAGGACTGTTATTTCATGGAATGCCATGATTGCAGGTTATGCACAAAATGGCTTTTTTTTTGCAAGGATGCTCTTGAACTCTTTGAATTAATGAAACAATCTCGAACTCTTTCAATAAGCAAACTAGGGATATTGTCGCTTCCTTCAACACTGTTAAATCGGGATGCGCCCAAATACTATCAGATCACAAGCACAGAGATTCCAGGCATGGCCGCCCTTGTCATTTCGATTGACTTGTATTGGAAGTAGTGATGCCCGATATACAGCTGCAACCACAAATAGTAAAGAAAAATCTGAGTCAATTCTGGACAAGCTGTTTGCAAAGACAACTTCTGATTTTCATAAAGCAGATATTTCCATTCCCGAAAAGCACACTGAGGTGATCGATGGAACTGGAGATGATAAAAGGGCCCCCAAAATTTCCATTTTTTCTCGCTGGTTTCATACAGAAGAGGAGAAGCCTAGTGGTGGCATCCCTATTCACAATGCACTAGATATACTATCCTTATTTTCAAAGAGTGAAATTAATACGATTCCAAGTACTGTTATAGCTGAAAACACTATGGTAGACATATATGCAAGAAGAAAAAAGACAGACCACGTGGATTGTTAGGCAAAAAAAAAGACAAAGCACCATCTTCAGCACCATCACAACCACCAACACTAGCATCATTATCAGCACCTTCCAATGTAAACAAACCAAAAGTTCTCTGCTCTTTTTTTTTTTTTTTTAACGAATTAACCATGAACAAAGAGTTTGCTGGCTGTCAGAACAATTGAAAGAAATCACAAAATTTCTATTTCATATTATAGAGAATAGAATGAAGCAGTGACTTTCAAAAGACAATCCAAAATATAAATGAAATGCATTAGTTCCCCTCCCTCTAGCGCCATTTTGTAGACCCTAAACCTGCATTTTGCTAAAAAACAAACAAGCATGAGTATTGTTAGTTAAATCAAGCAAATTAGATATAGAATCCATATGAAATATTGAATCATGCTTCATAATGCAATCCAAACAACAAGATATCAACTAAACTAAGTGAAAACACAAAGAAGCAAGAATCCAACTCTATCTCATATTGGATTGGTGTCACATGTGCTAGTGACCCTTTCCCAATCCTTGATTCATAAGCTTAGATGATGATGATGTAATAGAAATGATGAGCAAAATTAGTTCTCAAGGAGAGTAACTTTGCATATGCTTTTTGGATGAAATTGTGGAGGTTGTGAAGGATTTGATAAGAGATGAAGCCTCTATTTTATAGATTTTCAAAATGCCAAGTGTTGAAGAGGGACCAATGTGGGACTAAGATTAGACAAATGAAATAAGGATACTTGTCAAGTGGTGATTGGTTGATGTATGTGCAAGATTTGGGAAGAGTGCCCATGAGAGGGAGAATTTGAATTCAAATTTTCCAATAAATGTTGAGTTTGACTTTTGGAAGGGGACATGTAAGAGACATGTAAGGCCTCATAAATGCTCTGTTGAGTGTACATGTCCACTTGAGGGGAGATTCAAACTTGGAGAATATTCTTCCTTTATGCCAAGTTGAAAATAAAGATTTTGATAAATCAATTAATTGCAATTTCATGTGCAAGTGGCCAAATCTAGAGAATGCAAGTGGGTGAGTATTTAATCAGGGTTAGATTAAATAGATGATGATTATGCTGATTTAATGTTGATTAGATGATTTTGACTTTTAGGACTTAAATACTTGATTTATTTAAATCAGAAAAGGATGGAAGATGCATGTTTGAGATTTTAATTAAATAAAGCCCTGATTTATTTGATGAATGGAATATGATTATGCATGATGTAAATTTGACATGTCTACAAAAACATCCTTTGCCATAGGATCAAGGCGAGGGATGGGGTTGATGAGGTGTGTTAGGAAGGATGCATCCTATTGAGACCGATGATGGATACTAAACTAAAAGATTGATTATGATGGAGGAGATTCCAAGACCAATTGAATCTCACGATACAAGTGGATCTCATTTGTGAAGAACTAGCTAGATTAGGACATACTTGACGACACGACACAAGACACTAGGCACAAGAAACAAGACCAATACACCCTAATGATCTAGGGACTCAAGGGTTGATCAAAGATTAGCCTTGGCTATGTGAAAGTGCAGAGCCCTCAAAGTTCAAGAAAAGACCATTGATAAAAGTGGAAAGAAGACTGATGGAGACAAGTGATGGAAAATGGCATCAAAGAAAAACAAAGCCCCAGGGGTGGATCAAATGATCGACCTTGCCTATGTGAAAGCGCAAGGGAAACGTAGTTTGAAAAAGACAAAAGATGAACTAGGGATAAGATCATAAAGGGGACAATGGAGACCACAATGGATGACCAAAAATGGGATGGACAAAATGCCTTAGGGGTGGATCAAATAATCAGCCTTGCCTACATGAAATCACAGGGGCAACGTAGTTTGATAAAGACCAAAAAGACCGACGCGACAGTAAGGGATCTACATGAAGACTGACACGATGAATGAATCTAGATGGAAACAAAGGATTGACATGACGACAAAGGATGATGACACAAGCTCATATTAGGATAAAAGCTCAGGATAGTAGATAGCAGGTAAAGATCATCCAATGCTCAACCAAAATATACCAAGTGGCCAGATAATGCATGCAAATGGGAGGATAGGATCGATGGGATGATAAGATATGAGATCAAAATGGATGGAAGCATAAAGTAACTAGGACGTAAGGTATATAACGATTAAGCCCTCTACGAATGGTGCCCGTGACTAGTTTTTCACCAAACGTACTTATCCAAGGCGCCACCAAGGGTGGTTTTCACCATAGGACAAATTAATCTCTCTTTACTATTTTTGGATTTTTCTGATGTTTTGATTTTTGATTTTTGATATTTTTTTACTTTTTTTGTATTTTTTGGATTTTTGCCTAATAAGATACCCTACCTGACTTAAGTGTAGAACCTTTTTAGGTGCATGATATTAATGGGCTGCTCTAGGAGCTCTCCTTTAGGATATCAAGTCTGTATGCCCCTGATCCATACTTGGCTATGATGACATAAGGACCTAGCCAATTTGCTTCAAATTTTACCTTCTTATCTCGATCTTGTTGAGTATGTTGATTCTCCTTGAGGACTAGATCACCAATGTTGAATTGGTGAGGATGGACCTTCTTGTTGTAGCTTTTCAAAAAAATTTGATATGCCTAGAGATGGTCATAAACTTTGATCTATCATTCATCAAGGAGTTCTAGTTGGTTGAGTCTTGCAACTTGAGCATCTTCATCACTGATAAGATTCTTCAAGGAGATTCTTAGTGATGAGATTTCTACCTCAATCATGAAGATGGCCGTGGTAGCATAAATGATACAATATGGGGTGGCACTAGTAGGGGTGTGAAAGGAAGTGCAATATTCCCAAAGGGCGGGATGGATGTGAAGGTGCCAATCTCAACCAGTATTGTTGACTACCTTTTTAAGGATCCTAATGAGGGTTCTATTGGTGGCTTCCACCTGACCATTACCCTAGGGGTAATAAGGAATAGACCAACAATGTTGCATGTGGAAAGTGTCAAAAAGGTGTTTCATGGCTTGGTTCTTGAATGGCTTTCCATTATCAAAAATTATGGTGGATGGTATTCCATATTTGCAAAGAATATGGAAGAGGATAAACTTGGAAATCTGAGTACTTGTGATTTGTGAGAGTGGCATTGCTTCCACCCACTTGGTGAAGTACTCAATTGTGGTAATGATGAAGGTATGGACATTAGAGGATGGGGGGTATATCTTACCAATTGGGTCCCAACCCCACTGAGAGAAGGCCCATGGTGCTACAAGAGGTTACAAATCCTGTGCTGGAGCATGTATCAAATCGGCATGTTGTTGACATGGTAAGCACTTCTTGATGAATTTAGAAGAATTATGTTCTAATGTAGGCCAGTAATATCATACTCGAAGAATTCTCTTAGCTAAGGCTATGCCATTTGAGTGGGCCCCACATACACCACTATGTACTTCCATTAACACAGTGTGGGCTTCAGTCTCATTCAGACAACATAGGAGGGTTCCATCATACCCATGTCAATAGAGTGTGTCACCTATGATGGTGTAACGAGATGTTCGTTGGATGAAATATTTGCATTGATTGTGTGTCAGATTGGGTGGTAGGATGTTATCATGAAGATAGGTATAGATATCATGGTACCAAGGGGACATAGGACCTAAAATTTCACACACCATCTCACTTTCTGGGATATCATATGTTGGGACTAAGAGTTGTTCAATGAGGAACTCACACTCTGTTTTGTCTTTGGGCATGTGAATTAAGGAACCAATGGTAGCCATGGAATCTGTTGCTTTGTTCTAGACTCTTGGAATATGATCAAACTATATGGAAGTGAAATACTTTTTGAAGTCTTCAACCATGTGTTTATAAGGTAGTAGCTTATCATCTTTTGTGAGAAACTCATTTTTGACTTGTTTGATGATTAATTGAGAATCACCAAAGACTCTTAGGCTGTGATATGCCATTGGATTGAAATTCTAAGGCTAGTAATAAGATCTTCATATTCAGCTATGTTTTTTGTTCAGAGAAGGCCAATCTGAATGACTTTGGTATATAATCCCCTTAGGGAGTGATGAGCAAGATTCTTGCCTCCGACCCATTGTGCATGTACAACCCATCAAAGTATAGTGTCCATGTGGCCACTTCTATTACTATGAAGACTCCTTCATCAAAAAATTCTATTATCATAGGATAGGAATCTACAAGGGGTACATCAACCAGTTGATCAACTATCACTTGTCCTTTAATCACTTTTTGATCCACATATTCTATATCAAATTCACTTAACAACATGACCCACTTAGCCATGTGACTAGTCAAAATTGTTATGGATAGTAGATATTTGAGTGGATCGACCTTGGAGACGAGCTTTATTAGATGACTGAGCATGTAATGTCAAAGTTTTTGCACACTGAAAATGATGACTAGGCAAGCTTTTTCCATTGGGGAATAGTTCAGTTCATAACCAACTAGGGTTTGACTAATGTAGTAGATTGCTCTTTTCTTTAATGATTCATCATGTTATGCCAGCAATGCCCCTAGTGCCACTAAAATAGTAGATATGTACAATAGGAGTGGCTTACCAGGAATTGGTTGCATAAGGATTAGTGGGTGAGCCAAATACTCTTTGATCTTATCAAAGTTGAGTTGATATTGTTGAGTCCAGTTGAAAGTGGTATACTTCTTCAGGATATGAGTGAACAACTGACACTTGTTGGCTAATTGAGCTATGAACCGCCAGATGGATTGTAACTTACCTTGAAGGCTTCTTAACTATTTAAGATTGCATGGTGAAGGAATATCCATAATTTCCTTGAATTTCACTGGATCAACTTCTATACCTCTTTGGGAGATAATGAAGCCCAATAGTTTTCCTGATGTGACCCCAAAGACACATTTCTTCATATTTAACCTTAGCTTGTACTGCTCTAGACGCTCAAAGATCTTCTTGAGGACCATAGGATGCTCTTCCCTTGTTCTTGATTTTCCTAGCAAATTGTCAACATAATCTTCCATTATTATATGAATGAGGTTGTGGAAGATAACGTTCATAGCTCACTGGTAGGTTGCCCCTACATTTTTTAGACCAAAAGGCATGGCATTATAGTAGAATATGCCCCAAGGTGTAGTGAAGGTTGTTTTATGTTGGTCTTAAGGTGTAATTCTAATCTGATTGTATCTAGAGAAGCCATCCATGAGGGAAAGCATCTTGTGCCTTGCAGTGAGGTCAACCAACATGTTGATGTTCAACAAAGGAAAATCCTCTTTGAGACAAGCCTTATTGAGGTCACAAAAGTCTGTGCAAACTTTGATAGTGTCATTTGGCTTGGCTACTTGCACTATGTTTGAGATCCATTCTGAATAGTCAATGATCCTTATGAATCTAGCTTCTAATAACTTTTCCAACTCTTTCTTAACCAATATAGCTACTTGGGGGTGCATTTTTTAGAGCTTTTGCTTGATAGGCTTGGCATCAAGACGTACATCCAAGTGATGTACTACTAAAGCGGGATGAAGGCCAGGCATGTCTGAATATGTGCATGGGAAGTTGATGATGCATTCTTTGAGAAGCTTGGTGATGGTAGAATATTCTTCCTCTAACAATGCTTTGGCTACATAAGTGATTTTGGGATCTTCTTTAGTTCCAAAATTTACCTCATGTGTTTTCTCTATTAGGATGGACGATCGTTCAGAGAGATGAGTTCCTACAAGGGGAAGATGAACATCCCCATCTTCTAGTGCCTCATCGAGCTTTTCACTATTAGATACACCCTTTTGTTTTACTTTTTCTAGGTCAAGAAGCGGCTCGGGGAGGTTTTCGCTAGGTGACCCCTTTTTATTTTACTTCTTTTTACTTTTGTTGTTAAGGTGCTCATCTTCCCCCAATCCCATGAGATTTACCTACTGATCTATAGAAGGAAAGGTATCGATGGGTACACTACCAGGTAAGTCCCAGTCTATGAGTTCAGGATGTTGAAGGGATAGGCCAATGGTGTAGATTTATAAGTAGTCAAACATGGAAGAGAGGTCAATGTGATCTACATCATCGTATGCATGTATGATGGATTCCTCCTCTGGTATATCTCCAAGGAGACCATTGCTATCATTGATGTTGTTAGAGGAACTAGATGATGCTATAGGTCCCTTTTGTTTTGTGTCAGGGCCCAAGCCCAAATATCTTGGTCTTATTGTAGCCTCAATATGGTGTTCTAATAGTTGTACTTCTCTACAAATTCAGAGAGCCAACAATAGTTCACCTGGAAATATTTTTTAAAAGGAGGAGAGGGGTTAGGTTCTTCATGGTAAACCCATTGGCTTATGTCATCTTTTGGTGCATCCTATCAGAGGCCAGGGGAGTGAAAAGTGTTGGTTCCCACATTCTTGGAAATTAAGGTGATGGTCTTATCTTCTTCCTTCAATGCATTTTGGAAAGATTGGCCATATGTGTGTGGTGAGGGTGGCATGGTTGCCATGTTCAGAGCTATGTGTATTTCATATTCGCCACACCCTTTGTCAATTATTTGAACTTTGGTAAGGGTAGAATCAGATGTGGATGATGGAGTGGATGAAGCGATGGCTGATGTGTTGGTGGATGAATGGGAGGATGATGTATGTGGGGTCCCATTTCCACTTCAGGACAATAGTGGGATGAGGAAAAGAAGCTTCTAATGTGTGACTGCATTTGAATGGTTGGGGATCTGTCTGAATGGTAACTTTAGACATTGATGGTATGTGGATGGAATGACCTACATGGCATGGATCCATGAATGACTGAGGAGGAGATTATAGGGTAGTTTGAGATTAAGGACCTGACATGTAGTATATTGCACAACTGGTCCAACCTGGATGGGAAGATATATTGTTCCTTCAGAATCACACTCTACATTATCATACACCTTGATTATGATGACTTGATTACATTGGTGTATCCTACCTATTTTATGAATTTCAATGTACAAAAGTTTAGAGCATAATCATTATCTACCAAGACCCTTTTTACCTTATGATGGTTTACCAAGACCTCTAGATGGAGGCGACAGTTATGATTGGAGTCAATGTAGGGCATGTCATTTTGGTTGAAACCTAGGTGATAGGTTGTTGAGAGGTGTCCTACCAATGCTTGAAATTATGTAGGGTCTATGTCATTAGGAACTTGGGTGTCCCGTAAGGCCTTATTTAGGATTTCTTGATGTGTGGGAGAAGACTTAAGCAGATCTAGAATGTATATTTGTGTCAACGTATTTCCTAGATGGTCAAGAATGTTATATTGAGAATTCATAGACTATAGCTGGGTGGATGTGGAGGCTCTAGGGACTACAATACAAGTTCGATGGGTGATAAAAAACATTGAGGTTACTTTCCTTTTATGCGTATCATAGATACATGTGGTTCTACTTGTTCAATATGCATGACAAGGCCCTAATAATTAAATGTCACATTTTTATAACTAATGTTGTTGGTGTTGTTATTCTAATCATTACTATTTCTAGGTCTTGGATTTGAGTTTGATGTGTAAGGACCTTGATTATGTTTAGGGAAGGCATTCTAATATATCTGTAATTGAGCATTGGATGATGGTGTCATGTTGGCATCCACATGTATGTCACCCTGATCTATAAGATCCTAGATGTACATTTTCAGACCTTGACACTTATTCAACGTATGCCCTTTAATCTTGTGGAACTCATAATATTCATTTTCCTTAAACCAATTAAGTTTAGGCTTGGATTCATCAAGGGGCTTAGTCATAGGATATGTAAACAGGTAATTGGCTTGTAGGAGCCTATTAAACATGACACTTAGGGGTTATCCTAATGGAGTGAAATGACGTTTGTCTCCCCCTTGATTGTTTTGATTAGTTTGCTGGGGTGGACAAGGTGCCCCTTGAGGGACTGATATAATGTTAGGAATTGTTTGCTGAGGAGGATGATATTGTGGCTTCTGCAACGTATTAGCCACTTGGACATGTTTGGTGTTAGTGATAACATCATTGACAACATTTTTGTTTTTGTTCTAAAAATGGGGCTTGTCTCTAGACAATTTCTCTATGTCAGATTTAAAGATTTCGACTATCCCTTTGGCAATGAGGACTCTCTCCAGAATAAGACCTTTCTCCACTATTTCATCAAAGGTCATGACACAATGGAGTCTGAAGTTGTGGGCCATATTTGGATTGGAGTTTTTGATGAATAGAGTGACCATGTCCTTTTCCCTTAGCAGGGATTTCATGCGACTAGCTAGGGCTCACAATATTTGAAGATAGCTCACAAAGGTTTCTCCCTCATGCTTCTTTTCCTTTAGGAGATCTAGTGTATCAACATCTTTCTCCAAATTGAAGAAGTGGGAGATAGAATCTTCTAAAAGTTATGTAAAGGACTTGATAGATCCTTTCTTGAGACCCATAAACCAATCAAGAGCTAATCCCTGTAAACTCCTAGGGAACAATCTCATGAGGTAATTGTCATTATGCATGACTTCTTGACAATGGGCATAGAACTCTTGAAGGTGAGCCCTGGGATCTTTGGTTCCTTTATATTTATCAAACTTTGACATTTTGAAATGCTTCGAAAAAGGAACCAATAAAACAGAGGGATCAAATGGATAGGGATAAATTTCCTTAAACTTGAACGATTATTTTCCAGTCCCAGCTTATAAGTCCTTTAACACAACTTTGACATCTTCTAGATCTTGATTGATAGGTGTTGTGAGATTTGGGTTGGATGGATTAGGCTAATTGTATGGGGGATACTACTGCTATGACAAGGATGGTGCCGAAGTAGTTGGATCATAAGCAGGTTGAGGCATATATGGAGGCATTTGATTGGCATAAGCGGATTGAGGATGGACGTAAGGCTGATAGGAGGATGATGGATTTTTATGGTAAGAGGTGGAAGCTGCTTGTTGGTATGGTGGCTATTGTTGGTAGTATGAAGTGGATGGAAGACCCTGTCAATATTGCATGGCAGCTTGATAGTCCAATGATGTGGAAGCCCCTTGTTGGTAAGGTGATGGTTGTTGATAGTAAGAGGTGGATTGAGCACCCTATTGATAAGGTGGTTTTTGTTGCATGTAGGATGTGGATGAAGCACCTTGTTGATATTACAGCTACTGTTGAACATAGTATGGATTGGTTTAGTAATTGTATACAACATTGGGTTGTTGTGTGACATATGGAAGTTGTCGATTAGACGATTACTGGTATGGATTTGTGTGTGATTGCAGAGGATTAGTGTAAGGAAGTAGTTGTGTCCAAGACAGATTTTGAGTGGTAACATGAATGTTTGGATTAGGATTAGATGCAATAGTATAAGTGGTGTATGTGTTGCAGGATGGTAAAGATGTTGTGTGAGATTATTTCATTGTGTTTTTGTGGGAATGCATGTATGATGGGGTGGTTGTTGTTGTTGTGGTGGCTCCTAATAAAGGGGGTGAGATGGGATATGTTGATATTGTGGGACTGGTGTAGAAGCACCATGGGGTAGTTGTGGCAGCTATGATGCAACTTGCATGACTTGATGTGGGTGTTGTGTGGGAATAGTAGAGTTTTGTCAAGGAATTGAAATTTTTTGTTGTGGAATGGTGATGTTCTATTGAGGGATTGTGAAATTCTATTGTAGAGGTTGTTGATGGGATGGTTGAGATGAAATAGTAGCAACAACATGTTGTGGTGGTTCTTGTGAAGGGATAGTAGTGTGTTGTGGTAGTGCTTGTAGTTTAGTTGATTGATGTGGGTTAATGAGAGGTTGTTGGAATGCAGAGATATTACCTTAAGGTGGTGGTGGTAGATTACTAGCAAGTGCATATCTTGGAGGTGGCATTAATGTAACAAGTGGAGTGTCCCTAGTGTTGACAGGTGGTTGACCAGGATGTTGAGGTGGGAATGGTGGAGCAGACAAAATTTTTTGTAGTATGCCATAGGCATAGGGGTCATTTGGGTCAGGTGGTGTCATAGAGGATGTGGATTGGAGGCAAGGATAACTAGCAACTTGATGGATTACAACATTTTCAAACTTAGGATGATACCAATTGTCTATAGGCCCACCTTTTGGTACATAAATATTTCCTAGAATGTTTTGTGAGGTCTACAAATCTTGTGATATATGGAATAGATTAGGTGTCGATATACTGTGACATCAAAATCAGGTGGTGGTTTTACACCTTTCATGACCAGAGTAGCGATAATATTATCCCCACACTCATTAAGGAGGCGATCCATCATCTAAACATTAGCAAGATTACTTAGGTATTCATCGACTATGACCTTGGGCTGATTGACCATGTTTTTGTCTCTGGGTGGTGAGGTGTTTTGGATGTCAGTGTTGGACTATGACGATGCACCATTATTGGGATCTTGTGGGATATTTGCACCATTGTTGGGATCTTGTGTGGTATTTGCAATTTTGTTGGGATCTTGTGGGATATTTAGATGGGAACCTTGGCCTTGTTGTTTTTCCATTTGCTTCTTGGCTTGTGATCAAGTTTGAACGGGCATGAAAGTGAAAAACTAGAATGTAACTAAGATGCAGTTAAACTCTAGGATGCAATTCCTAAATGACAATTGAAGGATTGATTTGATTGGATGAGATTGGATTAGATTGATAGATTGGATAAGATTGATTGATGAAACAATTGATAAGATTGGATGATTGGACAAAATTGGATAAAGAAAGGGATTCTAAACTAGGTTTAGAGATCACCCTAGCTGACTTAAGGTGTTGATTGATCAAATTAAAGATAGGAAGATGATTGCGGCACTGAATCCAAAATAAGATGGAAGTGGATTGATTGGTTTGAATGATGATGAATGAATCAGGACAAATGATGATCCTAAGCAGATGTTGTAGGATGACAATTGATTTTAGACACCTAGGTCAATTTTGGATAATGACTTCAAATGAAGTTCATAGATTTTGGATTGAGAAAATGATGAGGGATATGTAACCTAGAGATGCTTTATGATGTACCTATATGATTCAAATGATGAAAGAATGAACTTAAGAGAATGTAGATGAAAATTACAAGTGAACAAAAGATGTAGAATGGTTGGATAAAGATTAGAGTCATCTAACCAAGGTGTAGGATCTCCCAATTAGAAGTCAGATTCACCCAACTAGAGGTTAGATTTGCCTAACTAGAGGTTAGGTTCATCCAACTAGAGGTCAAGGTCACCCAACTGGAGGTCAAGGTCACCCAACTAGAGGTCAGGTTCAAGCAACTAGAGGTCAAGTTCACCCAACTAGAGGTTAAGGTTGTCCAACTAGAGGTTAGGTTCACCCAACTCAACTTTCAGACTTTTCTAAATAAAAAAAGAGATCAAATAGACTATCAAAATGAGCAAACCGACTATCAGAACAAGCAAACAAATGCTTAGAATAGGGAAATAGATACTTAGAATGGGAAAACAGGTGCTCAAAACAAGCAAATGGGTGCTTAGAATGGGAAAATGGATGCTTAGATCAAGAAAATAGATGGTCAAAATGGGAAAATGGGTGCTTAGAATGACTGAATGGGTACTTGGAATGAGGAAACATATCACTAGAATGGGAAAACAGATGCTCAAAATGAGGAAACAGATGGTTGGAGTGGGAAATGGATGCTCGAAATGACTGAACAAAAATTGAAACTGGCTGTTCAGGGTGCAAACTCATCCAACTTGGGCTAGGGTTGCCCAACTTAGGGCAGAGTTCCCAACTGGAGGTCAAGTTCACTCAACTAGAGGTCAGGTTCACCCAACTAGAGGTCAGGTTTTCCCAATTGGAGGTCAAGGTCATCTAATTGGAGGTAAGGTTTTCCCAATTGGAGGTCAGGTTCACCCAACTAGAGGTCAATGTCACCCAACTAGAGGTCAAGTTCACCCAACTCAACTTTCAAACTTGTATAAATCAGAAAAAAGATCAAACAGGCTATCGAAACAGGCAAACTAACTATCAGAATGGGCAAATGGATGCTCAGAATGGGGAAACAAATACTTAGAATGGGCAAACAAGTGCTCAAAATGGGAAAACGGCTGCTCAGAACAGGCAAATGGATGCTCAGAATGAGAAAATAGATGGTCAAAATGGGCAATCGGGTGCTTAGAATGATTGAATGGGTACTCAGAATGAAGAAACAGATGGTCAGAATGGGAAAATGGGTGGTCAGAACAAGGAAATGGATGGTCAAAATGGGAAAATGGATGCACAGAATGACGAAATAGATGCTCAGAATGACTAAATAGAAGGTGAAACTAGGTGTTCAGGGTGCAAACTCGCCCAAATTGGGGCAGGGTCACCCAACTTGGGCTAGGGTCACCCAACTTGTGGCAGGATCACCCAACTTAAGGTCAAAGTCACCCTTGTTGAGGGAAAGATCACATGTTCAATGAAAGATAGACTATTATGATAAAAATAGGCTGAGAAATGATTGAGACACAAGGTAGGGTCACCCTTGTTCAGGGTAGGGTCGCCTTTGTCAACAAACTTGGACTTGGCTTAAGTGAAAACAGTTATGGAAAAGGACCAAAAACATAGGAAACAACAAGTAAAAAGTAAGGCTAACTTGACTGAATAGAAATTCACTGGTTTCACACAAAAAAGATAGTTCAAATAGCACAATCCTAATATTTGTATGAAGGGTATAGCCAACATGGTGCTCTAACTAGGTTGAACAAGGAAAACTAGGCAGTCCTCAATATATGCATAGTATGTGAGGTACAACCATGAACACCAGTCCGTCTACAAGTGTGAGTCAGGAACCCCAGCGAGATACTAAAGGCTCATACCAACTCTTCACGTCTTATCTAGGTATCACCCTACCTTCGACACTCCACTAGACATGACATGACTAGATTGGAGTACAACTTTGGCTCTCCCACCTTTATATACCACATCAGTACACATGGTTTGGATCATCCCTTGGGGTGATGAAATCCCCAAGCAGGTCCCACTAAAAAGAGAAAACTAACCATTTTCAGCTACTCTCCAAGTTCACACGAAGTGCAAGGGCAACACTTGAACGATGTAGTGTCCCTTTGAAAACACAAAGGACTAAGTAAGAGCTATGATTTCTCTTCACCCAGGATCTCCAAATGGCACAAGGGGATAAGATACATCAATAGCTTACTTGACAAGCAAAGAACACAAATGTTTTAACTCCCCCTATTTAAAACTAAGTGCCTAACTAGTATGAAAAATGAAAGACAAACTATCTAACTAATAACTAGGCTCGTTCATCTTGTAGTAAATACATTAGAAGTTTAGCCTCTAGTCTTCAACAAGTGTGAAAGAACTACACAAATGTTAGTAAAAACTAGCACAATCACCAACATGATGAGTTAGGGGGTTAGTATTAATCAAAACAACAGAAAACAGAGTTTGGAAATGAATTTTAAACCACTATTTTACCTTGCAAATGCATTAGTTTAGGCCATGTTCACCCATGTTAGGGCAGTTCACCCCTATTCAGGGTAGGGTCACCCCTATTCAAGGTAGGCTCACCTTTGTGCAAAAAAAAGGAGCAAATTTTTCTTTTGTTGCTCAGATGGGCAACTCTGCAAGGTAGGGTTAGCTTTTTTAAGGTCGGGGTGCCTGTCTTGGGGTAGGTTCGCATATCCTAGGGTAGGGTCACCCCTATTAGTTTTGAAATTTCCTCTAGGTAACTTGAACATGTAAGATATCAAATAACAAAAAATGTAAAAGAAAAAAGACCCATTTGTGGGTCCCACCAGGTGTTCTAGAAATGTGAGCAACATTATTTACCTATCCTAAATGATGCAAAACATAATGCAAAAGAAGGAAACAATACTCCAACACCTCAAGATTGGGCTACGTTAAACTCAAACAAAATAAAGATAAAAAGAATCGATTTAGACCTTGTATGAGTTGATGTCCTTGGTTGGCCCTTTAGTAGTTGATGAATGTGTACTTGATGGTAAATGATCTAGAATGACATGCAAAATGTTGCAAATTTGATGTGGAATGCAATGAAGGATGTGGGTAGTTGGATTGATGTATGAAAGTATATGCAATATGAGCTTCAAGAGTGCAATAATGCAAGTTATGAATGGATTGAGAGAAAATCTTCCATTTTAAGGGAAGAATCTCTAGAGAATTGGACAGTTAAGATTTTTCCAACATGGGAAAGATGAAGGGTTGTAGTGAGTTGAGGAGTCACAAGCCCTCACATCTTGCCATGTGAAGGATGAGGTGTCTCAAAGAAAAATGAGTTGGAAAGAGGACATGTTAGGTGGAGGTACTTGGAAGTACCTTCAGATTAAAGGAAGATCTCCTTAAAAAATAATTTCTTGTCCCCATATGAGGGTGATGGTGACAAGTGCAAAATTTTAGAAAGTCCTCTCTTATCATCATGGGAATGAGAGAAGTTGTTGGGGGAACAAATGTGAATTTTAAATTCACATGATTGGAAGAAATGAGTGGTTGGGATAATAAATGTGAATTTTAAATTCACATGATGAAAAGTACCTTGTGGATAAGACAAGGTCCTTATAAAGGAAGCCCTTGTCCCATGTGACTGATGTGACAAGTGAGAGAATTTAGAATTTTCCAACAACTTGCATGGGGAAGAAAAATGCATTTAATGAATAAATGTGAATTTTAAATTCACATGGGGAAGAGGTCAAGGCTTAGAAAGGAAAACACTTATGAAAATTTGACTTGAAGGACATGCCAAAGATGGAATATGATTAGATTAAGGTTGTGCAAACAGGTGATTAAGAGGATTAATGAGGTATTAGAGGCAAGTGGGAAAATATGGAGGATGTGACATTAATCCTGATTAAGATGTGCACATCATAATCATAGATTAATTAAACTAATCTAGATTAGAAGAGGGTTATGAAGGATGTGACAAGGAGAGAAAAAGAAGAATTTAAAATTGATTTAAATTCAAAAAGGTTAAATGACCAAATTAAATAAATTGATTTGTTTATTTAATTTAGAGAGGAAAGGATGAAAGGTAAAGTATTTAATTATTAAATTAAATACTTTAGGAACCTTATGGAAATGGTGAAATATTAATTAAATAAATCGTTTAGTTAATATTGATGGAATAAATGAGTAAAGGAGATGGGTTTGACCATATGGAAGTGGTCAAATTTCGATGTCTACATAAAAAATAACAAAATTTTCTATAAATTCTTTCAATACCTCATTCATAAGACAAATAAATGTGTTTGGTGCATTAGTTAGCCTAAAAGGCATGAATAACCACTCGTACAAGCCCTCCTTGGATTTGACAGTTGTCTTCCATTCATCTCCTTCTCTAATTTGGATTTGGTGATATCCATTCTTCAAATCTACCTTCATGAAGTACTCAGCTCCACTCAAACAATCCATAATTTCATCCATCTCGACAAGAGACATCTATACTTGATGGTGTTCTTGTTGATGGCTATAGAATCTATAAACATCCACCATTCCCCATCCATTTTTGGTGCTAGTACTATAGGTACTGCACATGGACTCAAATTATCTTTGATCAATCCCTTCCACAAAAACTCTTGCACTCTTTTGTTCATATCTTCACTCTTTGCTAGAGTCATACAATGAGTTGCCTTATTCAAAAAAATGGCTCCAGGAATCAATGCTATCTGATGACTAATCTTTCTTACTAGAGGAAAACCTTCAGATACGTTATAAAAAATAATATCTTGAAACTCATTCAACATATCTGAAACCTCTACAAGTACCTCATTAGTATCTTCCTTATCAACTCTAGGGATCAATGCAAAACACATATGCTCATGCCTCATGAATACATTCTAGGAACTTTCTTCCATCAACCAAACAAATTCTTGCATTATTGCATGCCTTTTCCTTTGCCTCTTTCAAGGGCTACAACTTATGATGAACCCCATCGTTTGTCAAAGAATAGGTGTTGGCATGTCCATCATGTAATGATCATTGATCAAACTACCATGGTCTACCTAACAACATATGACAATCATCCATAGGAATAATATAACACAATAACTCATCATGGTAATTTCTAATCTTCAACTTTACCAGACAATGTTCATTTACCAAAGCTTTATGGACCTTCTACAACTAAGCAATTCAATATGGATTCAAATTCCTTCTCTCCAACTACAACTTACTAACCATCTCTTTTGAAACAAGGTTATCTATACTACCTCCATCAATAATAACATTGCAAAATTTACCTTCACACTTATATCTAGTGCAAAAAAAATATTCCTTTGAGTTGGTTCCTTCTCCCCATTCATCAAGGCTCTTCCAGTAACAATAACCTCTCCTTTGTCTACCTCCTTAGAATGTGAAAACTCAACATCTTCATCTACATGCGCAACTTGTGTATTATGCTCAGGTCTTATATTTGTCCTTCCTTGATGTTGAGGACACTCATCGGCTCTATGTCCTTCTTCTCCACACTAGAAAGATGTTCCATGAAAGCATCCTCTTCCTAGTACTCATCCAGATCTTCCTCTTCCTCTTTGGTCTCCATTATTTTGATTATGAGGATGGTAGGTGTTATCTCTTTTCTGGTTTTGGCTGCTATTGGATCCTTCACCCTTCTTTCGATCTTCATTTCAACCTCCATATTACTATCCACTAGTCTTTCGATGATGACCCCCACCTCTTTGCTTGCTTTCAAATCTTCTATTCAAATTTTCTTCTACCTTGAAAGAAAAATGATACACATCTTCAATAGTAGACATTCTCAACAAACCCAACTCTTCTTGAATACTCAACTTCAACCCATTTATGTAACGGGAAAATTTCTCCTTATTGGCCTTAGAATGGCCTATTCTGATCAAGACACGATAAAATTCTTCTATTTACTCCTTGACATATTTTCCCGCTTGTTTTAACCCTTGCATCTTCTTCAACAAATCTAGTTCATAATCCACAAGAATGAATTGGCTTTTTAATTTGTCTACCATACGATCCCATCTTATTATTTTCTCATCTCCTCTTTGATTTATTTCTAGTTGTACCTCTTTCCACTAAATATTTGCATGACCCTTTAGCTTGGTCTTTGAAAATTTGACCCTTTTAGAATCTTCCACCTCCTCATACTTAAAGTACTCCTCCATATCATTGATCCAATCAATCAACTATTCTAGATTAAGATTTCTAGAAAATGTAGAAACATCAATCTTTGGCCTTTTCCTGATCTTAGAGATGGCCTTAAATAATCTCACTTGCTCTAGATCTTGCGCTTCTTTTTCTTCTTCAAACTGTTCTTCATTTTTAGCTTCATGTTCACTTTCATCTCCTCTTCTTGGCTCAAACCCTTGATGCAACTCCTCTTGTAGTGCTTGAACTTGTCTTTGCAGGGCTCTAAAACCCTCTTCCGGTACAATAAAATTTCTTACACCACAACGGTTTCTTCACTGAGGCATTCTAATCACTTTTCCTAGAAACCCACAACCACAAGTCCTAGTGCAAATTTCCTCACATTCAATGATTTGTTTACACACTAAGGAAAACCTACTTTGATACCACTTGATGAGGGCACGTGCACCCTAAACCCACACAAATCACAACAATAGATAGCAACATGGAAGATGCGAGATAGAAAAATAACTCACTTTCAATTATTTTCAAGAAATGAAATTACAAATTCAAAACTTACATGCTATAGCCTCATGGGCTTGATTCATTACAAAAAAAACAACTCTAAAAAAAAAAATTATTCGAAAGCACAATCTGCACTAATGGAGCCACCGACAACCCCCACTTAACCCTTTTTTAATTTACCCAAATAATCACCCTAGAATATTCTAGAAAGTTCAACTTTCCCCTTTTTTTGGTGCCAAAAGTCTCATTGTTTGATTTCTTGGCTAGGAATAAGTTTAAATGAAATTCACTTTTTAGTGGGGCAACTTTGTGGGGCCATAACTTTTGATTCAGGTGTCTGATTTTCTATTATAACATATCGTTGTAAAGCACTCAAAGAGATCTACAACATCAAACTGACCAAAGGTTAGTTCGTCCTATTTTTAAACTATTTCAGGGCCTCTAAGGTTTTCATATTTGAATTTGAAGTTGCATTAGAGAAATTTCTCAAGACAAAAACTTTAATATCTCCCAAACCATGCAAGGTATTGAAACGATTCTTTCATGACCAATTTTTTTTCTAGTTTTGTTGCTTGGGGTAAATTTTTAGGTCCATACAAGCCTATTTAGGCCCACTTACTAAAAATAGTGAGTGATTGTTTATCACCTTTTTTGACTTCTAACTATCTTCCACCGCTTAAGTGCTATCATGGGACTCAAAACAACTAAAGAATTAAGGAATAGTAATTTTTTTTGGTGATGCAAAGATTTCCCTACACCATTGGATGCTCCTGCATTAGTTGTAGTGGGAAACAAAATCTTGTTTATGTAACAACCAACTCATTCTTACATGGAGTTACCATGAATTATTTACCATCCAATAAATAACTGAAAACATAGGTGAAAGAGACAAATTTTTTCTTTAAATATGGAACATTCTTCTACATAATTGTTACCATAACATCTATACAATATTTTCTAACTGAAAAGAATAAACATCCAACACTTTTTGAATTTCAATTCAATGATTACAATTTAGTAAACTATAAAAAAATACTAAAAGAGAGTTAGGTTAGAGATCCTTATTTGGAATCCTCTTATCTTCCAAGACTCAACATGTCATCTGAAAGAGGGAGAGCATCACTCAGGTGCTTTAACTCCAACCATGGACTTAAGCAGTTCATCGCACACCTTCCTAACTAGAAGTAACCCTACCCATCAACAAAGGGACTAGTCAAGAATGCTCCTAATTCTTACATCTAAGCTCTAGTGTTGTTCCCTACTTAACTAATATGATCGCACAACTATGGATTTTGCCAACTATTTACAAAATCTTTGACTAGCTAAGTATTTGGGTCACAATGAACTGAAAAGTGCATGTAGAGATAACTGCACTCACTATGGCCATAGTATTTGTATCATAAATACAATTGCTTCTAAGAGTGAAGTCATTTGTTCATGCATCCTACTCAACTTAGAACACTTTTTATAACTTGGTGTATTCTGGAACTAACCATTCCACCTAATGGATAAACACAAAGAACTTATAGCATGACATAACTTTTCTTTCTAAACATAACTTAAATGAATTGATAAGATGTTTGGCCTTTCGTAAACCTCATGTTACTTAGCATAACTTTTAGGTCTTAGCAACTACCACTTATTCAATTCCTTGTTAACTAAGTCGGTAAATGACTAGGATTTTTTCTAACCTTGAATACCCATTGTAGACATGTAAAATATAACAATTGACATTGTGCATCTGATCCTGATTACTAACATCATTTTTTACTGAAACATCCCTCGGTCTAACCATTTAATCAAATTTCCCTATCTGATTAAATTCATCAATATTCCTCTCTTAATTAAATAAATCATTTTATCTAATCAAGTCATCTCTTTTGTTAATTGAATCAATCCATCTAATCTAATTACCCCTATTTAATTAAATAATCAATTTTATTTGATTAAATCTTTAAAGTCTGTTCATTAAATTAAATAAATTAAAACATTATTTGATTTAATCTGACATCATCTCTTTTAATTAAATAAATCAAAATCCTTATTTAATTAATCCCTTGTCATATTCCTCTCTTATTTGATTTAAATAAATCCATAAATTTGAGTCAAATAAGTCACATCATCTAACCTCTCTCATTAAATTAATTAATCCTTGATTAATTTAATCTCATCTCATGTCCCATCCTCTAGATAATTCAAGTTGCACATGAAAATAGATTTAATTCATTTATTAAATCTCTATTTTCCTCACAAGGCATCTTTTGGAATATTCTCTCAATTTGAATTCAAAAATTTCAAGTCAACATGTACATCCAACAAGGCAATAAATTCATCTTACATGTCCTTTGCCTTGAGCCAAGTGGCATTTATTGCATTTTCCCTTCCCTCTTACATGCCATTTCAACAAATTTGAAATTCAAAATTATGCATTTATTGGCACAAACCCCAAATCTTGTACATCCTTAATCCATTCATAGATTGACAAATGGCATCATACCATTGGATGAATGTTAGTCCCACATTGCTGAAATTTGGACATTCATCCATCTTGGAATTCTATAAATAAAGAGTTCATATCCTCATTTCATCATCCAAAAATTATGCAAAATTACCATGCTCAAATATCCATCAAATTTCATCAATCATTCTTGAATCATAGTTAGGTTTTGCAGATTTTAGCTTGGAGCACTCTTCAACATCAACAAAGTGGATCAAATCTTCATCAACACATCAAGCTTGCATCTTAGGAATTGGGAAAGGGCCAATTTTCATATCAAATTGGCACCAATTCCCCCATGGGATCATGTGTTTGCACATCTAATTAGGATTCAATCTTTGTTTTATCATTTCCATTGTGTTCTTTAATATTTTCTTCCTAGTTTGAATGTTGTAAATGGATTTCATAGGGAATCCTTGTTTTGGCTTGCAATCTCTTGTCTAACTTGTTTATTCTTGTTGTTTTGCAAATACCAAGGTTGAGGTTCACACATTTGGTGCTAGAAGGAGGGCCGGATATCATTCTTTCTCATCTTTTCTTAAAATTTTTGTGTTTTCACTCACATAGAAAATTCCAATGCTAGGAGCTCAGCGTCGCTGTTTTGGCACCGTTGACTCTTTAGTGTTGCTATATGGCATCGCTCGAAACTAAAACTGCTATGCTAGACTCATCCCACCAAAATATTTGAATTTCAAACTCCACCGCTGGACTCATTGACTTGCAAGAATTTTCAAAATTTTAAAAACTACGACACTGGAAGAAAACTGTGACACTGGGTGAAAAGTGTGATGCAGTTGAGCTCTCTATCCCGACAAAGAGTGACACTGACTGGTAAACAGTGCTATGAGGGCACCGCTCAGAAATCAAACTGCGACGCAGTTACGAGTTGCGATGTTGGAAGACAGTAAAAAGGGAAAATCTAATTTTAGCACATGCTTTTGATTTATGATTAATGTGTCTTATGTTTTCTACTTTTTAATTTTTGTATTTTCTAGAATCTGACTGGTTTTTCTTCCTTGTAGGTTGGAAACCAAAATTGAAGAAAGGAGAAGCATGAGAAGGATGTTTGTCAAATCAAAGTGTTTTTAAACACTATAGTGTTTGCTTAACACTTTTTCATGAAATTGTTATCTTTTTCTTCCTTAAGGCACTAGTTTTCATTTGGGTCTAAAAAGAATCTTTCCATTTTTTGCAAGGGCTAAAATGAACCTTAGGATCACAACTTACTAGATTTTGTTTGTTGGATTAACAATTGAACAAAGTATCTTTCACTTGTCTTTTGGTGTTTAAAAAGAACTCACATTTTGCTTTGTGGATTTAAAAATAACAAGTGAAACTTTTTTTTGTGAAGGCTTACTTTAACTAAAGGCATTGAAAAATGATGTATACGCTTCTCTTGCACTTTATAGCGATCTTGAGAATCAAAAGGCCTTTTTCATGACTTTAGGGTGAGACAAAGCAATCACCTCCACACTTCAATTTGGGTTTTAAAATTGAACAACATCTTGTGCGAGTGTGAGTGGGGGCATTGTTGCATATATTCTCTCTTTGTTTCCAACAAAGATTGATCAAGTTACGAATATTGTTCTTCATTCGCTTTTGTTTATCCTAGAGGGCCTGCCTTGGGGAAAAGGTACTCACCCAAGGGAATGACTCAATTGGTAACACTCTAAAGCCAAGAGTATTTCCAACCAGTATATAAATGTGGGTATTGGAGTAAACACCAATATCACGCGGTTGATTCTGACAAGATGGATCCAAAAGGGGACTCTTATCGTATGGGTCAATCTCCACGAATGGAAAGTCCTTATTAAAACCCATGTGTTAGAATTTTCCAAAATCCTTTAATCTATTTGTTGGTGCAAGAATGGTCATTTTGAAGCTACCCCACACTTTTACAATCTTTTAGTAGAAATTGAAAACATGCCATGGGAGTTTCATGGGTGTTGATGCTTGGCTACCCCATATAAGTGAGTGTCGTGGAGGGGAGCCAGTGGGGTCAAGCATCTAACCATTCACTAAAGATAAGTGTAGCTGGACTTTTCCAAGTGGGAATCCAACAAATATTGTCTTTCACGTCCATAGGGTTGTATGCATTCTTGGTCACAAAATGCTTTGCTTATGTGAAAACATCTTGAAAATAAACACTTAACATCATCATTCAAATTTTAAACCCTTTTGGAGACAAATACAATTGACTCAATCCATATGTTATTGCTTTCCCTTGGGATTCACATCCTTAGAGGTTTCTAAACATTGGATTATATCTCGATTTTTCTCCTTAAGTAAACAATACGAAAACCCTTGCCTTAAATTCATTGAATTTCCACATAACATATCTTGTGGGGTTTGAAGAAGTTAAGACATTGGACATCTTAGTTTGAAAACTTAATAGGAGAAAGTGTTTTTGGTAAAATAAAGACATTAAGCAAAGCTAAAAAAATGAACTTTCATATGTGTTGAAGACTCACAATCCCAAATCAAAAATCATTGGTTGGAAATCCAAAAATGAATGGTCAAATGAAATCACTTCTTGGTTACAAAGGTCTTTAGGAAGCATCTGCATACTCTTCAATACCTAGGTCTAGGCAAACAAAGTGTCCTTTTTAGGTTCCTCTTAGGATCAAAAACAAGTCAAAAATATTTTTCTTCCATTCTTTAAAAAATCAAAACAAAAATTATCCCATCATCACCTTTTGGAAAATCTTGAAAATCATCCTTAATACTAGGCTTTTTCACAAAATCAAAAATCACCAAAATCATTGAGACTAAATCCTTGAAAAACATTATCAAAAACACCTTTGGCTAGGTATGTGTAGATGCATCTTTTTGCATATGCTTAGTCAAAGTTATCAAAATCATCTTGTCTAGTTTAGTATATGTAGATGAATCCTTCTTCATATACTTAGTGAAATGATCATCTTGTTTGAATAGGTGTGGGTAGATGCATCCTTCTCCTCGCACATATTCAAATCATCATCCTTTGAGTAAATTTATCCCTTAGATCATTATCCAACATCTTAGGGTCTTTTTGTTCAAAATCAAAAGCAAATTAAAATCAAAATCAAGGACAAAATCCCAAATAAAAAACAAATCAAAATCAAAATGCGTAAGTCTTAAAATCCTAGTATCTCATTCAAGATTTATCAAAAGCCAAAAACATCTGTATCATCCATTCCTAACATCATCATCATATCATCACCTTTTTGATCCTCAAGACATCCTAAAACTTTCTACTTTGGGCATAAAATAACGATCGATCCAAAGAATCAAGAGATTCATCTCCCATATTCTCAAAAAGTAATACTTGTTTATGGTTCTAACTAGATCTCAATACAACAAGAGTATGGAAACCAACAAAGAAACACCCGCTTCAAGTGATCTTAGCCAAACAAATGCAAAAATGAATCCCCTTCGAATCAAGTAATCCTTTGACCCTCTCATCATCGCAAAATCTGCAAGAAGAAAACCGAGGATAGGACCTTACATTTGGAATGTCTCACGAGGAAATGACTGAGATGCTCCAAAATCTGTACAACCATAGAATCATCAACATCATGATGAGACTCAAGTCTTCGTTATACATGCTTGAGCTAGCAAAACAAGGGGAAAAGTTAGCTTCAGATTTTGATGTGAGTACTATAGTGGAGACATCTTTTCCTCCAATCTCATCCACCATTCCCATTTCATCTACACCCCCATCTCAAATCATCATGCAAAACATTCCGCAAATCACAACATCTTTTGCTCCAACCCAACCTAATGTCAACAAGGGAAACACATTCCTTAATGCTCTTCAAGCACACCCCCTTGTTAATAATCAAAAATTTGATGCAAACACCACCTTGGAACAAAACGTCCCCAAAACCCATTACAAAAAAATGTTCCTCTCACCTTCCATCATGATCCATCATCATCATTTTTTCATGCAACACCTTAAACACCTCTTCTCACAAATTCACAAGAAGAGGGAGATATGTTCAGACCAGGGGGCATATTCAACACCATGACATTTTCACAACAACTAACACCCCTTACATTTCCACCTCTCCCACCATTTCCATTATCATCTACACCACTCCTTGGTTTAGGGTTTCCCCCACTACCAAGTATCAATCAAACCGCCATCCCAAATATCAATCAAAGCATTATGCCAAACACTCAAAATTTGTCATTGATATTGCAACAACAGACGACAAATGCACAAGCAATTGCAACATCATCAAATGCCCCCTTAACATCACAAAGCATGGTCTCTCAAGGACCAATCACATCAACAGCACCATCCATCATGCAATGCACCAACATCACCTTTACAAACACCATTCCAAATCCACCACCCCCTCCAACTTCCACCACATCAAGCCAATACAATGCAACATTGCAAACTACTTTCCAAAGAGGATACCAACAAGTTCAGAAACAAAAACCCAAAAAACTAGCTGCTTAGCAAGCTACTCAAGCTGCACAAGCCACCCAAGCAACATAAGCCACATTACAAGTGCAAAAATCCCAAGCATTATTGCAACAACAACAACAACAACAAGCTGCTCAAGCTGCACAAGTCGCACAAGCATTGGAAGCACAAAAGGCCGCTCAAGCATAACTTTTATTGCAACAACAAGCTGAACAAGCGCAAGCTCAATATCAAGCACAACAAGCCCAATACCAAGCACAACTTCTTGCACAAAGATAAGAAGTGCAATTGCAGGCATATCAACAAGCATTAAAGCAATACCAAGAGCAGCAAGAAGCAGCATAATCGGTAGCCCAACAACAAGCGTTGTTGGAACAACAAGCGTTGTTGGAACAACAAAAAGCACAACAACAAGCACAAATCTTAGCACAACAACAACAATATCAACAACAAGCGTTGTTCATACAAAAGCAGGTAGAAGCCTACCTCGCTCGACAAAACATATAGATACCATTGAACAACACACCGACTAACCCAACCATAAAACCCATGATTAAAACATCCCAAAACACTTTCATCCCACCCCCTAATCTACAAAATGATGTGACAACATAACTCAAGTTGCTCTCACAAGAAGTGCTCGACCTTCAATTAGGGTGAATAACCAAAACACCAAGTAACTTGTGTCCCTATCCATTTGATAGGAGTTTAGTAATGAAACCATTCCCCAAGGGATTTGAAATCCCCAAATTTGACAAATATCGAGGGATGGGAAACCCTGAAGATCACATCAGGGAATTCCAGGTTCATTGCATGGAGGTCGCATATGACGATACTTATTTGATGCCGCTATTTCCTAGGAGCTTGGCAAGCCATGCTATGGAATTGTTCTCTCGCTTACCTTCAGGCATTAGAACATTTCAAGAAACTATAGATGCATTCATTCAAAACTATGCATGCAACATTGTAATGGATATTAGTCTAGAAGAACTCTCAGCTCTGAAACAAGGAAAGGGTGAGTCATTCGCCTCATTTCTACAATGATGGCAATCCAAGGCCAATCGGAGCAAGTGGACCATGCCAGAAGAACAACAATTTTGCATCATCATAGCCAACCTTGAATGCCACTTGGAATTTCATCTTAAGGTTCAGGACATCACCACATACGATCAGTTGATCCCCAAGGCACTTAGCATCAAAAGAGCCCTTATGACTCAACCCACAAAATCAACATCATACCACGAACAACAAAATAACCATCCACCATCCAATTACAATGATAAACCTCACACGTGGGAAAGGAACAGAAATGTTACTAATGATGGTATCATCGATGCCAAGGTTGTCATTAGTGCCCCTCGCCAAAACACACTCACACCACAAATCCAAACACAACACCAAAATACTCATCACACAACACACCAACCCAACAATAATCCAACCATCAATAATCTCAATGAACAAAGGGGACCACCCCAACACAAAATTTATCAAAAATGAAAATACACCATTTTGGGGGAACCACTTGAGGACATAATGAAAAAGTTGATCGACAAAAAACTCATCAAGCCTCCTACATTTGAGAATTACCAAGAACCCGATGTCAAACCTCCTTAGTATAATGAGAATCAACTTTGTGAATTTCATAAGATCAAAGGCCATACCACAAACAGTTGCATGGGATTCAAAAACATCATCCAAGATCTCATCGATAAAAAAATCATAAACATGGAACAACCTACAGGAAATCAGGATCTTAAGATATATATGAATCTGATGCCGAATCATGGCAACAAAGGGAATAAAAATGATAAAGGGAAGGGAAATGTAAATAATGTGTATGAAACAATTGTTGCCTCCCTAAATGAAGACTACATGGTCATCACCATCAAGGGTGCCCATGTCGAAGATTGTGGAGTCACCATTAGAGGCGGAAAAGTCACCATCATAGTATCATCCCAACCAAATAGAGTCCCTTCATCTAGATCTGTTCTGCATGGCTACAATGTCCTAGATCAACTCAAGAGAACATTAGCACACATCTCCATCATGGAGTTGTTAAAAATATCATCATATCATAAGAAGATCCTTGAGGAAGCATTAGCCTCATCCACTGTTCTTGCAGATCTTGATGCAAAGAAATTCCAAGCTATGGTCAAAAATATCATTACGCCTAATCTTCTTACATTCTCTGATTAGGATTTCCCCACTCAATCATCTCACAACCGTGCACTTCACTTGGAAGCCATTGTACACAAGAGAAAAATCAAAAGGGTCTTGGTGGATGGAGGTGTGGGCTTGAACATATGTTCCCTAAGCCTCATCAAGCAGTTGAAAATATCAGAAGATTCCATCGACAAAGGAAAGGGCATCACGATAAGAGCATATGATGACCAAGAAAGAGTGTCTCAAGGCATGATTAAACTCCCTATTCAAGTAGGGCCAATTCTTATGGAAACTACTTGTTAGGTCTTGGATGTTGACTTGTCATATAATATCCTCCTAGGACATCCATGGATCCATGAGATGAAAGCAGTAGCATCAACCTTCCACCAATGTGCGAAATTTACACATGATGGACAAGAAGTTACCATCCATGGAGATCCCGAACCTTTCTCATATTGTAAAAATATTGAAGCAAAGTATTAAAAAATTCCCCAAGTACCAAAAACTGATGAGGGCCCATCCACACCATACATCAACCCCACCACTCTCACATCCACTTTTGTGACAAAGACACCTACCACTCCCACCATTCCCACCATCTTCGACATCAAGCTCATCATCTAGGATGACGGCTGTGGAAGCTAAAATATCCCTAACAATTCTTTTGTGGTATGAGAGTTACCACAATCTCCTAGATCATGGGGACATCCATAAGAAAACCAAGCTTCCACATCACAAATGTCTCCTGAAGACTATCCCAAATTCACAAGATGGGGAGACTTTGGCCAGGAGGTTATTGAAGCAGATCCATCTCACATGTTATATCAAGATGAAAGACTGACACCTGAATTACCAATGGATGAGAGAAGAAAGGGCTTGGAAATGATGCTCACAATGGGCTATGATAGAAATCAAAGATTGGGACAAAATGACAATGGGCTCATAATACCTATCATGCCAAAGACACGACCCATAACAAATATTGGCCTTGGATGTACCCCTCTAAGTATAACCATACGTGGCCGAAGTCCTCAAGTTAGAATGGTTAATATTTCTCCTCAACCAATAGCAGCAAAAGTATGCTCACCAATACCCATAGGTAGAGACATACATAACTTTATAACTGAGATCTATAATAATAGCGATAATGAGGATACCATAACCAATCTACCTAGGTTATTTGAGGACACCACCCTGTGTATGATTAATACCCTATCCTTCGAACCAGAACAACAAAATCATGAGATGATCTTAGTATATCCCCAACTCATCGACTACGACCAACGAGGACCACCAGTTCTTGATACATTAAAAAATGATGAGGCACTCTTAGAATTTATGGGATTGCGGGACAACATTCCAAATGGGGATCACAAAGCAGGGTTTATAATAGAGTTGGACACACATGCCTATTATGGGGAAATGATTGAATCCTTTAGTCGCAAAAGTGAGAAAATAAGAATCATATCTAAGTGCTTGAGTGAAAACCACACTGTGGCACTCTTTGACAAGACAAAAGTAAAAGGAAAGGATGTATCCAATGGTGAAAACCTCTCTGAGGCACCCAAGGATGAAGGATTCAATCTTCCTTTAATAGCTATTCATCAGGAGAAGTCAGCAGTCTTGGCCGAAAAATGCAATCTGGTCAACCTAGGAACTGAGGAGACCCTGCATATTACATTTTATGCAGAATCACTACTTTCAAAAGAGAAAGAACTCCTAGCAGCATTCCTAAAGGAAAGAAAAATAAACTTTGCATGGAGTTATGCTGACATGCCAGGACTTGATCCAAAGACTGTGGTTCATCATTTAGCAGTGTATCCAGAAGCAAACCCAGTCAAACAAAAGCTTTGAAAAATGCATCATCAAATCGCTCTATTAGTCAAAATGGAGCTAAAAAATCTATTGGACATAGGATTCATCCGACCAATAGATTATCTAGAATGGGTGTCAAATTTGGTACCTATCTCAAAGCCTGATGGAGCCATCAAAATCTGCACAGACTTTAGAGAGTTGAACAAGGCATGTCCAAATGATGACTTCATCCTTCCTAACATCGACATGATAGTAGACATGACAACAGAACATGAGATGCTATCACTAATGGACAGATTCTCAGGATACAATCAGATCATCATAGCTAAAGAGGATCAACATAAAATAGCTTTCACTTGTCCATGGGGGACTTACTGCTGAAACATGATGCCATTCAGCCTAAAGAATGCAGGAGCAACATATCAAAGGGCCATGACATTGATATTCCATGACGTGATTCATAAAATAGTTGAAGACTATGTTGACAACATTCTAGCTAAGTCAAGAAAGAGAAAAGATCACATAGCAACCCTAAGTGCTATCTTTGATAGGCTGGAGGAATACAAAGTCATACTAAATCCCAAGAAGTGCTTCTTCGGCGTAAAATCAAGTAAATTGCTAGGATACATAGTGTCCATGAGGGGTATCAAGGTGGATCCAGCAAAAGTGAAAGCAATCCTCAAAATGGAGGCACTGAAAACATTAAAGCAACTGATAGGTCTACAAGGTAGACTCCAATCCATTAGAAGATTCATAGCACAACTGGCGGACAAACAGAACCCATACTCTCACCTACTCCACAAGGGAGTAGCGTACAAATGGGATACCAAGTGTGAAGAGGCATTCAAAAAAATCAAGGAATATCTACTGGCACCACTAGTCTTAATGCCATCCATCCCAAGAAATTCATTGATCTTATACGTGTTAGCAATAGAAGCAGCCCTTGGAGCTCTCCTAGCTTAGCATGATGAAAACATAATGGAAAGGGCTATCTACTATATCAGTAGAACAATGGTCGGTCATGAGCTAAACTACTCATTCATTGAGAAAGCATGCCTCACAGTAGTGTTTGCATCACAAAAATTTATACATTACATGTTGGCACACAAAGTAAAGCTCATCACCAAAATTGATTCCCTCAAGTATCTATTATCAAAGAAAATGCTCACAGGAAGAATGGCGAAATGGGTGATGATATTGTCAGAGTATGACATCGAATATGTAGAGCGGAAAGAAATTAAGGGACAAGTTATTACAGATCAACTAGCAGAAGTACCTATTTATTCTGAGAATCCTCTTGTCTCAGAGTTTCTAGATGCATCCATTTTTAACCTCAACGTAGCTGACCACTAGAAACTATATTTCGATGGCTCAAACACTCAGCACGGATCAGGAACTGGTGTCTTCTTCATCACCCCACAATGTTATTACATACCAAGGTCATAAAAACTGGCATTTCTTTGCATCAACAACATTGTAGAACATGAGGCTTTGACTATAGGTTTCAGGATAGCAGTGCAATGGAACATCAAAGCTCTCAAAGTGTATGGAGGCTCTCAGTTGATCATAAATCAAGTCAATAATGAATATTAGACCAAGGATGACAAGCTCACTCCATACAAGAATTTGGTGGAGACTCTCAAAGAATCTTTTATAGAAATAACATTTGAGCAGATTCCTAGAACCAACAACAGAGTAGCAGATGCCATGGCAACAATTGGATCCCTATTAGACATCCCTCACAACTTTGCAAAATATGAATTCTTGATTGAGCAGCTTCTCATTCCTGCATTCAAGGTACTAGAATCATAATTTTTGTGTGAAATCGTTGGTCCCGGTGATCCTTGGTATCATGACATTTACACATATCTTCGAATAGGAGTCATACCCGCTGACCTACCATCAAACCTAAAATGAACCTTTGTTAAAAATGCATCCAGATTTGTCATCCTAGGTGATACCCTATACTGTAGAAGCATAGAAGTTACCCTACTATGCTGCCTAAATATTGAGGAGGCATTAACCACTCTAACTAAAGTACATAATGGTATCTATAGTTTGCACTCGAGTGGAATTACCATAGCCAAGAAACTACTGAGGATGGGGTATTATTGGCCCATAATGGAAAGATAATCACATGATCATGCTAGAAGGTGTCTACAATGTCAGCAGCATGGGTACCTCATCCATGCTCTAGCTCAAGAGCTTCATCCTATCATCACAACATGGCCCTTTTCGCAGCGGGTACTCGATCTCATTGGGAAAATCACACCCACCTCATCTAATGGCCACAAATACATCATAACCACAACCAAGTACTTTACTAAGTGGGTAGAATCCATACCCATGATGTACATAACTGGGAAGAAGATTTCTAAGTTCATAGGGTGATCCCACAATAGTGGTTTACAATTTTTGGCCAAACTGGACACTGAAATTATTATTTTTAACTAAATCTTCACATTCGAGGACCTATAGCAGCTAAACCATGAGGAATTTGAAGATGATGCAAACAAAATTCTCATCACATTTTGTCTGTAGACTCTAAAAATAGTTTTTTCAAAATTATTGGAATCAAATTGCATTTATTTTTCCATCTCCCACAAAAACTGGTTTTTTCAGAAAACATCATTTTTAAAAAGTGATGCACACTATATAACGCATAACTTTTTTTCCATGAAGGATAAAATTAAAATTCTTTGAAATTTAGATTTGTAACTCCGATATCTAGTGCTTCCACTTGGTTTTCTTATTGAATATTTTTTCTTTAATCAAGTTTCAAAGTCAAACGAATTACAATTGAGACATAGCGCGACTGTATAATGCGTAACTTTTTTTGTATATATCAAAATTCAATTGCTTTTTTTTGTTGGTTCAAGCACTTCAATATCTGGTGCACTCATATTTTTGAATTTTTTTTTTGATAATCTGATATTTTTCCACATGTACAGAATAGAGACCTTCATTTTTAGTGAAGACCCAATGTTTAATATAACTAAAAAAATAAATACATAATAAAATCAAAAGATGTTAAAATTATATTTGTTGGATAGCTCGTTCTGATGACTACCTGATTCCAGATGAGTTTCTGAAGACTCCTCCATTTTCATCCTCAACCCAAGCTCCGAAGCATAAATAATTAGACATTTTTTGTGTCTCTGGAGGGGGATGAGGGGAAAGGGGGGTTCGAACAAACCCCTAGGGGTTCGGCTGAACCCATAGGGGTTCACTCAAACCATGGTTCGGTCAAACCCTGGTTCGAGCAAACCCCTTCAAGGGGGTTAGGCCAAACCCCTTTAATATGCATTTGGGTTTTTTTTTTTGCGGCCAAAATTCAAAAGGGTTCGCTCAAACCCTAGTTTGAGCAAACCCCTAATGAATTCACTCGAACCAGTAGGTTCGTATGAACCCCAAAATTCACTTTTTTTGCTTTGGGGTCATTTTTTGTGAGTTTTCCTTCCTCACTTGAATTGTAAACCACTATTGTGGCTTCACCCTCTTGAACTATCTCATTTTCCACTACGGTGTCCCACAAGCCATTATCTTAGATAATGGGACACCATTCAAAAATTAGGAGGTCCGTGACTTATGCGAGAAATTCAAAATCCAACATCGCTTCTCCACCTCTTACTATCCCCAAGGCAATGGCCAAGCAGAAGCTACAAACAAAACCATTTTGAAAATCCTCAAGAAAATAGTCAATGATGTAGGTCATGACTGGCACCTACAACTTAATCCCGCCCTCTAGGCCTATCGAACCAACATTTGCATACGCACCGGTGCCACCCCCTTCTCCTTGGTCTATCGATCAGGAGCGGTACTCCCCATTGATATCAAGCTCCCATCCTTTAGAATATCACTGCAAAACCTCATCACTAATGAAGACTACCGAGTGTCAAGATTGAACGAGCTAGAGCTATTGGATGAGCGATGTATTGATGCTTTGAATCATTTGCAAGTCTATCAGAATAGACTCAAAAGGAGCTACAATAAGAAAATTAGAACCAGGATGTTCCAATTTGGAGAACTAGTCTTAAAAGAGAATCAAAAGAATGTCCCAAACCCAAGCATTAAAGGCAAGTTTGAACCCAATTGGTTGGGACCGTTCATCATAATAGCAAGTTACAAATCAGGGGCATATCAGCTATCAACACCTGAAGGGGAACCTCTGTAGGAGCCCATGAATAGCGCTCATCTCAAAAAAATTTATGCCTAAATCTTCAAGGTATAGAACCAAAAAATCCAAAAAACTAGAAAAATGTCTTGAAAAAATGGTTACTTTGGTGAAAACTTGGCAAACAGGCGCCTTGGTAACAACAAAAAAATCCAAAAAGAAAAAAATTCAAAATAAAAAATAAATAAAAAATTAGAAAAAGGATAAAAAAATAGTAAAGAGAAAAAATCGTCCTCCAGTGAAAACCACTTTGGTGGCACTTTGGGCAAGTATCTTGGTGAAAACTTGGCAAATAGGCACCTTGCGTAAATAAGCACTTTCCATCCACTAGGATCTTTATGACTTGTTCTGCATCATCCATCCATTTCGCTCATCCACTCGCATCCACACCATAGCTTGGTCCTGTGTTCGTATCATGATCCCTCCTAGTACTACTCGACCCATCCTTAAGGTCAGTTTGTCCTTCCTTTATCAGAGTAGTCTATTGCATCATGCTGGGGGCATGTTCTTATCAGATCATATTCATGTATATTCTTAAAGTCTTCAAATCAAAAAATCCAAAAACATCGAAAAAGCACAAAATCCATAAACATCAAAACATATCAAAATCCAAAAACATGTCAAAAAGTCATTCAAAAAGATCAAAAAATAGAGTCGTCTTGTCAAAATACTTCATCTCTGAGCTTGAACGTAGGCAAGGTTGATCTTTGATCATCCCCCGAGACACTTAGGTCAGTCCTTTAGGAGTTTGTCATAATAAACTGACATCTCATCATGTATATCATTATCTATAAATCAGTCAAGTCATCAGTCGAACTACGTGGTCTCTGCATGTATAACGTAGGCAAGGCTCATCTATTGATCAACCCTCGAGAGCCATAGGATAGGTCTTTAGGCTAGTCTCTTGGTCAAAATCTCATAATATCCCAAAAACATCTAAAAAATAAAAAATTCAAAACATTTGAAAATCTCAAAAAATACCAAAAACAGCCTCAAAACATCGAAAAACATCAAAAACATCCAAATATTTGAAAAAATCCATATGTCTCATCTCACTTGCACCTGCAATAAACACCATCCATAATAAACTAATCATCATCCTCAAAAATTTGGTGAAACAGTTGGAAACAAGTCTAGCAGCTTAAAAGTAAAAACCCAAAAATGTCAAGTCTCAAGCCTAAGTCAGTGAATAAGCAAGTTGGTCACCTCTTCGTATCGATAACTTATCATCCAGTTGGTCCCATATCAATCATATTTTAGAGCACTTTGGATAAACGAAACGACATGTCATCATCCACTAACATGTCCTAGGATGAATCTTTTCTGCAATGGGCATTATCTTTTGGCAATAAGTTTTGGTTATTATCCATAGAAAACACATCCTCTTTCTATTAGCTGTATTGAAGAGCATTAAATTGTTTGTTTACTTGCTCTTCATCTTTTGACTTATCTTATTTACTCTCATTCCAAGGACATCTTGATGATATCCCAAAATAGAGGATTTAGAGAAATAGGAATGGGGCAATGATCATTATCTTTTGTTTGCTATGCTTGTTGGACGTTCTTGTAATATAACCTCGGCGAATACTTGCTTTGTTAGATATCGATGGAAGAGGTCTAGGGAAAATTGTTGACTATTGCATGGATAGGTTTACCTTTCCATGTTTTGGTCTGAGATGTTTGAAACTTCTAAAGTGCATCCTAGCAAGGTTTCTGTATGTCAGGTGTGAACAAGAATACTCCTATCTGCTTGTCAAGTCAAAGTTCATCTCATGGGGTACAACGCCATCCTGGTTTTCTATACCTTGATGCATCATACCACGTGTGTTATCAAACATAAGAAAATTTGGCCCTTTGAAAATCCCAATTCCTTGGCAAGTAATCATCATCATCATCATTTGCATTGGAATCATCTTGTGTCTTGTTGAAATGACTTCTTCTTTTCTTACTAACCACACTAACAAGGTACTATGACAGTTGATCATCATCACCATCATCGTCATTGATCCCGCATCCATAAATCATTAGCATATTTCATAAACATATCATATAGGAAACATACGCATTGCATTTTAATCATCATATAAACAGGTTACATAAACATTCTTCATAGATAGGTACATCCATGTCATTGCATTTCACCCATTACATTGCATCTCATGGCATTATATCAATCATTGCATAAACATTCATTTGCATTTCACAACCATTTCATATTACTATCTATCATATAAATCATTGCATAGCATCTACGGAAGCATTTCACAATCATTTTTGCATAATCATAAACAATAGGTATATAAGCATTTAATTCATTAGGCATACATACTTGCATAACATTAATGACATCATCTCACCACTTTACATTCACATTACATTATGCATTAAAATATCATTGCATCACATACATCATCATTTATTACGTTTAGGATAATAACATTTGTTATTCTAAGCATCTCATAAAACCATCTTATTATGCATTAACACCACTTCATTTGCATCATATCACGACCATCGTATTTCATATTTCATCATCCATTTCATCTCATAGATAACATCATAAAAAATTCATTTCATAAATCATTCCACATAGGCATAGACGTACAAAAATCATTACAAACAATTCATATATGCATCCATTCATTAACATTTCACAAGCACAATTTACATATCATTTTGCATGTGCACAATAGACCATATCATTTCACATATCAGACCATTGCATTTGCATGATCATAAATAGACCATCACATTTGCATATCATAGGTTAACATAATATAGATCTATTAGTCATAATAATAATGCATGCATCATCAAAAATAAATGCATCCATAAAGATATCATTGCAAAACATATAGAAATAAACCATCCATGCATAAAAGAGAACATGGTACATCACATCAAAATCATCATCAGCTCATATATATATCATCACGTCACTGTCACGATACAAAGAATAAATTGGATCACTGTACATATATGTCAATCAGTACAAAAGGCCCATCAGACTATCAAAAATGAGCCCATAAGGCACAAAAAGGTATCATAACATCTCTATCAAGCTCGGTCCCTATGGATGCTACCCTCACCCCTGTCACCGTGACCCTTTGCTGGTCTGTGGGTGGCCCGCTTTGAATACTTTGGGACCCACTTTTCTCTAGGTACAGCCTCATGATAAGACCACCAATAATACTCTACCTCTTGGATGACATCTGTATAAGATCGAACTGACACTATACCTTGGGATGAGGAGGTTGTCATGCTCTCTATCTGCTGTCTACGGCCTAGCTCAGTAGCTACCTATAACTCTACAGCCTATCTTTGTTGTACAGCCTGATCTCTCTTAGCTCTAAACTACTCTCTCTCAGTCCTCGCCTGATCTCTCTCGGCGGTCATGGCCTAGATCTGATTCTATAATTGCACAATCAGCACATCTTGAGCATCTGCTTGTCCTTGTGGCTGCACCTGTGGCTGCACCTGAGGTTGATCATCACCTCGTGGTGGATCCTGCTACTGGTCCTATATGTGTACATCTTTATGCCCTAGCTGGAATGGGGGCACAACTGGTGGATCCTATCGAATCTCAACCCTCTATACTCGTCCTCGTCCTCCCCCTCTTCCTATAACTCTACACAGATTTGGGTCATCACCTAGAATAGTCAACCAAAGTGGAGGTTAGAACCAATCCTTGTAGTCCTGAGTGGTGCCTAGATTTGTTAAACCCTGATCATAGGCCCACGGTTGGGCTACCAAGTCCCTAAAGCTCTACACAGCCTCTGAGGCAGGAATGTACTATCCCCATGACACCTATGTAATGTTGTGAGCAACGAAGGCTACATAGTCATCATCAAGCTGATCCTACGGCTCTTCAAACTTACACTGCATGTGCTTGGACATGTACCTCTCGATCATAGTATGCTCTTGCCCCTGCATATTCTGGTCCTGGTGGCAATAGAATAGCTGATCGGCATCATCAACCCATCTAGGCTGACCAAGGTATGGTTGCCAAGTGAAAACTAGCATCTCATCTAAGACCCACCTCCAATAGGGAATCTCGTGCTCACCGCTGTGTGTAAAAGACACACTACCTCTGTATCATGCCACGAGGGCATCGTCTGCCCCCATCAAAACTAGAATGACACATGGACGTAACACAGAAATGTGCTTCCACACCCAGACATGAAGTAAAGTCACCCCAAGCCCCCAGTGCTCTGTTATCCATGTAGACGTACTCATGGAGGTCCTTGTAAAGCGAAGCTAGAAGAACAAGCCCCCATGTGAAATGAACTGGCCTATCTCAGATCATCTGCTCCCAGTAATACCCCTAGCTAGGACTGAAGTATCACCCTCATATGTCTGGGGCAACAAGACTCGAAATGATAGCTGTAATCACCCAGCGGTAGGGAGGTGTTATGACCTTGTATCGCTCTAGCTCTATTTGTCCCTCACAAAAGATGATGTCCAGTGTGGTGAGGACTCTGTAGTAGGCCTCGCGCCCCTCGTCCATATCAAAAATTTCCCATCGGCCATGAATCGATAATCATAGAATATGCCAAACGTCCTCCAGAGTGATGGTAGCCTCGCTAGTGGGGAGATGAAATGAGGACGTCTCACTGTGCCACCTCTCGGCCAGTGCTGACAACATCCCTAGGTGAGTTCACATGGGCGCTTCGTACACAATGTGCCACAACCTCACAACCCCAAGTCGATCCTAGTCCCTGTCACTCAAGTCTCACAAGATGCTAGCCAAATCTCGAGACCTGTGCTCTCGAGAGTAGAGCTCCCTCGCTGCATCCTGCATCAAGGAAGATCATCATGATTAATTTTTTTTGCAAACTTCTCTGCCAAGCATTGAAAAAAGTTCCTCAGCGGTGCAACTTGTGATGGCGTCGCAGTTTGATTTTAATCAAACTCTGATGCTAGGGCTGAAAAGAGCCAAATGGCATTGCTGTGACGCACTTTCCCTCCTAGCGGTGCAATTTGGGTGAATTTAGTGCCACCATGTCGCACTTTATTAAACCACCCTGCCGATCCCGAGCTCAGCATCAGATTTTGTAAACTTCAAACTACACCGTTGCGGCACAAAATAGCACTGCGTGACACAGTTTGATTGCCGAGCAATGCTATATAGCACCATTGTAGGTGGATTGCCCCTTTAAAGCATTAAATGTGACATTAAATGAAAAAGTAGGCTCAGGTTGGGGTCACATACCAGTACCCTGATGCCAGTTGGCTGCCAGTACGTACAAACTCGATCAGTGATGTGCAGGGGAAGCTATCATTGTGCCATATCATCAGAGAGTTAGAGCTCAAATCTCAAGGTTGCTAGCGGAGGTGTGTGAAAATGACTTGAAAGTGACCCCTTGGGGCCCTTTTAAGCCTAAAAATTAGGGTTTTTTCACCCTATTTATTTGTCCTGCTAGGATTTTGGACCCTCAAACCTGTTTTTGTCTGATTAAGGTTTGTTTTTCATCGTTTTATTGCATTTAGACACGTTTTTAGCCTCTTGGAGCCCTTTCAGACCTATTGGGTACTTTTTTTGATCTCTCAAGGGGGCATTATAATGGCATGTTTTTTCTCGCCATGCAGTAGTGGGGCAGTTCTTTTTTAAATATACAAAAAATTGGCTTTGATCGAGATCGTTTATTCTTTGAACCAACACAACGAGTGCATTGCTTCAAAAAGGGGCAAAATGTAGACACCTAAAATATACCAATTGACATTGTGCATCTAATCCTGATTACTAACATCGTTTCTTCCTGAATCATCCCTCGGTCTAACCATTTAATCAAATTCCCCTATCTAATTAGATTCATCAATATTCCTCTCTTAATTAAATAAATCATTTTATCTAATCAAGTCATATCTTTTAATAATTGAATCAATCCATCTAATCTAATTACCCCTATTTAATTAAATAATCAATTTTATTTGATTAAATCTCTAAAGTCTGTTCATTAAATTATATGAATTAAAACATTATTTGATTTAATCTAACACCATCTCTTTTAATTAAATAAATCAAAATCCTTATTTAATTAATCCCTTGTCATATTCCTCTCTTATTTGATTTAAATAAATCCATAAATTTGAGTCAAATAGGTCACATCATCTAACCTCCCTCATTAAATTAATTAATCCTTGATTAATTTAATCTCATCTCATGTCCCATCCTCTAGATAATGCAAGTTGCACATGAAAATAGATTTAATTCATTTATTAAATCTCTATTTTCCTCACAAGGCATCTTTTGGAATATTCTCTCAATTTGAATTCAAAAATTTCAAGTCAACATGTACATCCAACAAGGCAATAAGTTCATCTTACATGTCCTTTTCCTTGAGCCAAGTGGCATTTATTGCTTTTTCCCTTCTCTCTTACATGTCATTTCAACAAATTTGAAATTCAAAATTATGCATTTATTGGCACAAACCCCAAATCTTGCACATCCTTCATCCATTCATAGATTGACAAGTGGCATCATACCATTAGATGAATGTTAGTCCCACATTACTGAAATTTGGACATTCATCCATCTTGGAATTCTATAAATAAAGAGCTCATATCCTCATTTCATCATCCACAAATTATGCAAAGTTACCATGCTCAAATATCCATCAAATTTCATCAATCATTCTTGAATCATAGTTAGGTTTTTCAGATTTTAGCTTGGAGAACTCTTCAACATCAACAAAGTGGATCAAATCTTCATCAACACATCAAGCTTGCATCTTAGGAATTGGGAAAGGGCCAATTTTCATATCAAATTGGCACCAATTCCCCCATGGGATCATATGTTTGCACATTTAATTAGGATTCAATCTTTGTTTTATCATTTCCATTGTGTTCTTTAATATTTTCTTCCTAGTTTGAATGTTGTAAATGGATTTCATGGGGAATCCTTGTTTTGTCTTGCAATCTCTTGTCTAACTTGTTTATTCTTGTTGTTTTGCAGATACCAAGGTTGGGGTTCGCACACTCATGATACATTCTTGTAACTTCCTGGGACTTAGCAACTTCCACCTAATTAGGTCTTATTATAACCCATAAGAGTATTTTATTTCCCACTCTATTCTCACATAGTTATTACTGATGACTTACTGCCACCAATGGGTTTTACATAGACACAAGCTAAAAGTGTTGACTAAATGAACAATCATTTATAATTAAATAATTGCCTTAAGCTGAAGACTCATTCTTCTTATTATACTCTCAAATGTTCAGTATTTTAGCTTTGTTAAATAGATTCATTCCTTAGAAAGTGAAGATTCATTAAGTGAATAGCTCATTGGGTTTTTTGATTACTTTTGACTCAAACACTTGAGTTACTTTCATGCAACTACTTGGATCTTGGCTACATGCACTTGCTTGAGTCTTAACCCTAACCCATGAGAGCGACTACACTCGATATAATCTTTAAGTGAATCTTGTCATGAAATGATATCTTATTGACATTCCTGGTCATAATGTAGTACAAATATTACTTAGATAAAGTCTAATCAGAAAGATTTAGATCTCAATCAATAATATAACTTCCTTTTAGTTTTAGACCTTCATGCCTTTCAATGAAATATTGTTAACTAGAGATAAACACAACCATAGACCAACTAGTCTCATCTTGAACAACATAAGTGCTTACTCACTAAGTTTTCAATATAAATGGTTTGGTATAATGCTTTGAACATTAATTTCCCTTGTTAGGAATCTGTCACATCTAGGGTCTAGCCTATTTCTTATAATTCAAGCTGTAACATAGAATAAAAGAGATTACTTTCCTTCAAATTATTTGGCTTCTTTAACAATATTGATGACACTATGTCATCATACAGATGTATGCATGGTTATATAATAACATAAAGTCATCCTTTACAAATACGCTACCTAGGTGAAGTTTCAATAAATTGCATATCAATAAAAGGTGAAGGTCTTCCTTTTCAAGGACCCAATTTTCTTTAACAAAGTCACTCAACAAGTAGTTGATAAAGAAAACCAAGAATATCTATACTTAACTAGGTAGGCATTCTTGATAAAGAAAACTAACACTTCGCTATGTTATAATCATTTCTACCACTTCTTTAATTCAAAACAATACGAGCTTGGTTCAACCCCCACAAAGGAACTAAGATTTAATGTTTTCTTATCATGGGTTTATTTAAGAACTTAAAATGTGAAACCTTTGCATTCAATAATAAGATTAAAGATTGGAAAGGATAACAAACAATTTAATTAAAGAGAGTAGAGAGGATATCATATTATTCCATGAATTTTTTTATGATTCAATTCTAGGCATAACTATGCATAAGAGGGTCTGAGGGTATAAATACCCTAAATTGACCTTAAAGAAACTAATTATTTGAAAATAATTCAAGAACTAATCTATCTCATCTTAGAGATGTAAAAATTTAAGATATTTTCATGCTTAATTATCCCATTATCATCCTTTCTTACTTAATGAAATTGCTAGAACGGAGGATAGAAAACTACATGCAATATTTCACGACCTAAGAAGAACTTATCAAATAAAGGGGAGGAATCATGCCTATGCACTAACTGATAAAATGTATGCAACTAATATTTTCCTCCTCGAGTTGGTTTTATTTTGAGAGGTTTTACTACAATGGTCCTTTTTTTCTTCTTTATGTACAATATAGGTGACATAGAGAGTCTCTATGGAGTTGGATTTCTTTTACTATCAAGTTACTACCCTTCCCAAGAATGATTCAATTCTTCTTTTAACTCCATCGCCTAAATACACAACATAGGATAAAGTTTTTAGTTCTTCCCACGATATTTTTCTATGGTCTATATCACCCTTCCAACTACATTTTCCCCTAGGTTCTTTCTGTTAGTAGCTGATTACACTCTCTTATTCCTTTTTCACCCAAATGATATTAAGTTCCCTCCTATCCAACCAAACTTTCATTTTGATAGATGTATCTTCTTCTCTTCCTTTTTAATTAGCTTCAATACCTCCCAAACCCAACCCCCATATCAAGAAGGAACAACATATTTATATCCTTCATTTAGAAAATCTTGATTATTTATTAAATAGTTCCAAAGTGGAGGTGGAAAATTGCTCAATAGTTTCCCTAACTACCTCCAAGAACCACCGAGCCACTTTTTCTTTGAGTGGTTGGAGAAAACCAATTATTAAAATTGTGAAATCACTTCTATACCTTCAATAATTCCATGGCTTAATTTAGAAAAGTCACTTAGATTTTTTCCCCCAAAGTTAATGCTATTTGATTGACCTCTTTTTTTTTAAATTTTTATATTAACCGCCAACCAAAACTATACTATAACTCTCCAAACCATGTCATGCTTCACAAATCCCATCAACTATTATTAAGGAAAGAATGGGGTAGCATTAGAGTCTTTGCAAACCACTTTTTTCCCCAAGGGACCCACAACAACCATGTTTTTAAGAGGAACTGATAAAATAGAACAACCCCAAATTAAATGGAAGTTTGTTTCTTATTAGAATCTTAAATAAACAAATACCATATTGATTCCAAAATATATTTCATATCTTCCTCCCAAAATTACCATGCTAAGCTAAGAAAGAAATGGTTACAATAAACAGTTACTCACTGCTTTGACATGGAGAGAGCCACGATTTCATGCAAGGTGAATTTAAGTTATCAAAAGATTCAATTTCATGCCACCTTAGTGGCATTAATCCATGACCCATCATGCTTATTATTGAAAATTTTAAACATTCATAATGCCACCAAAATAATTAAACATGCTCCTATAAGAGATTTGAGGAAGGCATTATTTCCATTGACATCTTTAAACATTAGAACTTCAGCTAGATAAACATATCTTTTACCTAACAAGATCTTCTTTGTTTAGTCGAGCCCAACAAACCATATGCTCTTTTGTAAATAAAAGGTCGAGAAAAAATATAAACCATTGGCTAGCTTAGCTATCTCAAAATATCATAAAATATTAAAGAATATTAACATTCAAGAATAATAATGTTGTATGAATGGTTGACGATGTTGATCGTTACATCGATACATGGCATTATTTTTGAAATAGAATCACCACACTAATAAATTTATTACTAGAAGAAATATATGCATGAATGTGCATTATTATATTCACTCATAACTGTATAGATATAAATATATAAAGAAACAAGGAGGCTTATAGACCTTAAACCACCATTCCCCGCAAAGCAGGTAACACAATAATCTAACAAAAAACAACTTACCTCAAGCATGCGAGAACATCCCCTAGACCATTTAGGTTTACCATATTATCATACATGACCATGACTAGCTCAAATGGTATAACCAAAGAATCATTGACATCACCCTTCTCCCAAGTGATACTTAGTCTCTTTCTCTCTATAGGTGTTTGGATAGCTCTTGCAATCTCACTTAAGAAATGAACAAGTTGTTAGTCTAGAAAAATCATTTATAGCATGATCATATAATTTCATTTACATTAATCATTTGTTTTAAATAAATAGAATTATCTCATTGTATTTCATCATATTCATGAAATCAAATAATCTCCAATATTCCATTTAAATGTAGTAACATATCTTTGCCCAAATCCATCTTAATATGCAACTTTAAAGTTTTCCTAATTTCATGATTCATCCTAATAATTACCATAAATTGAAAAATAATTTAGGAATCTAGGGTGGGATGTAACATACCCCCACTTAAGAATCATTGTCCTCAATGATGTAATGTATCATAACAAATAACCAAATAATCGAAAAATGCTTCATTTTATCTTCTTTTTTTATAAAACATGAAGTAGATGAGAAATTTTTTCTATTTAATCTCATTATAATTTCACTAGAAGCATTGTATCCTCTATAATCTAGTCCTAGCAGACATTTCCTTGAGAAACCTTATTATTACATAAGTGAATCCTGCATGGTTCGAGCACTATTTCTATTACTAATAACTACCTTAGTATTCACTTAACATCAATAAAGCTTTCCTACCTAACGTTGGCTCCTGTTAACCTTTTTCTTGATCAACCTAATAGGCACTTCCATTTCTGATGGCATTTTTGGACCAAGGGAAATTCTATCTTCTAGCTTTCCCATCTTATAGGAATTTGGCACTTTCTTCCATGTAATTCTTCAAATAGAGTCTTTTTAACTTATATAATGTTATGAGTTATCAAAAAAAAACTTAATAAGTGGAAGATAATCCTTCCACTAGTATTGTTGACCCAAGAAATACACACACAATAGGTCCTCCCCTAGTGTCTGATCTACTCTCTCAATCTAACTACTTGTCTCTAGGGAATATGTTGAGCTTATGTTCAACTTAATTCCAAGTGACAAAAAAGGTGTCTTCCATACCTTAAGGTCATATTAGTGTCCCTATCTAAGATAATCTTCTTAGGAACACCATGCAATCAAACACTACTTTACACAAATTTTCAATTATGACAGGTACCCCGTCATTTTTTTCCAATACAAAATTGGCTACCTTGGTGAGCTTATCCACCACTACCAATATTGTTTGGTACCTATCCACCAATTACAAAATAATATTATGCCAAAATATTGATATTGGAAGATTAAAACTTAACTAACGATCTACCACTTCCTCTCTAGAATTTCATGAGAGTATAAAAGTCTTGTCAGGTGATGATGTCTTGTCTTCACCCACTATCATTCTGGACAACTTGCTATAGACTTTACAACATCTCTCGTTGTTTCCTTCCAAAATATAGTGGTTTCACATCAGTCAATAATTTTGTCACTCCATATTCTCTTGAATATGAAACCAATTAAACTTCTCATTACACCTTATTCCCTAACTCCTCTGAGTCTAGTACTTGGGTTTTTCCTCTAATTCTTAGGAGTCCATATGAATTAAAAGAAACATCTTCCTTTTACTTTTGTCACATTTGATTCTTGAAAATATAAGGATTAAGTATTGTAACTAAGGATTTATTCTCAGGTTTATATTAGATTAATCAAATCAATATTAAAGCCAAAAACCCAATGTCCTATCTAGTACAAAGGAAATCAAATTATAAAACAGTTATACCTATTTTGAGAAACTTCCATGATTACCTCCATAGTACCTTCTTACTTGTTGGATGATGCTTTGCCCTCAGATCCATTGTGCGAGCAATCTACAAATGCCTAAGTCCTACAACAAGCCTTGAAGGATTTGATCAATGTCTAAATGCCTAATGCCTATGACAATATGATAAATGAAAATAATGACTACCAATGCTAAAATGACTATAATTCCTATATTAAAAATGACGGCATCCCAAAATTATGAACAAAATTGTATTTTATAGAAAACACAATTTTAAATGGACGGACGAGATCGACTCTTGATAGAAACCTAAAATCAGAGGCCCAGATTTAATCTAACAATCCCTAATGAGTGTTAGGGAAAAATACTTAAGTGAGCGGTCAAGGTGTCATCTGAGAAAATCAAATCGGCAGTGGGGAATAAATGAGATAAATTAATTAGAAAATAAAGATTTTTGAAAATCAAGAAGATAAAGACTGCCTGATTTGTGAGATTTGAAAAATCAAGAAGATAAGATTTGAACTAAAGATTAGATTTGGAAAATCGAGAATATGCCCGATTACTTGATTTTTGGAAGATTAGTTACCATTTTGAATTAAATTAATTCAAATTATGGATTTTATGAGACAATAAATAATCAATTTTAAGATTATTTACCAAAATGAACTGTTAGTTAAGATTGTCATGAAATTTTAAATAATAATAATTTTATTTATTTAAAATGAGAGGAATATCAATTTTGACCATTAAATAATTAAATATAATTATTTAATTTAGTAGATAAGATTAATTAATTAAATAAATTAATCAATTCATTTAATTATGACAGTTAGTGACATATTAAATAAATAAATGTAATTCATTTATTTAATAATCAAGAAGAAATAAATGACGAAGGGTAATTAAATAAATTAAGAAATTTATTTAATTAAGGAAGACTTAGACAATTAATGACGTATTTAATAAATAAATAAAATTTATTTATATAATAATCATGAAGAATAAAGGACATGAATTAATTAAATAATTATAAATTATTTAATCAATAGTCAAATGTGGACCAAGGACATAATTAAATGTCATAATTATGCTAGGATGAAAAGTGGTAAAAATGAAGCTTGCAGGCCTAGGTCATTTTTAGGTGTCTACAAGTATCATCGAGGTGATGTCTCCTTCAACATTGGGGCATCCACACTTGGTTTTTCTTTACCTTTTAAAAAAATAATTTTAAATTCATAGTCCAATTTTAGCTCAAGGCATTTCCTCATATGAGCATTTAAATTGGTTGAATAACAACTCATTTTAGACCATGTTGGTTTGTTAATATCACCAAAAGTTTTCTAGAAAATTAATACATACTTAGTCACCAAGTATGATCAATTTTTGATAGCTCAGAAAACATGTGGAGCATGGTTTCACTTATATAACCTCAATCCCCTAAACTCATAGGTGATAACTAGCCCTTCTTACATTAGCATATAGCCTAACCCTTTTTCAAAGCATCAAAGATAACTATAAAATGATCTCCCAAATGAAGAACTCATAGAACTAGTGTTATAATTACTTCATTTTTTTGGGAAAAGACCTATGAATTCTTCCTGACCATTCAAATCTTTTACTAATAGCTCCTATAGCTTAGCCTTCAACTCCTACAAATTTTTTGTGGTTAGAAGAAAATATTGGTATAATATTTTTGATTTGAGGATCATATTTTATGGAGAAGCAAATTTTTTTATCAGATTGGAAATGCATCATCAAGTTTCATTGAATAGGGTACATATCTATATATGATATTTTCTTGATCCAATACTTCTCTCCTTCCCATCCTTGGTGTATCTTACAAACACCCTTTTGTTTTGAGGTTATTTAAGTATTCCGATGATTTGACAATATAGTCTCTTCCATATGCAACTTACCCTTGGAATGTCTTCAATGATCTTTAAAAGGTCTAACATAAATTTACTTTCATTTTTCAGAATTAGGAAGTTTGATCTAAATTTCAGCTAAACACTGCTCTATCTAAGATCTTGTCTGGTTGACCTGCTTTACTATCCAATTTTTTCCTCACAACCATCTTTCCTAAGAAATTTTCATCCAAAAATTCTTAGTGATTTCATTCAATTCATAAAATTAAACAGTTCTAGGGTTATTCAGTTTCTTTACTCAAATTTAAGTCTTGACTCCAAATTGACCATCCCCATTCTAGTTGGTGGGATAATCTCAATTCTCATCCTTTCCTTCATGAGTTTTTTTTTTTGACCCATTATGGACTCTAACCTTTACTCTAAGGTACCAAATCTCATTCTTGATTTCAATTATTATTGCTATATTTTCTTCTTCTTTTAAATCAAGATTGTATGAAGGTTATCCTACCTTTTGGATACCTCCAAAGTTTCTTCTAATTCACAATTTGTTGAATTTTCTACTTTTGAAGTTTTCCATTATGCAAACAATTGGTTTCTCCAATTAAGCATTTGTATCTATTGACATAACCTTCTTTCTATCCTAGGTGCATTCCTTCAGGAATCCAAGGGCATCTCTCTAAGGGTTGTTGGTTTAGGATTTTAACCTCTAGGGATGATTCTTTCCTAGTCAATCTTAGACAAGTTTTGAGAAATTGACATACTATTTTCCTTGTTGTTAAGTGGTCCCCCACACACCCTCCTAACTAGAAGTGGCCCTACCCTACAACTAAGGGATTAGTCAAGAACCCTCTTAATTCTACCATTTGATCTCTGGTGTTGTTCCCTACTTAACTAATACTGTCGTACACCTATTGATACCCTCCAACTATATATGAAATCTCTGACTAGCTAAGTATTTGAGTCATAGTGAATCGACAAGTGCATGCAGAGACAACTGCACTCACTATGGTTGTAGTATTTTTATCATAAATACAATATCTTCTAAGAGTGAAGTCATTTGTTCACCCATGCTACTCAACTTGGAACACTTTTTCTAACCTAGCCTATTCTGGAATTGGCTATTCCACCAAATGAGTAAATAAGAAAAACTTATAACATGACATAATTTGTCTTTCTAAACATGACTCAACTGATTTGAGAAGATGTTTGGCCTTACTCAAACCCCATGTCACTTAGAGTAACTTTCGGGTCTTAGTGACTACCACTTATTCAAGTCCTTATTAACTAAGTCAATAAATGACTAGGATGTTTTATGTCCCTTAATACCTATGTTACATTCTCGTAAGTTCTTGGAACTTAGCAACTACCACCTAACTAGGTCTTTTTAGAACCCATAAGAGTATTCAACCTCCCACTCTATTCTCACATAGTTATTATTGATGACTTACTGCCACCAATGGGTTTTACATAGACACAAGCTGAAAGTGCTGACTAAATGTACAATCATATATAATAAAATAATTACCTCAAGCTCAAGATCCATTCTTTTTATTATAGTCTCAATTTTTTGGTATTTTAGCTTTATTATAGATTCCTTCCTTAGAAAGTGAAGATTATTAAGTGAATAATTTTTTGGGTTTATTGGTTATTTTTTACTTGAATACCTAAGTTAATTTCATGTAACTACCTGGGTCTTGGCTGCAACCACTTGCTGAAGTCTTAACCCAAACCCATGAGAGTAAGTACACTTGATATAATCTTTAAGTGAATCTTGTCACAAAACAATATCTTCTTGACCTTCCTAGCCATAATGTAGTATGAATATTACTTAGATAAATTCTATTTAGAAAGGGTTAGATCTCCATCAAGAATATAATTTCCTTTTAGTTTTATATCCTCATGCTTTTTAATGAAATATTGTTAACTATAGGTAAACACAATCTTTGACCATCTGGCCTCGTCTTACATAGCATCAGTGCTTACTCACTAAGTTTGTAATACAAGTAGTTTGGTATAATGCTTCAGACATTGATTTCCCTTGTTACACATTTGTAACATCTAGGGTTTAGGCTACCACCTCTAATTCAAGCTCTAATGTAGAACAAAATGGATTACCTTCTTTCAAATTCTTTGGCTTCTTTAACAATATTGATGACACTATGTCATCATCAAGACATATGCATGGTCATATAATAGCATAAAGTCATCCTTTACAATGCCCTACTTGGGTGTTTTGAATAAAGTACATATCAATAAAGGTAAAAGTCTTCTTTTTCAAGGACCCAATTTACTTTAACAAAGGCACTCAACAAGTAGTTGATAAACAAACCAAGGATAGCTATACTTAACTAGGTAGGAATCCTTGATAAATAAAACTAACACTTAGCTATGTTTTAATCATTTCTACCACTTCTTTAATTCAAAATAATACAAGCCTTGTTCAAACCCCACAAAGCAACTAAGAATTCATGTTTTCTTATCATGGGTTTATTTAAGAACTTTAAATGTGAAACCTTTGCATTCAATAATAGGCTTAAAGATTGGAAAGGATAACAAACCATTTATTTAAAGAGTCTAGAGAATCTCATATTAATCCATGAAATTTTTTTATGATTCAATTCTAGAAATAACTATACATAAGAGGGTTTGAGGGTATAAATATACTGAACTGACCTTAAAGAAACTAATTCTTTGCAAACAATTCAAGAACTGATCTATCTCAACTTGGAGATGTAAAGAATTAAGTAAGATACTTTCATGCTTAATCATCCCATTATCATGCTTTCTTACCCAACAAAATTTCTAGAATGGAGGATAGAAAACTACATGCAATCTTTCATGACCTAAAAAAAACTTATCAAATAAAGGGGAAGAATCATGCATGTTCCCTAACCGATAAAATGTATGCAACTAATCTTTTCCTCCTTGAGCTGGTTCTATTTTGAGAGGTTTAACTACAATGGTCCGTTGTGTTCTTCTTTATGCTCAAGATACGTGTAATAGAGAGTCTTTAAGGAATTGGCTTTCTTTTAGTGTCAAGTTACTACCCTTCCCAAGAGTGATTGAATTCTCCTTTTAACTTTGTTACCTGAACACACAACATAGAATAAAGTGTTCAGTTCTTCCCAAGATATTTGGTTATTGTTTATAATCACCCTTCCAACTATCTTTTATCTCAAATTCTATCTATTAATAGTCAATTACACTCTCTTACTCCTTTTTCACCCAAATGATATTAAGTTCCCTCCTATCTAACCAAAATTCCCTATTTATATATGTATCTTATTTTTTGCATTTTTAATTAGCTTCAATACCTCCTAAATCCAGCCCCCATATCAAACAATAATAGCATATTTATATCCTTCATTTAGAAAATCTCGATTAGTAACAAAACAGTTCCAAAGTGGAGGTGGATGATTGCCTAAACATATTCCTTAACTACCTTCAAGAACCATCAAGACACTTTTTCATTGAGTGGTTCAAGTAAAAATGGTTATAAGAACTATGCAATCATTGCTATACCTCCAAGAATTCCATGGATTAAGTTAGATAAGTTTCTTAGAACTTTTCCCCCAAAGTTAACGCTATTGGATTGAAATATTTTTTTTAAGCTTTTCATCTTAACCGCTAGCCAAGACTATACTATCACTTTCCAAACCATGTTATGCTTAACAAAGGCTATCAACTATTATCAAATCCAAAAGAGGGTAACATTAGAGTCTTTGCAAACCACTCTTTTCCCCATGGCACCCATAGTGGCCATGTTTTTAAGAGGAAGCGATAAAATAAAACAACCCCAAATTAATTGGCAGTTGGTTTCTTATACAAAGCTTGCATAAACAGATACCATATCGGTTCCAAAAGATATTTCCTATTTTCCTCCCAAAATTAACATGATAAGCTAAGAAATAAATGATTACAATAAATAATTACTCACTACTTTGACGTAGAGAGAGCCACGATTTCATGCAAGGTGAATTTAAGTTATCAAAAGATTTAGTTTCACGACACCTTCTTTTCATTAACCCACAACCCATCATGCTTATTATTGACTATTTTAATCATTCATAACACCACTAAAATAAGTAAACATGCTCCTCTAAGAGATTCAAGCAAGGCGTGATTTCCATCGACATTTTTAAACATTTTTTATTTCAACTAGATAAATATATCTTTAACCCAACAAGATCCTCTATATTTATTTGAGCCCAATAGACCACATGCTCTTTTATATATGAAAGGTCAAGAAAAAACATAAGCCATCAGATAGGTTATCCATCTCAAAATATCATAAAATATAAGAATAATAATGTCATATGAATGGTTGATGACGTTGATTGATACATCAAGACATGCCATTAGTTCCAAAATAGAATCATCACACCAATATATTTATTACTAGAACAAATATATGAATGAATGTGCATAAATATATTCACTCATAAATGTATAAATATAAAATATATAAAGAAACAAGGAGGCTTATAGACCTTAAACCACTATTCCCTGTGAAATAGGGAATATAACAAGATAACACAAAACAACTTACCTCAATCATGCAAGAACATCCCCTAGACCATTTAGGTTTATCGACTCATACATGACCATGACTAGATCAGATGGTATAGCTAGAGAATCCTTGACGTCACCCTTCTCCCAAGTGATACTCACCCTCTTTCTCTCTAGAGGTGTTTGGATTTCTCTTGTAATCTCACTCAAAAAGTGAACAATTGGTTAGCTTGGAAAAACATTTATAGCATGATCATGTCATTGCATTTACATTAATCATTTACTTTAAAGAAATAGAATTATCTCATTTTATTTAATCATATTCATGACATCAAATAATTTTCGACATTCCATTTAAATGTAGTAACATTTCATTGCACAAATCCATCTTAATATGCAACTTTCAAGGTTTCCTATGCATTGTTGGGTTGCTCCAACAAGCTTGCATATAGATTAGAAAGGAACTAGTCTTCTTTAGAGGTTTTATCTCATCTACAAGGTCTGACACCTTTATATCATTTCCATGTTTCAAATAATATTGAACTACAAGTTTATTAGGGTATGATTCTAATTGACAATAGTTTTGGCATGCTCGATAGGACTAGTGTGTGAGCTTTATCTCATCCTATTAAGAATTGAGTGCAGCCTTAGAAGTTGCAAAATTTGAAGAAATCAAAAGGATTCAAATTTTAACATATTGGCGACTCTATTGGTACATGTATTCTCTTTCCTGTATTTAATACATTTTGGTTGCTTTATTTTTCTAGAATTTAAGTTTTTTGATTAGATCATCATTTCATGCCATTCATATGGCCATCTATAGAAACTATTCCTTTTCAATTTTTAATGGTGGTATCCCTCTTATCCTTATCTAGTGGTATGATATACCATTAGCTACCTGAAAATAATTCCATTTCTTACTGATGAAATTAATGCTACTACTACCATAGGGCATATCTAGGATGTTGCAAATATCTGCTTTGTATAGAATATCACAAAGTAAAACTTAGCTATTAGTATCTTTGCAAATTCCTTGAAAGGAAAATAACTTTAGTTGTTCAATGGTTTGTAACCAACTTCTATTCATGATTGGGATGAGCTAGGAAACAAACATTGCTAGTAGTTTGAAGATAAAAGTGACCATATCTCCCTCATTGAGCAATTGACCTATGAATTCATGTCATAATTTAAATTCATATTTCAAAATACATGGATCATGATCCCTACTTTGCTTAAGCCCTTCCTGAATCATGAATTCTTATATTATTTAAGGGTTCTTTAGTATGATGTGATTTTCATGATTCAATCCACGAGAGGCACTATATTAACTAGGGCATATGAAATTTCTATTAAGGTATAGAAGCTCTTGATACAAGCTAGAAAGATAGCTCTGAGACATCCTATTCTTCTTTTCCTAGAATATCAACCCACCCATCATATATATTGGCACCTCTTTCTATAACAAGTAGCCCACCAACTCCCTCTACTTCACCTTGAAGTGAGTTGTAGGAGATGAAATATTTTCTACAATGTTTTTCCAATAAATGAAATACTCTCAAGGGACAACAAGAAGAAAATAACAAAAATCACATATCACATAGCTAGACATATAAAGAAAGTAAGAAACCCTACCAACAAAACTTGCAAGGGAATATTCATTTAATTTATGTCAAGCCTCCAATATTTGTTATCTTAGGTGTTACAGGTTATTCAAAGGCTCTTATTCAAATAAAATAACTTGTCTTAATAGGAACATAATTTGCGGTATTCATGTAGCCAACCCCAAAATAAAAATACATGTCAAAATGGGTTCTTCAGTCAAGCATTGGTGGCTCAAAATTCTCTGGCACCTTCAAGAAAAAAGTTTGGATGGTTCCAAGATGGAATTGTTGATTGGGAAAAAGAATAGGGCATAAATCCATTTTATCATATTGGGATGAACATGGGGTCTCTTGTGGTGAAAAAATGCAATAGGATTCCATTCTAATGAGTTTGACTGAGGCTAATTTAAATGACATGGGGTTGAAGAATTTCTAATTTAATGATCAAGCGAGTGAAGAGCCCCAATCTAATGTTGTTGTAGTAATATAGATGAGAGTAGAATTGTGCCAAAGGATTGGAGTTTTTGCAGCTAGCTTCCAAGATGAGAATGAATTTAAAATAGAGAGACAACCTAAAGAATTCAAATCTTCATCTAAAGTGTCTCACAAACCCAAGGAGTGTGTTGATGAAATGTGCATCAACATAAGTAATTATGATGTATGCTAGTTCTCCACTATCTCTGAATGTGAAAATATTGAATACAAGGTATTCATTCATGATGAATATGTGACCTTTTGCATTGGGGATAATGTTCTTGAAAGTGAATATTCACTTGGGATTAGCATACCAAGGTTGATTTTGTTTAGAAAAAACACATTTTTCAAGAGGATACATCTTTTTTGGCTCAAATTGACAATATGTCAAAGCTTCGAGATTTTTTACTTGAGGTACATGAGGAAGAGATTTTTGCGTAGATCAACAAACATGTATGGAAAGTTTTTCATCACAATGTGACTAGAGACTTTTTCTTCTCTCTTCGGCTCATTCCATGAAGATACTAATTCTTATGACAACAATATTCCCTTGTGTAAGGAGAGTCCCCTTTCCTCTATAAGTAGTTTTCCTTTTGGTGCTAACCTACTTCAAAATTGAACTAATGATCTACCACTTCCTCTCTATAATTTCATGAGAATATAAAATTCTTGCTAGTTAATGATGTCTTATCTTCACCAACTATCATTCTGGACAACTTGCTACATACTTTTCAAGATCTCTCATTGTTTCTTCCAGAATATAGTGGTTTCACATCAGCCAATAATTTTGTCACTCCAAATTGTCTTGAATATGACACCAAGTAAACTTCTTATTACACCTTATTCCCTAACTCCTCTGAGTTTAGTACTAGGGTTTTTCCTCTAATTCTTAGGAGTCCATATGAATTAAAATAAATATCTTGCACTTTTCTCACACTTGATTCTTGAAAATATAAGGAGTAAGTATCATTAAGGTTATATGTCTCCTTCAACATTAGGGCATCCACACTTGGTTTTTCTTTCCCTTTTAAAAAATTAATTTCAAAGTCATAGTCCAATTTCAACTCAAGCCATTTCCTTAGATGGGCATTTAAATTGGTTGAATAACAATTCATTTTAGACCGTGTTGGTTTTTTAATATCACCAAAAGTTGTCCAAACAATTAATGCATACATAGTCACCAAGTATGATCAATTTTTGATAGCTCAAAAAACATGTGGGGCATGGTTTTTTTTATATAGTTCCTCAATCCCCTAAACTCATAGGCCATAAATTTCCCTTCTTAAATAAGGACCTTCCTAAGCCTTTTTCAAAGCATCAAAGATAACTATAAATTGATTTACCAAATCAATAACTCATAGAACTAGTGTCATAATTACTTCATTTTTTTGGTCAAAGACCTATGACTTTTTCCTGACCATTCAAATATTTTACTAATAGCTCCTATAGATTATCCTTCAACTCCAACAACTTTGTTGTGGTTATAAGAAAATATTGGTATAATATTTTTTATTTGAAGATCATATTTTATGGAGAAGCCAAAAGTTTTAGTAGATTGGAAATACATCAAAAAAATTCATTGAATAGGGTACATATATATATCTAGTCTTTTCTCGATCCAATACTTCTCTCCTTCCCCTCCTTGGTGTATCTTACAAATACCTTTTTATTTCAAGGTTATTTAAGTATTATGATGATTTGAGAATATAGTCTCTTCCATATCCAAATTACCCTTGGAATGTCTCCGGTGATCTTTAAAAGGACTAAAATAAATTTACTTTCATTTTTTAGAATTAGGAAGTTTAATTTGAACTTTAGCCAAACACTGCTCTACCAAAGCTCTTGTCTGGTTGAGCTACTTTACTATCAATTTTTTTTCCTTTCAGCCATCTTTTCTAAGAAATTTTCATCCAAAAATTCTTGGTAATTTCATTCGCTTCATAACCTTAGACACTTCTAGGGTTATTCAATTTCTTTTCTCAAATTTAAGTCTTGAGTCCAAATTGACCATCCGCATTCTAGTTGGTGGGATCATCTCAATTCTCATCTTTTCCTTCATGACTTTTTTTTTTTTGCCCATTATGGACTTTGAACTTTACTCTAAGGTACCAAATCTCATTCTTGATTTCAATTATTATTGCTAGATTTTATTATTGTTTTAAATCAAGATTGTATAATGGTTATCCTACCTTTTGGATACCTCCCAAGTTGCTTCTAATTCACAATTTGTTAAATTTTCTACTTCTAAAATTTTCCATTATTCAAACAATTGGTTTCTCCAATTAAGCATTTATATCTATTGACATAACCTTCTTTCTTTCCTAGGTGGATTCCTTCAACAATCTAAGGGCATCTCTCTAATGGTTATTGGTTCAAGAGTTTAACCTGTAGGGATGATTGTTTCCTAGTCCCAATGTTAGACAAGTTTTCTATTATGGACTTTGACCTTTACTCTAAGGTACAAAATCTCATTCTTGATTTCAATTATTATTGCTAGATTTTATTCTAGTTTTAAATCAAGATTGTATAATGGTTATCCTACCTTCTGGATACCTCCCAAGTTGCTTCTAATTCACAATTTGTTGAATTTTCTACTTCTGAAGTTTTCCATTATGCAAAAAATTGGTTTCTCCAATTAAGCATTTGTATCTATTGACATAACCTTCTTTCTTTCCTACTTGGATTCCTTCAATAATCCAAGGGCATCTCTCTAATGGTTATTGGTTCAAGAGTTTAACTTGTAGAGATGATTGTTTCCTAGTCCCAATGTTAGACAAGTTTTGTGAAATTTGTTAGTGTAATTAATATTTAATTACACTTGCATAACTTTACTTAGGTAATATTTAATTCCTAGGTTTATTATTGTCATCCTTATCTTGTTGAGCTATCTTGTTTCTCAAGATAAGATTAGGGTTATGCATATTTGCTTTTATAAAGAAAATAATATAATATTTTGCACATCTTTTTGCAAAGCTTCTTCTTTTTATAATTTTCTCTTATGTGGAAGGCTTTTCTGGTTTGCATTTCAGATCTTGGTTTCTAACATGGTATTAGAGCCTTGATTTGCAACCCCTTCTCAATTTTTTGAGAAAATCATTGTAGAGTTCGTTCGAGATTCCTAGAGGGTATCATGCCTTGAGTTTATTCATGTAGCATCTTGGATCAAATCAGGCTTTACCATTGGATTCAGAGCACTGGAAAAAGTCAAGATTGGCTTTTGTTTTGCAGATTTTGGCCATTGATTGCTAAATCCATGAGGGTTTCAAGTTGGGAGATTTTTTGTAAGCTCTGGAGGTACCAATTTTTTGGAGCAGTTTGAGCACAAACAGAGGTCACCATTGCGTTCCCAGTGGCCAAAAACCCTAAGAATGCCCTTCGTTTTGTCAATTTCTGAACAGTTGGTATGGGAGGCAAAAAAAAATTGCCAGGGAGGCCATATGTGTTATGAGGCACATTTTTAAAAAAAAATTTAAAAAAATTTAAAAAATTGATTTGTTTTGAAAAAATTTTGCACTCCTCGCATAGAACAGGGGCACCACCGCCACACCACCCAGCAACCACCAAGAGCGGCGGCCACTGAGCGGTGCCACCTCCTCCACCGCTGGAGCTCTGCGCTCAACCCTCGCGGGCCAGTAACACCGAGTCGCGGTCCTATTGGGGACCAAGGGCCCGTGCTAGCCCCCGTGCTCCTCTTGACAAAACCGGTGGTCATATTGATGACCAGGGGCCTTGCCCCAGCCCTCAGTCCGCCAGACCCTGGTCGCACATAGGACTAGGGGGTATGTGTAGGATCATGATAGGCCAAAAAGTGGCAATACGATGGGTATGTGGCTGAAGACTTTTTTTTACCCAAAATTGATGAAACGAAAAGGGTTTTAAAGGAGATTCTCATATTTCCACCAATATAAATTATGCTTTACTTTGAATTTAATAAGTAATTATTATTCATTTTCTATTCAAATTATGACTAAAGTCGATCAATAGGCTGATTGAAAAACATCTATAGCTTTCAAATGATATCATTTTTGAATCAAAACATTTGTCACATTCTATGCTTCACATACTATAGGATTAAAAATAATAATAATTTCATCAAGTTTTGACCAAGTTAAGATGGTCAAACATACGCGTTTTTATAATTTTTTAAATTTGTAATAAAAAATTCATAATTAATTATTTACTTGGAAAATATTATAAAAAATATGCATCACATCGGGACATGAGTCCTCTAATTATATCTAAAAATATTATAAAAAAATATTATCATTTTATTGTGGTTAGTGTGGTGGGCAGACACCTACTTCTTATTTTTCCCTCAAATTTAAGTACTACAAAATTGAAATTTCAAATTTTCATCAAATAGATTTCTTTTTTTTAAAACAAACCTAGTAGTTTAGAAACTACATTCAATTTTCTATATATTCTATTCTTACATATTTTTGAAATAATATAGATAACTTATTCAAATTTTTAAGTCAAGTTTCCTAACTCTAATTTTTCTGTTTTTTTGCCACTTAAGGGCCTATTTTTTCCATGATGATCCTGACTCCGATCCAGTGGTGTACATTTTTTTACTAGATTTTTCTCCAAATTTATTTTTCAGGTCCTTGAACTCAGATGTTATTATTTTCCCTTCGGAGGGCATATCTTTTGACTCGGTGATCCTTTTTTCATCATTCTTATGGCATTGGAAAGTTGGTTCAGTCCTCTACACATATCTGAGGTCTATTTTTATTTTCTATTCATGCATGTTTGAATTCTCTCATTTTACAATCATTGGGTTATTGTAACAAATTAACTGAGATAAAGTTCCATCAAGGGGGTTTCTTGCATAATAATATGATTAGAGTGTGCATGCACTTTGATATCCATATTCATCTTGATTTGTTGATAGCTCACATGGGTTATCTGGTTTCTTAGTTTATTTTTCTCATATTTTTGCTCTAGCTTGATCCATATCAGATTCGCATTGGTTCACACTTTAGATTGAGAGTTTATGGTTATTGATCCGCATTGGTTCAGATCCTTCTCAATTTGAGGGCCATATTTTTATGGTTAATGTTCCAGAGTCTTTATGGTACTCCTTCCCATGGAATATTTTTAGTCTCAGTTTGGCATTGGCATCGAGATACACAGTTTCTAGATTCTATTATCATTTCATCTACTTTTGCTTCACAGATTCTAGGGTTGTTCCAGTTTGTGAGTTTTCCAGTGTTCCGTGGCATCAAGTCTGTTGTCACATTATTATGATTTCATTTTTGGTTTATTGTAGATAGAAGTATCTTTCCTTGCTTGTCGAATTGTGGTTCCAGTGTTACTCCACAATGTTCTTCCAGTGCTTCTTTGCAGTAGTCATCTCATTGCAGGGGGTTTTGTCCCACTGGGTTTTCCTTTTCTACCTCATTATTGCATTTGTACTTGAGTACTTGATCAGGCCTTGTTGCCGGGACCCATTCATGCTTTCTTGCATTCATCTTAGTTTTAGGTGCATGCTTTGTTAGTCTCCCTAAGTTGCACTTATGGGGGGGTGTTAGTGTAATTAATATTTAATCACACTTGCATAACTTTACTTAGGTAATATTTAATTCCTAGGTTTATTATTGTCATCCTTATCTTGTTGAGCTATCTTGTTGCTCAAGATAAGATTAGGGTTATGCATCTATTCTTTTATAAAGAAAATAATATCTTGTAATTAAGAATTCCTAAATAATAATATTTTGCACATCTTCTTGCAAAGCTTCTACTTTTTCTAATTTTCTCTTTTGTGGAAGGTTTTTCTGGTTTGCATTTCAGATTTTGGTTTCTAACAAAATTGACTTACTATTTTCTTTGTTCTTAAGCGGTCCCCCGCACACCTTACTAACTAGAAGTGGCCCTACCCTTCAACAAAGGGATTAGTGAAGAACCCTCTTAATTCTACCATCTAATCTTTAGTGTTGTTCCCTACTTAACTAATGTTGTCGTACAACTATTGATACCCTCCAACTATGTATGACATCTTTGACTAGCTAAGTATATGAGTCATAGTGAACTGACAAGTGCATGCAAAGACAACTACACTCTCTATGGCCTTAGTATTTGTATCATAAATACAATCTCTTCTAAGAGTGAAGTCATTTGTTCACCCACCCTACTCGACTTGGAACACCTTTTCTAACCTAGCATATTCTAGAATTGACTGTTCCACACAATGAATAAACAGAAAAAACTGATAACATGACATAACTTGTCTTTCTAAAGATAACTCAACTAAGTGGATAAGATATTTGGCCTTTATCAAACCCCATGTTACTTAAAGTAACTTTCAGGTCTTAGCGACTACCACTTATTCAAGTCCTTATTAATTAAGTCGATAAATGACTAGGATTTTTTCTGACCCTAAATACCCATGATACGTTCTTGTAAGTTCTTGGGACTTAGCAAGTACCACCTAACTACATCTTTTTAAAACCCATGAGAGTATTCAATCTACCACTCTATTTTCACATAGTTATTACTGATGACTTACTGCCACCAATGGGTTTTACATAGACAAAAGCTAAAAGTGTCAACTAAATGTACAACCATATATAATAAAATAATTACCTTAAGCTGAAGATCCATTCTTCTTATTATAGTCTCAAATGTTTGGTATTTTAGCTTTGTTATAGATTCCTTCCTCAAAAAGTAAAGATTCATTAAGTGAATAACTTATTGGGTTTGTTTGTTATTTCTAACTTGAATACCTGAGTTACTTTCATGTAACTACCTGGGTCTTGGCTACAACCACTTGCTTGATTCTTAACCCTAACCCATGAGACTAACTACACTTGATATAATCTTTAAGTGAATCTTGTCACAAAACAATATCTTCTTGACCTTCCTAGCCATAATGTAGTATGAATATTACTTAGATAAAGTATTTTTAAAAATGGTTAGATCTCCATCAAGAATAAAATTTCCTTTTAGTTTTAGACCTTCATGTTTTTTAGTGAAATATTGTTAACTATAGATTAAAAAATCATAGAGCAACTGGTCTCATATTGCATAGCATAAGTGCTTACTCACTAAGTTTGCAATACAACTAGTTTGGTATAATGCTTCAGACATTGATTTCCCTTGTTACACATTTGTAACATCTAGGGTCTAGGCTACCACCTCTAATTCAATCCCTAATGTAGAACAAAAGGGATTACATTCTTTCAAATTCTTTGGCTTCTCTAACAATATTGATGACACTATGTCATCATCAAGATGTATGCATGGTCATATAATAGCATAAAGTCATCCTTTACAAATACCCTACCCGGGTGTTTTGAATAAAGTACATATCAATAAAAGTGAAGGTCTTGCTTTTCAAGGACCCAATTTATTTTAACAAAGTCACTCAACAAGTAATTGATTAAAAAACCAAGAGCAGCTATACTTAACTATGTAGGCATCCTTGATTAAGAAAACTAGAAATTAGCTATGTTTTAATCATTTCTACTACTTCTTTAATTCCAAAAAATACAATCTTGGTTCAACCCCTACAAAGGAACTAAGACTTCATGTTTTCCTATCATGGGTTTATCTAAGAACTTTAAATATGAAACCTTTGCATTAAATAATAGGTTTAAAGATTGGAAAGGATAACAAACCATTTATTTAAAGAGTCTAGAGAGTCTCATATTAATTCATGATTTTTTTTTATGATTTAATTCTAGGAATAACTATGCATAAGAGGGTTTGAGGATAAAAATGCCCCAAACTAACTTTAAAGAAACTAATTCTTTGCAAACAATTCAAGAACTGATCTATCTCAACTTGGAGATGTAAAGAATTAAATAAGATACTTTCATGCTTAATTATCCCATAATAATCCTTTCTTGCTCAACAAAATTGGTAGAATGGAGGATAGAAAATACATCCAATATTTCATGACCTTAAAAGGAACTTATCAAATAAAGGGGAAGAATCATGCTTGTGCACTAATCGATAAAATGTATGCAACTAATATTTTCCTCCTTGAGTTGGTTCTATTTTGAGAGGTTTTACAACAATGGTCCCTTGTGTTATTCTTTATCAAGATGGGTGTAATAGAGAGTCTCTATGGAGTTGGCTTCCTTTTACTGTCAAGTTACTACCCTTCCCAAGAATGACTAAATTCTCCTTTTAACTTTGTCGCTTGAACACATAGCATAGGATAAAGTGTACAATTCTTCCCACGATATTTGGCTATTGTCTATATCACCCTTCCAACTACCTTTTACCCCAGTTTCTATCTCTTAATAGCTGATTACACTCTCTTATTCCTTTTTCACCCAAATTATATTAAGTTAGCTCCTATCTAACCAAACTTCCTTGTTGATATATGTATCTTCTTTTTTTCCTTTTTAATTATCTTTGATACCTCCCAAAGGAAACCCCCATATCAAGCAAGACTATAATATTTATATCCTTCATTTAGAAAATCTCGATTCGTTATGAAACAGTTCCAAAGTGGAGGTGGACGATTTCCTAAACATCTTCCCTAATTACCTCCAAGAATCGTCGAGACACTTTTTTTTTAGCTATTCAAGGAAAAATGGTTATAAGAACTATGCAATCACTGCTATACCTCCAAGAATTCTATGGATTAAGTTAGATAAGTTGCTTATAAATTTTCCCCAAAAGTTAATGCTATTGGATTGAAATAATTTTTTTTAACTTTTCATCTTAACCGCCAACCAAGACTATATTATCACTCTCCAAACCACGTTATGTTTCACAAATCCTATCAACTATTATCAAGGACAGAAGGGGGTAGCATTAGAGTCTTTGAAAACCACTCTTTTCCCCTTGGAACCCATAGTGGCCATGTTTTTAAGAGGAAGTGATAAAATAAAACAACCCCAAATTAAATGGCAGTTGGTTTCTTATGCAAAGCTTGCATAAATAGATACCATATTGGTTCCAAAAGATATTTTCTATCTTCCTCCCAATATTACCATGATAAGCTAAGCAAGGGATGGTTACAATAAATAGTTACTCACTACTTTGACATAGAGAGAAGCAAAATTTCATGCAAGGTGAATTTAAGTTATCAAAAGATTTAGTTTCATGCCACCTTCATTTCATTAAGCCACAACCCATCATGCTTATTATTGACTATTTTAAACATTCATAACACCACTAAAATAAGTAAACATGCTCCTCTAAGAGATTCAAGCAAGGCGTGATTTCCATCAACATCTTTAAACATTTTTGACTTCAACTAGATAAATATATCTTTAACCCAACAAGATCCTCTATATTTCTTTGAGCCTAATAGACCACGTGCTCTTTTATATATGAAATCTCAAGAAAAAACATAAGTCATCGGCTAGGTTAGCCATCTCAAAATATCATAGAATATAAGAATAATAATGTCATATGAATGGTTGATGACATTGATCCTTACATCGAGACATGCCATTAGTTCCAAAATAGAATCATCACACCAATACATTTATTACTAGAAAAAATATATGCATGAATGTGCATAATTATATTCACTCATAAATGTATAAATATAAAATATATAAAGAAACAAGGAGGCTTATAGACCTTAAACCATTGTTCCCCACAAAATAGGGAATATAACAAGATAACACAAAACAACTTACCTCAATCATGCAAGAACATCCCCTAGACCATTTATGTTTACTGACTCATACATGACCATGACTAGCTCAGATAGCATAACTAGAGAATCCTTGACGTCACCCTTCTCCCAAGTGATACTCACCCTCTTTCTCTCTAGAGTTGTTAGGATTTCTCTTGCAATCTCACTCAAAAAATGAACAATTAGTTAGCCTGGAAAAACATTTATAGCATGATCATATCATTGCATTTACATTAATCATTTGCTTTAAAGAAATAGAATCATCTCATTGTATTTCATCATATTCATGACATCAAATAATCTTCAACATTCCATTTAAATGTAGTAACATATCATTGCCCAAATCCATCTTAATATGCAGCTTTTAAGGTTTCGTAATCTTATGATTCATCCTAATAATTACCATAAAGTCAAAAGTAATTTTGGAAACTAGGGTGGGGTGTAATAGTTTTAATCTAGGTGGATCACCACCCTTTCCTTTTATTTATTCCTTCTTATCATATCATAGAGAATTAGTAAAATAGGATAAATTATAGGTTTATGCAGTGTTGGGTAGGTCCAACACTCTTCCATATAGATTAGAAAGGAACTAGTCTTATTTAGAGGTTTTATCTCATTTGGGAGGTCTGACAACTTTAGATCATTTCCATGTTTCAATATAATATTGAACTACAAGTTCAGTAGGGTATGATTCTAATTGACAACAGTTTTGGCATGCTCGATGGGACTAGTTTGTGAGATTTCTCTCATCCTATTGAGATTTGGGTACAGCCTTAGAAGTTGCAAACTTTGAAGACATCAAAAGGAGTCAAATTTTAACACATTGGTGACTCTAGGGTAAGTGCACAAAGTTGAGTCCACAAAACATGGAAGTTTTTTCCTTAGCCAAAAAAAATGAAATCGACATTGCAAAAATGGGATCCCGATTTTTATAAATGATATCTCGATTTTTAAATATCTGGATCCTATTTAGCTTTGGGATCCTGAGCCTAAATGTCAAATGGTATCTTGCTTTTTTAAAAATTGGGATCCCATTTGTTAAAGGGTCCCGAACCAATGGGCACAAAACATGATCCCAATTAATACGAAATGAGATCCCGATTTATAAAAATCAGGTTCCCATTTTGTAATAATCAAGATCTCATTTTGTAATGGTATTTATTTTTTAGAAACGAAGAAAACTTCATTTCCACTATGCATGGGATCCCGAGTTCGTGGGCGACAATGACTACAAAAACTAGCCTCCAGGTACATCTCCACCCCCACTTTTTAGCAAATTTTCATTTTTTATTGAAATTGTCAATAAAAGAATTGATTTTAGCATTTTTTTTTTAATTTATTTGATGTTTTAAGCATTTTATTTCCTCTAATAGTAGAAATGAGGAATTGTAGAGATAGATGAAAAAATACAATGAAACCTAAATATATTGAATAGAAAGGAAAAAATGAACCTTGAATTGTATTTTAGAAACAAAATTTATCTTTTGAAACCTAAATTGTTCATTCAAACAAAAAAAATTGTATTAAAAAACCCTAATTGAAACAAAACAAAAAAAATTGCATTTCAAAACCCTAGAAATTGAAATGAATTAAAAAAATTGCATTTGGAAACCCTAATCAAGCTTTTTGAAACCCTGAATTCAAATCAAACAAGGGTGATAGGATGGCTTAAGGGGATCTATGTTTAGTAAGGTCCTAGGACAAATTGACAAGACTCAAGTGAATAAAATTTGGTGTAGTTGCCTAGGACCTTAATGAAATTTGGTTTCCTTAGCCATCTTCACCAAATTTTATTCACTTAATCCATGCCATTTTGTACTAGGACCTTACTACATAGATCCCCTTAAGCCATAATTTAGGATGTCTTAAGATGTCCTAATATGACATTTCTTAAGGGGATGTCTTAAGGGGTCCTAATACGACGTCTTAAGGGGATCAAAGAAGAGTATAATTGACTATAAATATTAAGTGATATAAACAAGTATTATAAGTTTTAGGGTGAGTCATCATAAAAAATGATACAATTAAGTATAATATTTAGGACATGTGCTAATACGACACGTCTTAATGGGGTGTCTTAAGGGGTCCCAATACAATGTCTTAAGGGGATGTCTTAAGGGGTCATAATACAACATCTTAAGGGGATGTCTTAAGGGGTCATAATACAATGTCTTAAGGGGTCATAATACAATGTCTTAAGGATATAATTGATTTAACAATAATTTATGTATGATATTTAGTGATTATACAATCAAATATAAAGTTTCAAAGTAGGAAAACATGCACATTTAACAAACAAAATATATAGAATATTGATTTTCATACGTAGAAGTACATAGAGTACATAATTTTGTATGTACATATATGTCATCTCTAAACAATGTTTACAAAATTTGGATATGCCATCTCAAGAATGTCTCAAACTTGTGCCACCTAATATCAAAAATGCACAAGCAATATCAATGAAATCATCAAAACATACATATTTTAATTTATATAAAACTATCTATATGTACACAACTCAAGTACCTGCATTTAAAATTATTCCACACGTGTGTAGGTTGAATCCAGGCATCCTCTCCTTTTTATTTCAAAGTATGAGATCAATGCAATGATGGCTTAAGGATACCAAAAAGGATAATAAATCAATTTTAACTAATAATTATCTATTTCTACCAAGTATTCCATGTTGTCTAGGTTGAATCTACATGGACTAGATCCTTTTTGTGATTGTGGCTTAAGGATCTATAAAAGGACAATTTAAATCACTTTCAACTAATAACACACTTTTCCAATAGCAAAACATGAATTTAATCTATTTAAAATGACAATATAAAACTAAAACTATATTTACTTATTACATTGTACCATTTGTATCCTCTCTTTTTTGCAATGCATCTATGATTGTCTCATGCTCTTCCATAGAAATTTTGCATAGCACTTTATTTGCATGTATACCATGATACCGATCTAGTTTTATATTTGTTGCCACCACCAAATGTGAATAATGTATAATATTTTTTATGTTTTTCATAATCTTCGAATGCAGGTAGACCATTCTTCCTTGCCAGGTATTTTCATAGCCAAGTGCCAAAAACCACTATTGATCTTATTGGAAATCATGAAAACCACCATCAAATAAGTTCTCAAATTTTTTTTAAGGGGATCAATGAATTGTTCTAAAAAATTGCTTAATGGGATCATAAACTTGTTATCAAAATTTGCTTAAGGGGATGTCTTAAGGGGATCACCATACCTGTTGGATAATGATAGCCATTATCATCTTCTTGAGGTGCTATTAAATTATGTTTAGTCTCCACACAATGAGACAACCAATATTTTGTTTTCTCTTCATTCTCCTCAGGTGCAACAACAACATACACATGTCCTACAAACAAAATTTTATTTAATAACTTGTGCATATCCATATAAATAATTTAGTATTAAAAAATAACTTAATAAAGTGAAATAAAATGAAATAAATTGAATTAAATTACCCTCTTGTACAAGGTCTAAAATAGGATCATAGTCTTTAGATGCAAAAACTTGATCAATTTCTTCAGTAGTTATTTCATATTGATCATGTGCTTGTGCGGGTATCAATGATCTTTGATCCCACTATTCAACCCATTTTGTATTTTCACATGCTTCCCAATCTCCTGAGATACAAAACTAGAAAAAACATGCAAAATCCCTTGTCCAAATAGTCCATGTGCTTTTTGTCAAACTCCTAAATGAATTCCATTTAGTAGATCAATTGATTGTCTCATAGTCAACTCTAGGTACAATGTTCTCTTCTTCAACCAACCAAAAGAATCGATGAACTGTAGAGTACTCACTCGAACCAGGTGCAGATAATATTGTATTACACCAATCCACAATCCCATGTGTATCTTTAAATTTCACTACATCCTCAAATTTTAATTGTTCTCTAGCAAGAATTCTTTTGACACACACCAGCTCCATCATGTTCTCCTTTACCATGCCCAACTTAAAAAAAAATCCATATATGTTGGACATTAAGTTCCTTGTGAACCCTACTTAACCACTAGAACATTTGAGCATTCTTGAACTGCCTCATACAATTATCTGACCATATGAGGTGTTCTTTCAGTTGGATTCCTCTTTCTCTTAAATTTCTATAAATCCACTGAAATAGTATTAAACAAACTCAATGAGTGTAATCAGTTGTCACTCAAATAAAAATGATATTCCCTCAAAAAAATTCTATCATCCTCAGTGCTATCATTTGTATGCCTATAAAAAATATGGACAAACATAGCTACTTGCACTGAATTATAATACTGTGATTAAATTTCCTCTTGCAGAGCTAGAGTATAATTTTCTGTAAAATCAACCACTAAAAGTATAGTACCAATTGGAAACGTGTTTCCACATGCACAAAATTGGCCATCAAGCCATCGAGCATGTTGAGAGTGCATGACATATTTTGGTACAATATTATTTTTAAATTCACTCATGAATGCATGCACACTAACTTTTTCTATAACTAAATCACAACGTTTTCCTATTTTTTCATCTTTTAAAGAATAGTGAACATTCTTAAATCTTTTAACATCTACTAATTTTTGTCCAAAATCATTATCAACACTTTCATGCATACAAATTCTTAAGAATGAAAGATTTCCATAGTCAATGCATTGTCCAAAAATATAAGAACTTAAATAAAACAATTTACCATTAGATCTTTCACAAAACAAACTTGAACGATTGAGGAATGGCGAGGGCGTCTGTAACTTCAAGCTGAGCTAGGGCACCCGAGCCCTTGCCCGTGTTTGCTTCCTATTTACTCTATGCGCTGAAGGGTGGGTTATTGGTGATGTTTAGGGACTGAGCTACATTCTTCCTATTTTTTCTTCCCGTGGAGGTTGTTTCCTATTCTTTAGCAGTGTTTCCTTCTTGCACAGGGGTCTCTCTTCCCTATCTCTTGTGGTCTCATGTGCAGGGCTATGGTAGTGGTGTGGACTCAGGCCTGTAGTGGGTGAAGGTGGTGCATTGGAGGGTTGTAGGGGTCCGTGTGCTGGGCTGCCCCATTCTGTGGGCTGCATAGGTGTTCCTTTCAGGGGTGGGGTTTAGATTTTACTCTAACCTTTTCTTGTCTTGTGTGGAGTTTGATTGGTGAGTGGGGTTGTTGTCCCCACTCTTATCCGTGGAGCTTTTGGTTGTGTGCCCATCTTGGGCCCTTCCTTTTTAATGGATCTTGGTGAATCATCGGGGGTTTTCCCTCAATGGATTATCACTCGGCAGTTGGTGCCAAGTCATCTTCTTAGGATGCGAAGATTTTTGAAAATAATTTATTTTCTCCTGATTCAAGAGTTGGTAGAATGGGACCATCTGGTGGGTCATGCATTATGAAGATCAATGGGTGCCTAGAAAGTTGTAAAGAAAGGAAAAAGCTGGTTATCCCACTGGAGATGATTGCAGAAGACATTGATTATTACTTGGGTCACTCTTTACTGTGCCAGTTTATGGGGAAGTGTATCTTGTTCCAATTCTTGGAGTCATGGGCCCAACGGACCTGGATGCCGAAGGGTGAGATGGAGCTCATGTTGTTGGAAAATAACTATTTCATGGTAACTTTTAACTGCATGGCAGATCGTATTAGGGTCTTTGAAGGAGGCCCTTATTTTTATAACTAGATCAGGTTATTTATTAAACCTTGGCATGCAGGGTTTGATCCTTCTGAGGAGATTCCAACTCACATTCTGGTGTGGGTTCGGCTCCCTCATTTTCTGATGGAGTGCTGGCGGGATGATGTTCTACACCTGTTGGCCTTGATGCTTGGTAAGTCGGTTGGCTCTGCACAAGAGACTCAAGTTAAAAAGGTGATGACTTTTTCCCATATTTGTGTTGAAATTGATTTAAGTAAGCCATTTCCAGATTCTGTGGATATGTGTGCGGGTCCTTATTTATGGTTGCAGCAACTAGATTATGAAACTCTTCCTTTTCATTGTCGTCTTTGTCATGAATATGGTCACCTACTGCAACAATGTCCAAGGGCTAGGCCTTCAGAACCCTAGTCTTCTCAGCTCCCTCATAACCCCCCAGGGTTTACAAGGGGAAGGATCCCATTCCGGGTGAAGTGGTTGGTGCTAATGGTTATGTTCCTGTCAAGGCTCATCACAGGAACCGTGGTCAGAAGAGGACTTTGATGGAAAGACATGATGAAGACACCTTCAATGGATTTGAGATTTTAGATGATCTTAGCCAATAGGAAATGAACCTGGGCTTGGTGAATCTAAATTAGGAGGTGGTGGTTTCTGAGCAGGAGGGTCTTTTGTCTGAAGCTACTCAGGTTATGCAGGATACGGGTGCTTTACAAATGGAAACTGACCTTCAGATGGAGGTTAGATTGGAGTCAGTTCATTCGATTGTAGGGAAGAAGGGTGTGGGGGATGGTTCCTCTTTGGTGGGGAAAGTAGTTCTGAATTGATTAAGAATAGAAAGTTTCCTTCTCAATTAGGTCTCCTTCAAAAGGACCCAAAAAAAGGGGTGGGGGAGAAATCCTCCAACCTTGGTAGAAAAAAGGATTTGGAAAGGATTAAATTAACTAGGGAGACATTGGTGGAGTAAGGGTCCATTAAGACCCTAGATTCTCATTTCTCATGTCCCCTGAAATGATTGTTTTATCTTGGAATGTAAGGGGCTTGAACAGTGGCCCTAGACAAAAAGTTGTTCGTGCTTTGATTAGGAGTCATTCTCCTGATGTTCTTTTCCTTCAAGAGACTAAGTTATCAGTTGAGTGTATGTTGGGGTTGATGCCTAAGCTATGGGGAAGTGGTGAGTGCCAATTCATTGGGCTCTTGGATTAGTTAGAGGAGTGGCTTTTCTTTGGAACCCTCGCAAGATTCACCCTCTTTAGTGGATGTCTTTTAAGTCTTCGTTATCTATGAGTGTCTCTTGTTTCGAAACTGGGGAGTCTATACTCTTCTCTAACATCTATGCGCCTATTGAGATTTAGGGTAAGCAGCTTCTGTGGTCCCATATCAAGTTTGTTCATGTCATGGTGCCTTACCTTCCATGGATTGTGGCTAGAGATTTTAACACCATTTCTAAGCTCACTAAGAAGCGGGGTGGTATTGCTAGATTGGAGGCTTCTGCACTGCTTCTGCAAGATAATATTGTGGCTTTAAATCTTGTTGACACATCAATGGTCAGTTTACGTGGAAAAATCAAAGGGTTGGGGAGAGTTGCATTGCAGAGCGTCTGGATCATTTTCTAGTTTCCTATTTTTAGGTTGGCAGTCAGTGGTCCACTAGCTTTGAAATTTTGGATTGGAGGGGCTCAGATCATTGGCCTATCAAACTCTCCATTACTTCTGCTTGAGTGCCCCGATCTCCTTCTTTCAAGTTTCAGCTTATGTGGTTGCATGACTCCTCTCTGCATGGCCATGTCGTTGATAGGTGGAGGTATGGTAGACCTGCTTATGGTACGACAATGTATACTTTTGCTAAGTTATTGCAATTTGTGAAGTACCAGCTTAAACGTTGGAACTGTTGGTGCTTTGGAAACATTTTCCATGAGAAGAGTGTTGCTCAGGTTGAGTTGGATAGTATTACGAAGGTGATCAGGGAGGATGGGGTAACTGAAGATTTGCTTCAGGAGGAGGCTAGGGCTTTGAAGGTGCTGGAGGAGTGTGAGCTGCAGGAGGAATTTTTTTGGAAACAAAAGGCTCAGATCGATTGGCTACAGGAGGGTGATAAGAATACTGCTTTCTTCTTCAATTTGGTGAAAGCCAAGAGGCATGGCAATTCTATCTCATTTATGGTGAATGACAGGGGGGAGAATCTTTCCTCTTTTTAGGAAATCTCGAGTGAGGTTGTGCAGTTTTTTGCTTCTTTATTCAGAGAAGACTCATAGGGGGGTCGCCTAAGGAAGCTCAGGTTCTTTCCTCTATTCCACCTGTGGTTTCTAGGGAGATGGAGGTGCATCTTATGGGTGAAATTTCTTTGGAAGAGTTGGAGGGGATTGCATTCCAGATGAAGAAGGGGAAAGCTCCTGGCCCTGATGGCTTCCCCATTGAATTTTTTTAGGAATTCTGGGATATCATCAAGATGGAGTTATTGGCCGTTGTTCAAGAGTCTCAGAAAAATAAGAAAATTTTGCATGCTCTGAATTCTACTTTCCTTTCTCTCATCCCCAAGTGTGAGGGGGCAGATAAGTTAACTCAATTTTGACCTATTTCCTTATGTAATGTGATTTATAAAATTATATCTAAATTGATTGCTGACAGGCTGAAAAAGTGGCTTACTGTGCTTATCTTTGAGGAGCAGAGTGGTTTTGTGGCAAGAAGGAAAATTCTAGATGGGGTGGTTATTGCAACTAAGACTATTCACTCTATGACTATCTCCAAAGATAAGGCGATGTTCATCAAGCTGGATATGGCTCAGGCTTATGATAGATTTCGGTGGTCCTTCCTTCGGAAGGTGCTTGGTACTTTTGGGTTTGGGGAAGACTGGATTCAATGGGTTATGAGTTGTGTTACCTTGACCTCATTCTCTGTTCTTATCAATGGTGAACATTCTGAGCTCTTCGGTGCCTCTCACGGTTTGTTTTAGGGAGACCCCCTCTCACCTTATTTATTTCTTCTCCTTGCTGAAGGTCTTGGATGCTTGTTGAGAAGGAATGTGGAGTTGGGTCCCATTCAAGGATGGAAGTGGGTAGGGGATTTGCCTCTGTAGTCTCATCTACAGTTTGTGGACGACACTGCTCTTATGGGTATGGCTAAAATTAGAGAAGCTTCAAATCTACGCAGGGTGTTGGATGTTTATCTTGCTGCTTCGGGACAACTGATTAATGAGGATAAGTCCTCCATATTCTTCTTCAACACTTTGGAGCCTATTCAAAGGCGAATTGCACATATCTTAAGATTTCAAATTGGTGCTCTCCATTTGACCTACCTTGGTATTCCTATTTCGGTGGGAAGGCTGCCCAGGGGTTCGTGGCAGAATTTTATTGATAAATTTCATGTGAGAGTGAATCATTGGATGCACAAGTGGCTATCTTTTGATGGTCATGTTTAGTTACTCAAGTCCATGGTGCAGGCTCTCCCCATTTATCGTTGCATGATCCAGGTGGCTCCTATGGGTTTTGTTAAGGAATTAGACTCCTTAGCAAGACAGTTTTTATGGGCTGGTAGTTTGATATCATCTAAATGGAGTCTTGTCAGTTGGGATGTTGTTTGTAGCTTGAAGTAGATGGGTGGTCTTGGATTAAGGCAGTCTGCTGTGTCTAGGGTGGCATTGGCTACTAAATTGTATTGGCGGTGGTGTGTGGAACAGGATCAGATCTGGGCCCAAATTTTATCACATAAGTATTTTCTTGGGACCCCTCAGATGGATATTCCTCGCTATCCCCTTGTGATGAAAGGTTCGGTGATTTGGGGCACACTCAAAAAAGGGGTTGCGCTCATCAAGGAGGGCTTATTTTGGATTTGCAAAAGAGGGGTGGAGGCACATTTTTGGACCGACTCTTGGGATGGTTTCCCTCCCATTGTTTTTTAGTTTCCTAATTTGTTGACTCTATGTCAGAGGTTCCTGGAGGTTGGTTGGTCAAGGGTGAGTGACTTTAAGTCCTTTTCATCTCATGGTCAGTTGGAGGAGGTGAGATGGAAGAACCCTAAGGAGTGGCTTGTTGTTGGTATGGAGGAAGAGTTTGTTTCACTTTAGAATATCCTTTCCAGTCGTTGGTGTAGTTCCCTCCTAGATGGGGATGTTTTGGCCATCTCCCAATCCTAAGGGTGTCTATAATATCTCTTTGGGATATCAGGGGTTATTATCCCAGAGGTTGGATGTTGTGGAGGTTCACTGGTGGAAGAATGTGTGGAACAAGTTCTCCTAGCCAAAGTGCAATTGCTTTATTTGGACCTTGGTGTGGAATAGATGCTTGAATTGGGATAATATTAGGAAGAGGGGGTTCTAGGGCCCTTCTATCTGTGTTTTTTGTGGAGCTGTGGAGGAGGATTCTTCTCACTTGTTTTTTCATTGTCCCTTTGTTGTGTATCTTTGGCATTCTTGGTGGAGTGTCTGGAAAATCCCTTGTGTTCATGCCTCTTCCTTGGTGGATTTTTGGAGTAGTCTGGGTAGACCCCCTACTTTGGCTTCCTTTTTGCAAGCTGTTAGGTATGTTGGACCTACTTTCATGCTATGGTAGATATGGTTGGAACGGAATCATCGTATTTTTCAGGGAAAAAACTTTTTAGTCTAGAAAATTTGGCAAAGAATTCTAGGCATGATTTAGGAAACTATAGAGGCTAAGTGTGATGTGGAGTTCCCTTTGGAGAGACGAGATGTTGAGATGGTGGATAGACTGGGGATTCAAGGTTTATCTGTGGCATCTACTTGTGTTAGGAGAGGCAGGAGGGTGAGAAAGAAAGTTCAGAGGAGGGGAAGATGGTTGCCCCCTCCAGTTGGCATTTTGAAGATTAATACTGATGTTTCCTCACGAGGAAACCCTGGGCCTACTGGGATTGGTGGTGTTGGTAGGGATTGTTCTGGCTCAGTGATTTTCTTCTTTGTTGTTCATGAAGGGATGTAGACTATCAACCTTATGGAAGGTTTGGCAATCCTCTACGCTTTAGAAAGGGCTTATGCTTTGGGGTGGTGCAAGGTGATCTGTGAATTTGATTCACAGGTTCTAGTTAATTTAATCAATGATCGAAAAGTTTTTGATGTTAGTTGGTAGCTGGCCAGGATGGTTCAATAGGTTCTTCAAATTAGCTCTTTGATGGAATTGGTGTCTTTCGTCCATATTCTGTGGGAGTGGAATAGGGCTACCATTTGTTTGGCCAAGTGGGCCTCTAAGTATTTAGATGGTGGGAAGGTTGAGGAGTGGGAGCAGGTTTCCCTTGATCGACATCATGATTTGGAGGGGATTCTTGTTGAAGATGTAACTGATTATGATCTGGGGTGATGTGGCTCTGGCTTTGTTTGGTTGTTTCTTGTTGGCTTCTGGGGCTATTTCCCTTTTGTTTTGTAATGCTCTTTCTTGATATTCAATAAATTTTTACCCCTTTTATTAAAAAGAAAAACAAACCTGAACTAAACTCCCTTATTGCTTCAGGTGGCATATTCATACCACATTCATGTATAATCATGTTAGTATGCAAGGTATATGTATATATCGAAAAACATCATAAAAGTAACGAAATTGAACATGTGTTTTACAACAACAAGATATTTGTTGCTTATTAATTTTTACATACCAGGGTTTACATTTTTCAAAAGACCTTTGACTTATTTTAATATTACCAAGTAACACTAGATCACCACAAAATTTTCTATAAAATTCAATTTGTTTCTATCTAATAGGTGTTTGGGTGAGGATCACAAACTTTGGACCCCACCCTTAATTTTAAAATATCTCTAACATTAGATGAAACCCTAGTATTATCATGCCAATATTTTTCGATCAAAGATTTAATTTCAACATTGAATTTCATATCAGACCTTGGAGTCGACCACTAAAACTCCAGCATTGGTTGATAGGATCATTTTCTATACTTTCACTTCTTTTTCCCACTCTTGGCAATGTTTTAGGATGTATTTTTAAAACTTCACTGATATTGCTTACCATTCTTTTATTCAAAGTTGCTTTATTAACTATAACAGTTGTTATAGCTCTTCTTGTTGCATTTTTATCTTTAGATTGGCTATTTTCCCAATAGATTGAATGTCACTAGCAACAGTAGACATAACCTATTTTAATGATTGATCTTTTCTTTTTGGTTTAACAAAAAAGCCTAATATTTTCATTATTTTTCTCATTTTTTGCATTCTCATTTCTTGCATCATTAGTTGACATTGAAATGCAATTTTTTTACAATAAAAGAATTTTTTGTATATTCTATTCGCATGTGTTCTTATTTTCCTCCAAGAAATTTGACTAGGAAGATTATTGAAAACACCACTTTTAATTTTTTTAAAAGTATTTTCATTAAATTCAACATCACATTCTAGATTTTCATCTCATCTTCATTTTCATTTTCATTTTCATTTTCAACTTCAAAACGATTTACATTTTCATCTTCATTTTCATCAACAAAACGGTTTTCATTTTCATTTTCATCAACAAAATAGTTTTTTTTTTCATTTTCAATAAAAGGATCATTCTAATTTTCATTTTCAACAAATTCTATAAAAGTTGCATCTCTCTGAATATTATCAATGTCAACATCGTTAAGTCCAGCATTTTGTAAAACTTCTACATATGAATTTACCATTTCACTAACATGTGGATTTGAAGGCATACCTAGATTTGTGCATATTGAAACATTATTCATACCATTGAAAGAGGGATTTGAAGACCTAGTAGGACTTGCTTGTATAATCATATTCTTCTCCAAATTGACTTCTTGCAAATTAGTTTCATCTACAACCATGGTCTCCTCAATATTTTCATCTTCAATAGTTGTGGAATTGGATGCTCCACCATCATTCATTGATTTCATTCTCATTCTTCTTACTCTGTCTTTGTTTCTCCTCTCTATTTGCTTCAACTTCTTGAGGAGTCAATGTCTTCCTCTTCTTATTATGAGCTTTTGAACCCATGATTATAAAAATATCAAGCACAAATGAATGTCAATAGTGAAATTCTTCAAAAAATTCAGTGCAAATTGGAAGTTGAAGACCTATAAGGACAAAATTTGTCCTCTTGTGTTCCTCAAAACAAGTAGAAAACTAGCACAATTCCACTTTAAAAATTGTTTTCTTCATGCCTCCTTTGAAAAATTCAATCCATATTGCAAGTTGAAGACCTTTAGTTCCTCCAAACAAGTACAAAACTAACACAATTCCACTTCAAAAATGGTTTACATGATGCCTTCTTTGAAAAAATAAATCAAAAATGCAAGTTCACCACCTGTAAAGACAATAGTTGATAAAAAATAGCCCAATTTTACTGTTCTCAGCCATACATGTGAAGTTGTAGACTTCACAGTAAATTTTGATAGTAAATTTAAATAAAACAGTTAAAAACAAACGGGATCTCGTTTATAGAATGAGATCCCGTTTATTAAAAATGAGATCCTGTTTTATAATTTGGATCACATTCCCAAATATTAAATGTGGGGACCGTTGACAAAGGAATGGGATCCTATTTATAAAGCGGGATCCTATTTCCCTGTCAACGGTCACCACATTTAATATTAAGAAACAATAACCTGATTTACAAAATGAGATCCCGTTTCTAAAAAAATGAAATTAGATTTGCTTTGTGATTGGGTTTTTGGCTTGTATTTTGGTTCAAGAAAAGAATTGGGAATCTAAACCTAGGCCTTCAACCTAGTTTGACCTACAAGTTGAAGGTCATAAGAATGTCAGAAAAAATACTGAGTTTGGACATATGGCTGACAACTTTTTTTGCAAAATCTTTTGACGAAATTAAAACCCATTTTAGATGAGACAGTGCAGATTCCAAATATGTAATTTTTTTTTACAATTGGATTATTTTTTCTATTTTTTAATTAATTTATGATGAAACTGGTCCAAAAACTTTAAATATCAGGGTTTTTTACTATTTTAATAACTTTGATCAACATAACATTTTGAAGAATGGATTGCATGAGAACATACTTTAGATCAATTCTTTTCAATTTAAAAAAAAATAAATCAAAAAATGATAAGTTTAGGTCATCTTATGTGTGTTGTACATGATAATTTTTCAAAACGACAAATATGGCTAATAAAAATTTAACAAAAAACAAATATTCAATAAAAAATTACAAAAAAATATCGAAAAATGTGCTTTAGTGAGTCACAAATCTTTTCCCAAAAGGATTTAGAAAAAATACAATAATTTAGGTCAAAATATGGATATCGTACACATGCATGGTATGGTAAAAAAAAAAGTGACTTTTAAATAGTGGGTTTTAGAAACGCCTATTGAAACTCAATTTGCACCATCTAGGTATTGAAATAAATTACATATTTGGAAACTAGACTCTGAGTACTACATTTTATGATTAGTGACTTTTTTGAAGATTTCATCTCTAAGTGCTTCAAATTTAAAGGTCAAATGTGTCAAATTCTGAAAATTAGGTAAAACACTTCCACTTTTTTGCCAAAAAGTGGACTCAACTTCTTGCCAACACTCTCTATTGGTACATGTGTTTTCTTTCCTATAGTTAATAAATTTTGGTTGCTTTATTTTTCTAGAATTTAATTTTTTTTATTAGATCATCATTTCATGTCATTCATAGAAACTATTCCTTTTCAATTTTTAATGGTGGTATCCCTCTTATTCTTATCTAGTGGGATGATATACCATTAGCTACCTTAAAAGCATTTCATTTCTTATTGATGAAATTAATACTACTACTCCCATAGGGCATATCTAGGATGTTGCAAACATCTGCTTTGTACATAATATCACAAAGTAAAACTTAGCTATTAGGATCTTTGCAACTTCCTTGAAAGGAAAATAACTTTAGTTGTTCAAGGGTTTGTAGCCAACTTGTATTCATGATTAGGATGAGCTAGGAAACCAACATTGCTAGTAGTTTGAAGATAAAAGTGACCATATCTCCCTCATTGAGCAATTGACCTATGAATTCATGTCATAATTTAACTTTATATTTCAAAATACATGGAACATGATCCCTACTTTGCTTAGGCCCACAACGTTAGGTTTATGGAGCATTCCACCTGAACCAAACATCTTTCAAGGAGTAGATGTCGATGAATTTCCTACAAGTGCAAATGACAATTTTTCTTTCATGGGAGGGAGGAGAAATGCAAAATCAACTAAGTGTTTCTTTGCAGGAAGTTGGAGGCCAACCTCCCACATTCAGATGAAGCTAAATTTTCTACAATTGTTCTTGATTAGACCCTATCTCTTGCTAGGACATTTTGTGGTCCAAAAAATGGCTAAGTATGGTTGTGTGGGAAGATGAGGCAATCTCATTCCATGGTTTAGTTGCAAGGTGAAATTTTGTAGGATGGTTTATTGAATTTCTTCAAGTGAACCATTTTAAATCAAAGTACAAATTAAAATTAAAATCCTACATGGTGGATGGATATTGATTTTTTGTTGGATCCTATTTGGGCCTAAAAATAATTAAGTATAAATTTATGGGAATATGTTGATCATCTTCTAGTGATGTTGATAAAGGTTATATTTTTGAAAGAAGATGGTTTGTGTGAGTTTACAATTGATCCTAATAAAATCTAAAGTTGTTGATGCTCATATACTTTTCACTTGGGCCGAATAATTATTTATCTTCCACTTTACTAGGAATTTTATACCTAAGGGGATTTATAGGTTTTTCTTCTTGAACTGGATACCATTCAAGGGATGTAGTTGCTATTTATTTTTCCACATAGGTTTGATGAGGGTTGAGTTTCCACATAGTGAAAAAAGTGGCCAGTATCAAGTTTCAAAGTGTAATGCAAACACAATGGAGCTCTTCAAACTATATCTAGATGAGGGTGGATTCTTGCAACCAATTTAATTGCACCTCCTCAACCCATAAAAGTATCAAACTGATTAAAATTTTGCTATTAATGTTGTAATGACCTTTCCAGTTGCAAGATTTGATCTAAGTGATGTTGTGAATCATATTTTAGTATAAATTTTTAGAATAAGTGACACCCTTACTTATTTATATCTACATACATCCCTTTCTAAGATTCCAATATCTAGATCATGATTTCTTTCTAGCTTTTGTGGATTTCTCTATAGTTCATCAATGCTCACCTACATGTCTACACTTCTCTAGGAAACTTGGTAGCTAGGGTTTGATTAGGACCTTCATGTCTTTCTTTATGGGATTCCTTGTTATGAATAAGATATTTTGTTTCCTTATTGTAAAGTTTACTTCTTTTATTTTTTCTTGAGAGCTCTACATCTCTATAAATATTATTTTGTAAAGTAGGTTTCATACCTTTGAACAAAGAAAGGCTACCATTTCCACCTCATTTCATTATTTTAACTCTATGTGAATGTTATTTACCTCTATGTTTCATGTATAATTCTATATTTTATATTTTTTATGTTGTGAAATATGTTTGTGTAGTGTAGAAAATTGTACACTCTTGGAAGCGAGGCAATTTCATACTTAATTTGGACCTATTTTGGAAACCTTGCATTAATTATTTTCAATCATCATTTATAGGCCCCTAAGACCCATTATTTTGGATCTTGAGGCTAATTACACTCAAAAATCCCATAAAATAACTCAAATCCCCAAAAATCCCAAAAACCCACCTCAAAAAGCAAAGGTGGGACTCATTCGCCACCTTGGGAAAATGAGTCCCCTTAGGTGGGAACCATTCACCCAGTGTGGTGAATGAGTCCCAAAGTGGGAATTCATCAATTTAATTTAGGTTTTTGGTGAATGTTGGCCTTTGAGATGGAAATAACGGTCAATTAGGTGTTGACGCCTATAAAAGCAAGCTTGTAAGTCACTTTTTCACAGTCTAAGAATAACTCCAAGCACTTTGATCAAGCATTTTTCAAGAGATAAGCATCAAGAATCTTCAAGCAAGCTTTCACAAGAGAAATCTGATTCCAAATAAAGTAAAGTTTAATATGTGATTAGTGCAATCTACCTATCCTAAATGATGCAAAACAAAATGCAAAAGAAGGAAAGAACACTTAACACCTCAAGGTTGGGCTATATGTTAAACTCAAACAAAATAAAGATAAAAGACAATAGATTTATACCTTGTATGAGTTTCTCTTTGTTTGGCCCTTTGATAGTTGATATTTTGTGTGCTCCTTGATGGTAAATGATCTAAAATGATATGCAAAGTGATGAGGATTTAATGGAGATTCAAATGATGAAGGTGGGTATTTGAGTGGATGAACAAAATGGATGAAAAAGCTTGAGGATTCAAAAATGGTTGATGAGAGTATGAGAGTATGAGATTTGAAGTTGTTGAAGAAGCTTGAAGACTTGAATGTGTTATGTGATGAATGCCTCATGAGAGAATTGAAAGAAAATCTTCCATTTTAATAGAGATTTCTCTAGAGAATTGAACGGTTGAGATTTTTTGAACATGGAAAAGATGAAGAGTTGTGGTGAGTTGAGGACTCACAATCCCTCACATCTTTCCATTTGGAGGATGAGATGTCACAAGGACAAATGAGGTGGTAAAGGGACATGTGAGGTGGAGGTACTTGCAAGTACCTTGGGATTAGGGGAGATTTTCTCAAAAAGGAAGTTCTTGTCCCCATATGAGGGTGATGCTGATAAGTGAGAAATTTTAGAAAGTACTCTCTTATCATCATGGGGATGAGAGAAGTTGTGGGGGAATAAATGTGAATTTAAAATTCACATAATTGGGAGTTTCCTAGAGGACAAAACAAGGTCCTCATAAAGGAGTTCCTTGTCCCATGTGAGTGATGTGACACATGAGACCCACATAGGGAAGAGGAGAACCTTGGATGAATAAATTTTAATTTTTAATTCGCATGAGGAAGAGGTCAAGGCTAAAAAGGGAAAGCACTTATGAAAGGTTGACTTGGAGTACATGCCAAAGATGGCATGTGATTAGATTAAGGTTTTTCAAATAGGTGATTATGAAGATTAATGAGGGATTAGAGGCAAGTGAATAAATATGGAGGATGTGGCATTAATCCTGATTAAAGGTGTTCACATCCTAATCATGGTTTAATTAGACTAATCTAGATTAGAATAAGGTTATGGAGGATGTGACAAGGAGAGAGGAAAGGAGGAATTTAAAATTAATTTAAATTCAAAAATGTTAAATGACTAAATTAAATAAATTGATATATTTATTTAACTTAGAGAAGAAAAGATGAAAGATGAAGTGTTTAATTATTAAATTAAATACTTTAGGAACTTTATGAAAATAGTGAAGTATTAATTAAATAAATCATTTAATTAATATTGATGGAATAGACAAGTAAAGGATACAGATTTTACCATGTAGGAGTGCTCAAATTTGGATGTCTACATTTTGACCCTCTTTGAGATGATGCTACGAAGTAGCATCATTTCAAAGAAGATTAAAAGATAAGACCAAGAAGAAGATGGTTAGATTGGAAAAGATGGACCAATCATCAAAGGAGTTACTAGGAAGAAAGATGATGGGGTTGAAGATGAAGATCAGGGATTGAGGATGCCCCCTCGAGAGGACATGCGGGTTCAAGATATCATGGGTGTTCTCTCGAAATGAATGTGATGATGAAAGGGGAGATGAGGAAGATGATAAAAATTGATGGATGAGAGAGGATGATAAGCGATAGGAGATTATGAAGCACACATGGATGTAAGGACAAAGGTGATGTTGCCCTAGTCAAGCTACAAGCCAAAATGGGTTGATGATGGATGGAGTGTTATTGATGAGGGAATGATATATCCTAAAACAACAGGAGGATAGGGAATGATACATCTCAATGAAAGTGTTGTTCATGAGGGAAGGATACATCCCAAAACAACACCAAAGGATAGGGAAGGATACATCCTGATGGTGATGATAAGAGTGTTGTTGATGAGGGAATGATACATCCCAAAACAACACAAAAGGATAGAGAAGGTAACAACTTGATGATGATGAAAATGATGATGATTGGATCAAGGCTTGTAGCAAGGATGGGAACATGACCAAGGATGTGATTAGATGATTTGTGCTAGATTGAATGGATGAGGATGGGAATGAGATGTGAGATGATGGAAGGAATAAAAATGATGGGGGGCAATATGCTTAGAATAACCAATCTATATTATTGTAAGAAGATTGAAGAGATGATGATATGATGAGAGTGCTTAGAATAACCAATCTATATTATTCTAAGAAGATTGACAAGAGGATACCATAAGAATCCTGAGAAGAAGGAAGATAGGGGGATGAATGTTTTCACAACCAAAATCATAAGTCATAGGTCGAGTATGGATGCAATGCAATGAGAATGAATAGGAAATGCAATCCTAATGGAATTTTCCATTTCAGAGCACTAATTTTTGCTATAGCATAAGACACAAGATGCCAGGGTATGAGGAACCAAGGTCAATGTGTGTCTAATGCATAAAATAAACACAACAAATAGGGAGGCTACCCCAATATCACAAAGTTGTGATGACTTTGGTCAGGCTAGGTATTGGGATAACCACAAGCACAAAAGGATTCCCTAGTGTATCACAAGACCTCAAGGGTCTTGGTGGGTACTACATGGGACAACCAAGAAGACATCAAGTAAAGAGAAAAGATCAAGATATGCCCCTATGTTAACTAAGCAAAACACACCATAATATGATAGATCATGGCGGCCTTAACAAGTGGTAATAGGGAGCTCAAATGATAAATAAATGCCAAAAGTATGAAAAGATCACAATCAATTTAAAAATGTCCTTAGCCATAGGATCAAGAGGGTGGATGGGGTTGATGAGGTATGTTAGAAAGGATGCATCTTGCTGAGATCAAAGATGGATACTAAACTAAAAGATTGATTATGATGTAGGAAACTCCAAAACCAACTGAATCTCATGATACAAGTGGATCTCATTTGTGAAGAACCGGCTAGATAAGGACATACTTGATGACATGACACAAAACATGAGACAATAGAAACAAGACTGACACACACTAAAGACCTAGGGGATCTAGGACAGATCATAGATTTCCCTTGCCTACGTGAAAGCACAGAGCCCTTGTAGTTCAATAAAAGACAATGGATAAAAGTGGAAATAGGACAATGGAGAGCAATGATGGAAGACAAAGACCATATGGAAAAAAGCCTCAGGTGTGGATCACATGATAAACCTTGACTACATGAAAGTGCAGGGGCAACGTAGTTCAAAAAACAATGGACAAGGGATGATGAGATAACCGTGATAAGTGGATAAAAAGATGGGACCGATATGATGAGACAAGATAGACATGTTGGATAAGATAGGATGATGGTGATTACATGAAGCTCAAGGATGGGATAGTTATCCAAATCATCAAAAGATGAATTGGGAGGATGACATGATGGAGAGATGAGTGATGAAAAGTGATAGGAGATTGTGGAAAGATGTGTGAAATAAGGGGGAGAGATGATGATGAGATAGATGACAATGGATTGGATTGCAAGTAGCCAATAGTTAGATGGATGAATAGGAAGATAAGGATGGGGAGATGAAAAGAATTTGTGGATGGGTAAGGAGATAAGGATGGGGAGATGCAAGGGATTGTCATGATAGAAAGATAGGAAGATAATGATGGGGAGATGCAAGGGATTGTCATGATAGAAAGATAGGAAGATAAGGATGGGGAGATGGAAGGAATGTTATGACAGACAGATAGGAAGATAAGGATGGTGAGATGGAAGGGATGTGGTGATGGACAGATAGGAAGATAAGGAAAGGGAGATGAAAGAGATGTGATGATGGATGGGAAGATAAGGATGGGGAGATAGAAGGGATGTTGTAATGGATGGATAGAGGGATGAGGATTCAGATGAGGAAAATTTTAATGGCTAGGTAGATAGATAGATAAGGATGGGGAGATGGAGGGGATGACACAATGGATGAATGATGTCTCCAATGACTTATGTCACAAAAGAAGATAGATTCCCCCACTCTAGATATGTTGTGTGTGATAAGGTAGGAGGGAAAAAAGATGAGTGGATGGGAAGATAAAGGAGATAACTAGAGGAGGATAGGATGGGTGGCTGAGGGAGTTTTATAGATGAAGGTAGGATGCTGGGATAAGGAAGGGAGGCTAATGGTGGCATGTCAGGTGGACAAAGAAAGTAGATGAATGTGGATAAGGAATAGGATAGTGTATGGATGAAGGGAATGTATGCAAAGAGGTGCCCAAAGCATGCATATATGTTTTTCCCTATCTATATCAAGATCACAAGGAGGATGGAAGGATTGGAGATAAATGGGATATGATAGGTAGGATGTGGATAGTAGGTGGGATGGAGGAGATGGATGGAGGGGATCCATAGCAAGAAGCTTCCCCCAAGTGTGGAAAGAGATGGATGGGGATTTACGCATGAAACCTATTTTCCAGGTTTTCATCATGGTACTTAACCAAGGCACTTTTTTTCCAAGTTTTCACCATTGGACAAATTATTTCTCTTTACTATTTTGGATTTTTTTATTTTTTTTTTACTTTTTTGACTTTTTTGACCTTTTTGGATTTTTGGATAGAATGTGGATGGAGATGGATAAGGATAGGGATGTGGATACATGGATTTGGAAGGCATGTGATAAGGAAATGGATGAGGGACTCAAGCATCAAATTCCATAGGAGGTATTAAGAACCCATGTGTGAAGTGGCGATTTGATGTTGGTACAACCTTATTAGGAAAAATGGATTATGCAAGAGGATGGATTAAAGGGACTTGATGGGGGAGATATGTGGGATAATGGATGGGATGTTGGAAAGTGTATGGATGGAATGATGGGGTAGGTATGTGATGGGGTAATGAGTTCAAGATCAACATTGGCACATATGGTGGTGGATGTGAAATGATAGGAGGATTAATGGATGGATGATGTGGGGATAATGGAGGAGATGGGACATAAGGACCCAAAATAGATTTAGGAGATGGAGGGGGTGTATGATTAGCTTTTTCATAGCAACTTTGGATGTTACAAATTTTTCATTTGAAGGAATTGCATCTTTTTTCTTTGGGATCCACATGGTTTTGATTTTTGCTTTGATGGGCCTTTGTGGCTTGTGGGTTTGATTTGGATTTTGGATTGGATTTTTCTTGTTGTCAACATGTCTTTTAAAGGAGACATGAGGGGATTTACATTTATGTGGATGTTTATATTTATGCATTTTTACTTTGGTATCTAAAGTGCTTTTAATTACAATGGGATGGGTGTGAGGAGATGGATAATGTGGAGTGATGAAGGTTGGATTTTGGGGATGATATGTGGATGTGTAGGTAGATGCCTTTATTGATCTTGATTAGGGAAGATAAGAGTGGGATGTTTATGATGGGTGATATGGATAGGTGATGGATGGATAGAAGGATAAATAGGACGAGATGGAGTAGGGGATTTTGGGATATAAGGGCCCAAAATGGACTTAATAGTTGGAGGATGGGTGATGGTGGATGAGGAGACATAAGGACCCAAAATAGATGGAGTAGATGAAGGGTGGAAGATTATGGATGGAGGGACATAAGGACCCAAAATTTATTTGGAAGATGAAGGAGGAATATAGATGGTTGTTTTGAGGTGATATGATGGAGGGGAGATGGCAGAAGACGGTTTTGTGGAGTGACAGGAAGAGCATATTATGCTTTTGGAGGAGGCTCATTGAAGTTGTGTAGAGGTTGCACCAACACTTTTGGATTGTGAGTCTTGAGAAATATATACAAGACCATGTGTACATGGATTTTATTTGAAATGGATGGACTCTAAAATACCTTGCTCATGAAGGCCTACACCTTTTCCTTGATAATTCATGATCTTGAACATTCGCTCTATGGTAGGGTACTTGTTATTTTGGAAACATGATGCGAGTCCATTATTAGATGGAGGAGGATGTGCGACATATATGCTTGGTTTGTCTTTTGCAAGAAAATCACCATGGATGAATGTGAGAGTATTGAGGGAATATAAAAGTGGTGTGGGGATAGTGGGGTTAGATGACGATGGAGGATCATGGGATGGAGATGATGGGATAGCAGCATCTTGATCAAGAGGAGTGTGTGGTAAGAGATTAGGAGAGGGATTAGGTGATATGATAGGATCTAGAGTTGTTTTCGTGGGTGATAGGGGCTCATGCAATGAAGTAATTGGATCTTGAGGGAAAAGGGGATCATGGGATGGAATGGATGGGGGACTATAATCTTGAGGTGGAGAAGGGGATATGTTGGTATGCTTTGGATCAAGCTATCAGTGTGAATCATCTTGTGTGGGTGGCATGATCATGGAGTGTTGAAGGGACTCCTCAAGTGGGAGAGATGGATGGATGGAGGATTCATGAAGTTCATGGGAATGGATTTTGGTGATACTAGGAGTGGGAGGAGTGGATTGGACTTGAGTTTATTCACCGAATTGGGTGGATCTAGGAGTAGAAGATGGTGATTGGGTTTGGTTATCTTTGATGGGCTCGACGGATCTCAGAGTAGGAGATGGGGGGATCAATGGATTTGGTAGATTTGATGGTTTTAGTGGTTTGGGTGGTGCTAGGGGTGGTAACATCAATGATAGGTGTGGTCCAGAGAAGGGTTTCATCACTAGTGATCATGGATGATGGATTGGGATGGCCTGATTCCATGACTTCAAGGTGTGGGGTTGGGGATGTCTTCTTTGTCATAAGTCCTTGGAGAACTTATGGAGTGAGAATCATGCATATTTTAGGCTTAGATGGTGCAATAGGAGTGGATGAAGGATTATGGATTGGTGGAGTAGGAATAGATTGAAGAACAAGATTAGATGGAAAATTAAGAGTAGGTGGAGGATTAGGATTGGATGGAGAGCTAAGGTAAGAATATTGTGATAACGGATTAGAATAGGAAGACGTGGATGGTGGATTGATGCTAGAGGGAGTAGATGGGGAATTAAGATAGGGATATTGGGATGGTGGATTAAGATGGGAAGATTGAAATGGTGAATTAGGATAGCAAGAAATGGATGGTGGATTAGGACAAGAGGATGTGGGTGGTGTATTAGGACAAGAGTATGTTAGTGGTGGATTATAGTAGAGGTATTTGGACAGCAGATTATGATGGGGAGATTGAGATGGTGGATTAAGATAGGAAGACATGGATGGTGGATTAGGATAGGAAGATGTGGATGTTGGATTAGGATAGGTTGACAGGGGTGTAGGATTAAGATAAAAAGGTGTGGATGTAGGATTAGGATAGGTAGACATGGATGGGGAATTGTAATAGGAGTATTGGGATGGTAGATTAGGATGGGAAGATTGGGATGATAGATTGGGATAAGAGGATGTGGGTTTTGGATAAGGAAATTATGTGGATGCATGGTATGATGAATATGTGGACATGGAAGATACTAGATATCCCTTGTCAAAAGTAGCATAAGGAGGATTATTAGGTGTGGATGAAGACATAACAAGATAGCTTGGATGAGTGATTGGAGTTTGGAAAGTAGTTTGAGAAAGTTTACTAGCAATGATAGAATCAAAGGGATCTATGTAATATAACTCTTGATCAACAAGAATCTTGTTATTGTCATCAATGTAGTTAGGATTCCCCTTAACTACTATTTTTGTTTGCATTGGTGAAGGATAAGGATTCATGATGTTAGGTTAGATGGATATGGATTGAAAAGATGGGAACGAAGATTAGAAGGAAAGACAAGGTGATGAAAGGATAAACATGATGATTTTGAAGAAGAATATATTGGATGGCAATGGACTAAAGCTCAAATCAGGATTTAGGTTAAGCTTAGATTGGGATTAGATTAAAGCTTAGATTTAGATTGGATTGAAGCTCAGATTAGGATTGGATTAAAGCTTAGATTGGGATTGGATTAAATCTCATATTGGGATTGGATTAGAGGATATGATAGGATTGATTCTAAACCAAGTTTAGGGGTTTTAACAAGATGACATAGGGTGCTGACAATCATATTTTTCTAGATTTGGCAGTTTTCAAAAATTGTCATATTTTGCCATTTTAGGAAATTTCACAGGCATACCTTTGAGAGTCCATTTTTTTTCCAAAAAATTCCTAAAACTAAGGTAGGATGAATTTCCAACTAACATCCTAAATCTTACACATGCATTCTGAGTTGTTAACGAAAATGATTTTTTAAAAACTGGAAAAAACACTAAATTGTATTTTGAGTGTCAAGATGAAAGTTTGAAACCCTGAAAATGTGCCGAAACAGGGGACAACCGATCGAGAGTCATTGGGAATCCACATGCCACCTCATAGTGCAATCACCTACAAAATTTTAGCCCAAATTGACACCTAAGTCAAAAGTTATGGCCTCTGAAAGTTTCTGCATAAAAATAAAAAACCCCTAAAACAAAGTCTAGGTGATTGGGATAGATGATTTGATGATGGATATGGACTCTAATGATGTTCTAAGATGCACCTATTTGATTTGGTTGATGAAACAATGACCTTGGGAGAATGAAAATGGATTGAAATGCAAACTATAGGTGAATAGAGAATGCAAAATGATTGGAGGAAGGTCAGGTTCACCTATTGAAGGGCAGGTTCACCTATTGAAGGGTAGGTTTTCCTATTGGAGGGTAGGCTTTCCTATTGAAGGGAAGGTTCACCTATTAGTGGGCAGGTTCGCTTATTGGAGGTCAGGTACACCTATTGGAGGTAAGGTTCTCCTATTGAAGGGCAGGTTCGCATATTGGTAGATAGGGTCTCCTATTGAAGGGCAGGTTCACCTATTGAAGGTCAGGTTCACCTAAGTCAAGGTCAAGGTCACCCAAGTTAACTTTCAAACATGCCTAAACTAGAAAAGGGGTGACATGAACTATCAGACCAGGGAAATGGGGTATCTGAATGAGAAAATGGACGCTCGAAACAAAGAAATGGATGCTCAAAACAAGGAGATGGATGCTCAGAATGGGAGATGACTACTCAAAATGAGGAGAAGGATACTCAAAATGAGGAAACAGATGCTCGAAATGTGGAAACAAATGCTCAAAATGGGAAAACAGGTGCTTGAAATGAGGAAAGAAATGCTCAGAATAAGGAGATGAATGCTTGGAATGGGGAAGAAATGTTTGGAATGAGGGGACGAACACTTGGATCAAGGGAAGGAATGCTCATAATAGGACACCAGATGCTCAGAATGAGGAAACAGATGCTCAGAGCAGGAAAACAAATTTTTGGAATGGGAAAACAAATTCTTAGAACAAGGTGACGAATGCTCTAAACGAGGGAATGGAGGCTCAAATTGAGGAGACAAATGCTTAGAGTGGGGAGCAGATGCTTAGAACGAGGGAATGAATGCTCAGAACAAGCAAACGGATACTCGGAACAAGGGAACAGATGGTCAAAACAAGTGAACGATGCTTAGAATGACTAAACAAAAGGTGAAATTAGCTGTTTGGGGGGCATGTTTTCCCAATTTGGGAAAGGTTTGCCCAAGCTAAGGGCAGGTTCACCCAACTTAAGGGTAGGTTTGCCCAAGTTTAGGTCAATTTTGCCTATTCAGTGAAAGATAGGTAGGAAATGAATGCTTGGAATAGGCAAATGAGTGCTCGACTCAAGGAGATAGATTCTTGGATTGAGGAGATGAATGCTCGGAATGGGGAACATATGCTCAGAATGGAGAGATGGATGCTTGAAACAAGGAGATGGATGGTTAGAATGAGGAAAAGGGTGTTCAAAACAAGCAAATGGGTGCTTAAATTGACTAAGTAGAAGGTGAAAATGGCTATTTGGGGGGCAGGTTTTCCCAAGTAGGGGCAATTCACCCAAGTACAAGTTAGTTTCATCCAAGTATAGGGCAGGTTCACCCAACCTAGAAAACTGGTTGTTTTGATGGCTATTTGACTGATAGAGGCCAAGGTTGCCCCTGTTGAGGGCAGGGTCACCCCTGTTGAGGTCAAGTTCACCCTTCTCTGGGGCAGGGTTGCCTATTCAGAGAAAAGATGGGTGATTTTGACAAAAATAGGCTAAGAAATGATTGAGATAGAGGGCAAGTTCACCCTCGTTAAGGGCAGGTTCGCCCCTGTTAAGGGCAAGGTCACTTCTGTCACCAATCCTAGACTTGAATTAGATGAAAATGACTATAGTAAAGGACCAAAAACACTACAAAAAATAAGTAATAGGCAAAGGATGACTTGACTAAATAGATATGCACTAGTTTAGCACAAAAAATGCAGTTCAAGCAGCACAATCTTAAGATTAGCAAAAAGGGTATGGCCAACACAGTCCTCTAACAAGGATGAACAAGGAAACTAGAGATTCCTTGGTATACGCATGGTATGTGAGAAATAACCGTGAACACTAGTCCATCTACAAGTGTGAGTCAGGAACCCCAATGAGATACTGAAGGCTCAAACCAACTCTTCACGTCTATCTAAGTATCACCCTAGCTTCGATGCTCCACCAGACATGATGTGACTAGATTGAGGTACAAATTTCACTCTCCCCCTTTTATATACGTCACTGGTACATGTGGTTGGGATCATCCCTTGGGGTGATGAAATCTCCAAGCAGGTCCCACTGAAAAGAGAACACTAATCATTCTCGGCTACTCCCCAGGCTCACACAAAGTGCAAGGGGAAAGCTTTGATGATGTCGTGCCCCCTTGGGTGACATAATGGACTTGCGAACATGGAAATCAACAAGTTGACCCCCCCTAATTAGATCTATGTGCCTAAATTAATAAGAAAAAATGATAAAAAACTAAATAAATAATGCTAAGATCTATCGTTCTATAAGAAAAGTATTAGTAGTTCAATTTTTGTTCTTTGACAAGAATGAGACAAGTTGCACAAATTTTAGGAAAAACATGCACACACTCCCCAACAGATGATGTTAGGGGGTTAGTACCTTAAAAGGATAAGAAACGAATGTTGGAAAGGAAGTTTAAATGACTATTTTACCTTACAAAAGCCTCTGTTTGGGTAGGTTTTCCCCTATCTAGGGTAGGTTTTCCCCTCTATAGGGTAGGTTCACCCCTCTGTAGGGTAGGTTCACCCCTCCCTAGGGCAGGTTCGTCCAACTAGGAAACTAAAGTCAGATGTTGTCTGAGCCACAAATGGGCGATTCTGCAGGGCATAATTGCCCTTGTTGAGGGTAGGTTTGCCCAAGTTGGGGTAGGTTCATGCCTCTGTAGGGTAGGTTTTCCCAACTATGGGTTTGGTCACCTCTGTCTTGGGTGGAGTTGCCTCTTTGCAACCTAAACCTACAAAATGTGAAACAACAAAAAACGTAAAAGAAAGGGACCCATTTGTAGGTCCCACTGGGCATGCCAAAAATGTGATCAATGCTATTTACCTATCCTAAATGATGCAAAATAGAATGCAAAAATAACACTTAACACCTCAAGATTGAGCTATGTTAAACTCAAACAAAATAAAGATAAAAGACAATAGATTTATACCTTGTATGAGTTGTTCCTTGGTTGGACCTTTGATAGTTAATATTATGTGTGCTCCTTGATGGAAAACAATCTAAAATGGTATGCAAAGTGGTGAGGATTCAATGGAGATTCAAATGATGAAGGTGGGTATTTGAGTGGATGAACAAAATGGATGCAAGAGCTTGAGAATTCAACAATGGTGGATGAGAGTATGAGAGTTGAAGTTGTTGAAGAATCTTGAAGACTTGAATGTGTTATGGGATGAATGCCTCATGAGAGAATTGAAAGAAACTCTTTCATTTTAAGGGAGATTTCTCTAGATAATTGAATGGTTGATATTTTGCCAACATAGGCAAGATGAAGGGTTGTGGTGAGTTGACGACTCACAAGCCCTCACATCTTGCCATGTGGAGGATGAGATGTTACAAGGACAAATGAGGTGGAAAAGGGACATGTGAGGTGGAGGTACTTGCAAGTACCTTGGGATTATGGGAGATTTCCTCAAAAAGGAAGTTCTTGTCCCCATATGAGGGTGATGATGACAAGTGAGTAATTTTAAAAATTCCTCTCTTATCATCATGGGGATGGGAGAAGTTGTTGGGGGAATAAATGTGAATTTAAAATTCACATCATTGGGAGTTGCCTAGAGGACAAAACAAGGTCCTCATAAAAGAGGTCCTTGTCCCATGTGAGTGATGTGACACATGAGACCCACATAGGGAAGAGAAGAACCTTGGATGAATAAATGTGAATTTTTAATTCACATGGGGAAGAGGTCAAGGCTGAAAAGGGAAAGAACTTATGAAAGGTTGACTTGAAGTACATGCCAAAGATGACATGTGATTAGATTAAGGTTGTGCAAATAGTTGATTAAGAATATTAATGAGGGATTAGAGGCAAGTGGAAAAATATGGAGGATGTGACATTAATCCTAATTAAAGGTGTGCACATCCTAATCATGGATTAATTAGACTAATCCATATTATATGAAGGTTATGGAGGATGTGACAAGGATAGAGAAAAGAAGGAATTTAAAATTGATTTAAATTCAAAAAGGTTAAATGACTAAATTAAATAAATTGATATATTTATTTAATTTAGAGAGGAAAGGATGAAAGGTAAATTGTTTAATTATTAAATTAAATAATTTAGGAACCTTATGCAAACAGTGAAATATTAATTAAATAAATCATTTAATTAATATTGATGGAATAGATGAGTAAAGGATACATATTTGACCATGTGGGAGTGGTCAAATTGGATGTCCAAAAAAGCATTGGAGCAACACTAAAGTATTTTTGTGGGTCTTCAAGCTCACTTTCAATCAAGATCTAGCATTTTCAAGGGTTTATCATGGTTGCCTAAAGACTTGTTTCCTAAGTGATTCCATCTTCCATTATCAATCTAAATTCATCCTAAGGAAGGTATATGCATCATTAGAGATTATTTGGGGTGATTAGGGATCATCACATTTGATCCATTCATCTTTACATTTTCATTATTGTATCATATTCTTACACATTAGAATAGGATTACATCATGTTTCATATTTCCTAGTCTTAGATGCACTTAAGGCTAGGATTTTCATGCATATTTAATTGTTCCTATCAAGGTTTAATTACCATTTACTAGGGGTTTTAATAAGGAAAACCCCCCATTAGAAAATCAAGTTGAATTCTTTTTCATAGGTGTTTTTTCACAGGTTTGGATCTAGAAATCAAGTTGGAAGGAAAGGGCAGGTGTTGAAATGCATATCAGAGATTTTAATTTCTCTAAAAGAGAAATAAGATTGATTCACCAAGAGTGGTAAATGAGTCCCACTGTAGTTGTTTACCAAATCTATTTGAAAATTCTAATACCCTTTTTCTTGAAACAAGCTCCCGTGCAAAAACCTTGATCTAGGACTGATTCACCCAAATTGGTGAATGAGTCCCAGTTGATCAAAAAGTCAAAATTTCTAGAATTTGAGAGTTTTTTCCACTTCAAGGTTTCTAGGTGCACTTCATTTACCTTTTTACTTTTTTACTTTTTTTTCTTTTTTTTTTTGTTTTACTTACATTTCAAAGGCATTTTCTAGGTCATTGCATTCAGTTAGGGTTTTGTCTTACAACTTGCATTGAATTTTCTTTTCCAAGTCTAAACTTGGTGGTGAACCCCTCATTAGATATTATTTATCCTTTAGGATAGTCCCTTTGCCAGATTTCAATCTCCTTTGCATTGAAATCTCAATGGTTTGTTCTTGAGTAAGGAGTGTGAGAATTCCCTGTCTCCTTTTAGGTCCAAAACCCTAAAGGTGAAAGAGAGCACACATTTCTTCACCTTTTCATTTTGGTGAACCTGCATTTAGAACATTATAATTCTGATTTGGAGTGCATTTACATCCTAGATTTAGCTTGCATTAACATTGCATTAGGTTTTTTATTGGTTAATTTGCATTCTAGGGTTTAAATTTTGCATTAGTGAAAATGTCATTTAGCTTGCATCTTTGTAGTTAATTTCATTGAAAATTATTGAACTACATTTTCATCCTAGATCTAGGTGATACAACATAGAAAACATAAAAATCAATCAATTTTTTTTGAAAATTTTGAAAAAAACCCCTACTAAGACTTATTCACCACCTTGGGCATATCAATCCTAGAGCAAAATTTGCATTGTTGTTTACAAAGTCGAATTTCTAGTTTTTAAGCTTTTGTTTGCTCTCATTACTTTTCTATTTTAGTTCAATTACTTTCTATTATACTACAATCATTAGAAATAGCATTATTAAAATTATGGATAGAATTAGCTTTTTGCAACTTTCATTTTCAGCATTTAGATTAGATTACATTAGACATAGATCAAAAAGAAAAACCAAAAACATTAAACTTAAACAAACATAGATGTATAGTTACTTAAGCATGTTAAAACACTTTTTTACCTTCAAGACTTTTAATCATGATGAATTTGATATGTTAGATTAAGCCCTTGAGGACCTCACCTTGCAAGATTCGTCCACTAAGGCTTGTTCAAACAAACCTAAACAAAGAGAAGTAAATGTCATCCAACCTCAACTTATTAACAAACTGAAGCCTTTTAGTAGTGATGACTTTGACATGTTATATGAATCCCTTGAGGACTTCCTCTCACAAGGTTCATCCACTAAGGCTTGTTATGAGAAACCAAAACCAAAAGAAGTTAAGGTGATTCAACCTCAACTCATCCTTTACCCACCTTTGCACAAACCACAATCTAAAAACAAGCCTGAGTTTATCCTTTATCCACCTAGGAATAATGTCTCATAGCAACTGAGTTATAATACCATTGCTCATATATACAACACTAGAAATAATTTTCAACCACAACAACCAACCCTTACACCCTTACCTTTACCTAATCCCATATTACCTAGTGCTCCTCATTTAACTTTGCATAGTGGGAAGGAGTATAACCACATTAAACAACTTAAGAATACTCCTACAAAGATATCCCTATGGGACTTAATTAAAAATTCACCAAAATACCACACTATTCTTCAAATAGCCTTACAACAAGTAGTGGTTCCTCCTAGAACAAATGCAAATTATGTAGCAACTCTCATACAAGGAATGAATATAGTTAATGTCAAAATAACCATTCACCAACATGAGCTACCTCCTTTGGAATTGAGAAAGAAAAATGATGCCTTCATGATACTAACCCAATTTAATAGAATAGACATAAAAAGGACCCTTGTTGATAATGGCTCAGCCCTTAATATGTGCAATGTGAAACTCTTAGATAGGTTGGGAGTAAAAAAATCAAATATGGAACTAGAATCAATCAATTCGAGGATTTGAAAATGTGGGAAAGCAACTACTTGGTGTGATTACTTTACCTATTATAGTGGGAAAGGCTACCTTAAAAAATCCTATTCATGTTATGCCTAATGACCTTTCATACAATCTTCTTTTGGGAAGACCGTGGATTCATGAGATGCATGTGATACATTTGAATCTTCATCGTATCATGGAATATGTCTGATAACAAGGTATATCAAGTTGAAATAGACCCTAAACCTGAAAGTTGCTTACAAGTAGAAAAAGGAATGAAAAGTCCTTTGATCACACTGATTCCAACATCCAACATAGAACCTTTAAAAGAAGACAAGCAAGAAATGGAAACAGTGTTAAAACTGTTAGACAATGATTGGGGTTCCTTGGAGTTCACACCCTTGTTTATGGGAGAATGCATAATCACAAGAAAAGAAGATGAGAAAAAAAAGAAACCAATGTTCATTTCAACTTAGAACTTGGAAGATCATTCACAAGAATCCAAATCATCCACTCTAGAAGAAGATACAAGTTATACAACTAAATTTGATGAGATTGATTATCAACAACCACCGAACTTGAAAGAAATGGAAAAAATAATGGGAGAGGTTATGAACTTCTAAAAAAATTGGGTTACAGTGGTAAAGAATGTGGAATGAAAGAAGAAGGCATTTGAGTTCATATAGAGCCTAACATGCAAGAGACAGACTAGTTTGGGATATTGTCCTTCTAAAATTACACAAGCAACAAAGAGACCATCATTAAACATCAACACCATTACGTGTAAACCAAAAATCAACCTCACTATGAAGCATGCTGAGTTACTTGATATGGATTTACCACCATCATGGCAGGAATTTGAAAATGATGAAGCCTTGAAACAAATGCTAGAATTTTATGATAAACCATACACTCCTCACAAGAAAAAGGTTACATGTGCTATGATAAGCACCAAACAAAAAGATGGAGAAAAAGAGAACAGTGAGATAGAAATGAATAATGATAAATACAATCCTAAATTTCTAAGATCAAACACACTTCCTTTAGGAGATACAATGGATATAGCAATGGACATCGATTATAAAGGGAAAATCATTAAAATAAGACAATGCCTCAATGATGAAGAACAAGAGGATACTGCAACCTTGCTTCATGACTTTCCTGAGCTTTTTGCTTGGAATTATTCGGACATGCTGGGAATTGACCCTAAGATTGTAACACACAACATAGTCCTTGCTGAAAATTCTAAGCCTATTAGACACAAGATTCAAAAAATGAACCCTAAAATAGCCTTGTTGGTTAAGGATGAAATTGAAAAACTCCTTGAGGCTGGTTTCATAATACCTATAGATTATTCTCCTTCGATCTCAAACATTGTCACAATCACAAAGCCTGACAATCATAATAGGATGCGTATGGATTTTTGTGACTTGAATAAAGCATCTTTAAAAGATTACTTTTCCCTTCCTAATATTGACATGATAGTAGATTTGACTATGGGACATGCTTTGTTGTCATTCATGGATGGATTTTTTGGATACAGTAAAATCTTCATCAACCCTCAAGATCAATATAAGACAAAATTCACAATAGTTTGGGGAATGTTTTGCTAGGTCATGATGCCTTTTGGATTGAAGAATGCAGGCACAACATATCAATGAGCAATGTCATTATTATTTCATGATTACATACATAATATTTTGGAAGATTATGTTGATGAAATTCTAGAAAAATCATTAACAAGATAAGACAATGTGAATGTCCCTCAGAAAATATTTGGGTGGATGCAAAAATACAACATGAGATTGAATCCAAAAAAATTTATCTTTGGTGTAGATAGTGGGAAACTTCTAGGTTTTATCATATCTCATAGAGGCATCAAGGTGTATACAAAGAAGATTGATGTTATAATCAACATGCCACCTCCTAAAAATATTTCTCAATTGTGCATGTTGCAATTAATAATTCAAGCCATTCATTGTTTTGTCACCTCTTTAGTTGATCGAACATTGCCATTTACATATCTCCTCAAAAAGGAAGTGCACTTTGATTGGAATGAAGATTGTGAATAGTCTTTTGATATTTTGAAGGAATACCTTTCAACTCCATGTCTTTTGCAATCCGCTATGCAAAAAAAACCATTCATACTTTATATAGCCACATCAGCCCATGCCCTTGCATGATTGTTGGCTCAACAAGATGAAAAAAGAAAAAAACAACTAGTCTATTACATTTTCCGAAACATGATAGATTATGAGGAATGATACACAACAATAGAAAAACAATGTTTAGCTCTTGTATTCACTACTAGTAAATTGTGAAATTACTTACTGAATGCGGAGATACATGTGATCATGAAATTTGATCCCCTCAAACATATTTTCAATAAAACAGATATATCAAGACATCTAGCTAAGTGGGTGATATTGTTGACTGAGTTTAACCTTAATTTTGTTTCACAAAAAGCAATTAAGGGTCAAGCCTTGGCCAACTGATTGGCTCACACTCCTTCCCCTTTGGCATTACCTAGAAATGACTCTTTCCTGATAATAATGTGTTGACAATCAAAACTAATGCATGGGAATTATACTTTGATGGATCTAAGTGTAGAACCGACTCTGACATTGGGGTTATACTAATTCCACCCATAGGAAATCCTAGTCCCTTGTCATATCGGCTAAACTTCCTATGTACAAACAAAACTACTGAGTATGAGGCATTGTTCACTAGGTTCCATGCTACTTTAATCTTGGGTGCCAAAGAAATTAAGATCTTTGGTGATTCACAATTAGTAATTAAAAAAATAAATGGGACATATCAAGTGAAGCATGATAAATAATCAAAATACAATGATCTAACAATGAACTTGTTAGAGAAGTTTGAATCATTTACCATTGACAACATCTCACAAAAAGATAATCGACATGTAGATGTAATGGAAAGTGCAACCTCTCTTATATCATCTCAAGATCCTTCAAAGGATTTCACATTTATTGTTCACCCAATCATGAAACCATCAATCTATGATAACCTTGAAGAAGTATTAGCAACAATGAAGACTCGAGTGAATGGTATGATACAATATTTAACTATTTGAAGGATGGTACCATTCCTAAGCCAACAACAAAGAAGACCCAAACTCGCTTTCAAAAACTTGCAACCAAGTACATCATCCTTTCCAACATATTATATAGAAGATCCTTTAACAAAAATTTTCTTAGATTTCTTAGTGCAAAACCTCATTTGCATGGGATATTACTAGAGACATATGGAGAAAGATTACTTTACGTATGTTAAGAGATGCCACAAATGTTAGGAATGTAGCAATTTGATTCATTCTCTTGATTCTAAGCTTCATACCCAAATTCCTATTTGGCCATTCTCAGAGTGGTGATGTGATCTAATTGGAAAAATATCACCACCTTTATCAACTAGACATACATTCATAATCACAGTGACAAATTATTTCACAAAGTGAGTAGAAGCTATTCCTCTTCGATCCACAACTGTTGATGTAATATGTTGTTTCATATTGGAACACATTATTGCTCACTTTGGACTTTGTTCCACATTAGTTTTAGAAAATGGGACACCATTTAAGAACAATGACATGAAATTCCTTGGCACATTTAATATCCAACAATCGCTTTTCAACACCTTACTACCCAAAATCTAATGGAAAAGTTGAAGCAACTAATAAGACTCTTGAACACATTCTAAGGAAGATTGTAAGTCAACATATCAAAGATTGGCACATGCAACTTGTTGTGCAATTTTTCCACACATGCCCCACTGAAAGCAAGGACCCTCTTTTTCTTTTTCTCTTGTAGTTTTGTCCCTTTGATTTTGGGGATTTTCTTTGCCTTGGAATGAGGTTAAAATGTTTATTTTACTTTCCCAAGTGTTTTCCCCAAGTTGCATATTGAAAATATTAAGTTTTGGGTGAAGTTCGGGTTTTTACCCTGGTTTAGGATTTTCTGCCCCATTCAGATTTTCTTGGATTTCTTTCAAACTCCAGTTTCAATGTTGTTTGGGATTTTTGGGTCTTCAAAGAATTCTACATGGGATGGATTTTCTTGGAAGTCTATTGTCTCGTCAGGTTTCCAAACTTCTCTGGTTTGGTGCACCTTAGTACGGTCGGATTTTGCACCATTTACTCTCATCTTTCATTGTGTATTGCTTTTGCATTTGGGATTTGAGATTTGGCGATTTTCTAGGAAGCGTTGTGAAACTTGAAAATTGGGTCAAATAGATGAGCTTAATAGTGAATATTTATCATTCCATGCTTTTAACTAATAGATTACACAATATTTTATGCATCTTTTCTTCATGTCGATGAGCTTTAGTTGATTTTGTGCCTTCTTTGCTGGAATCCGCCTGGGTTGGATTTTCCCAAAATTCCCCTCTAGCCTAGATTCCATAGAGGTGTGGAAATCCCAAACTATGTAGTTTACAATTGAATGAGGTTTTTGGGTTGATTTTGATCTTTGCTCAGATTTTTTTGAATGATAAATAAATTACTGAAAATGGGCTAGCCTTGATCTTTATGTTATAATGGGTATTAATGGTGGTTTTTGCTAAGTGCAAGTTGAATTTGACTGGATCGTCAAGGAAGTTCTGGAGATGAAGTTATATCTGTGAAGGAAATTTGAAATACTGGTTACTTCCCCCCTTTGGTCGACTTGGTGAGGTGCGCTCAGGATAAGAATGGAAGGAAGCAATTAATATAGGGTTGCATTGAAATTTGTGCCTTGGTTCAAATTGTATTGAAGATCTCAAGCTAACCTTGGATGAGTTCTTGCATTTAATGCATATTTATTCTATTTTGAATTCTCCTTGGGCCGACCTATTTTATGGCCATTTATTATTGTAAACATTAATTGGGCCAACTTGTTTTTGGCTATTTTTATGATTGTAATCCCTTTCTTGGCCGACATGCTTTGGAGGTTCCTATAAATTTGGGCATTTTTCCTCATTTGTAATATAGATAGATAGATACATGGATAGAGATAGTTTTCTAAAAAAGTGAATTAGGTAGTAGAGCAGAGCTAGAAGTTAATCAATCTCTGAGTAAGTGTTGTAACAGAACATTGGAATTGTTACTGAAATTTGGTGATTCAATACAATTGAAGACATTGTGATTTTCTAGTGATCTCTTTTGTGTTGACTTATCTTGCATGGTTCTTATGATTCTATCTTTCAAATTGCTCAAGGTTATTAGATATATGTTAGATTTAGATTTAGATCTGATTCAATAGTGTTTATGATTTGATGCTTGAAGTGTTTACAGCAATCCCTAGTCCACACTTTTTGCAGCTAGCTAATTGTTAGATGCTTTGCAAAGCTAGCCTGGACCTTTATATTCATTGTGCTTAGTTCAATTATGGAGATTTATTCATTTCAATTGTAATTGGGTTGTCTTGGATGAATGTTCACGATCTAAAAATCTTAATACCTTAGAAGATTGCACTGTTTCTATAAGATTGTAGATTTATCTTGGTCAAGTAGGAATTAGTTTATGAGGGATAGGTCCATTTCAAGTATTTTATAATGTGCATTGTTAATCTTAGGAGTAGTTAAATTTAGGAATCTCTCTGAAACCTTAACCTTTGTTATTTCTTTATCATTTGAGTTATATTAAGGATTGAAGTATCATTACATTGCTAGATCTAATAAGTTAAAGATTTAGTATTTTCTTGTAGTAAGGTCCTTTTGTGATTACCAACATTTTCACATTTATCATTGAGTTGTTTATGCATTGTCAATACCTGACATTAGAGACCTTGGGGTTATCTCTTGAGGCTTTCTAATAGAGATTTACCTTTCAAGAGAGATAGGATATTATATTATGTTTGAGTTGTTGCTGTGCATAAAACATCATCAACACAACAGGCATACACATTATAGGCTTACTATACTAGCATCAAAAAATCCACTAGAACAACACCCTATAACCTTTTCTATGGTATCAAGGCAATTATGCCCTTGGAGTTAGAAATCCCCATGTTAAGGATTGCTCTTTAAGGACTCATTGATGGTGACACTTATAAAGAACAAAAATTACACCAGCTTGAGATGCTTGATGAATAGTGCACTAACGCTCTTGAATATCTCCAAGCCTATGCAAAACAATTACAATATCATTATAGTGATCATGTCATCCATTGAGTATTTAGTAAAGGTGACTTAGTCCTATATGAAAATCAACAAAATGTTAATTCCAACCTGACTAAAAAAGGGAAATTCAGTCCTAATTGGTTAGGACCATACATAATTAATGAAAGCTATGGGTCTGGTGCATACACGTTAATAGAAATGGATGGCACACCTCTCAAATACCTTATCAATACCATGCATTTGCACTGGTATTATGCCTAATCCTTTTGAATAGTATGAATGATAAAGTAGTGATGTTAGAGTTAGTAGATGATACCTCGTACACTCTAGCATTGCTTTGTTCTTGAAAAGTAGTTATTTGTATGTCTCAAACACTAAAGTGGTAATATAATTCATTTTTAAGTGATTAATTTAGGTTTCATGCTATTCATTTTCATCTTCAAAGCTATGTTATATTAGATCCTTATATGCATTTAATAGGTGCATTTAATTTAGCATAACACACATAATCACAATGTTGCGTCTAAGAGAAACTATAATGCATTTTAATTACATCACATAAAGCATGTTAAATCATGGGGACATTCATTAAATAATCTTAAAAAGGTTATTTAATTTATTACATTGCCATTTAACATTCAACTCAATTAATAAAACATCAAGTGCTCGTATATATGTGTGTGTGTGTGTGTGTGTGTGTGTGTGTGTGTGTGTGTGTGTGTGTGTGTGTGTGTGTGTGTGTGTGTGTGTGTGTGTGTGTGTGTGTGTGTTTTGTGTACATGCCATCAATATAGACAATACTACTGAGGCATGTGACTACCAGATCCCTGGGGACCTAGTGGTCGCTAATGAGGTCGTCAATCACATCATTTAGTCATGTCATTGAAAGGATGGCATCCAAAGGAAATATGCAATAGGAGAGGAATTTATGGTTAACAACCCTTCTACCACACAAGTCATACTTGCTGAAATCAAATAGCACACTTGCAAAAATTAAAAGAGCACACTTATAGAAAGTAAATTATTGAATTGAAAGAAAATAATAAACATAGAAAATGATTCAACACAGATAATAAAACATCAAGTGCTCATATATATGTGTGTGTGTGTGTGTGTGTGTGTGTGTGTGTTTTGTGTACATGCCATCAATATATACAATACTACTAAGGCCTGTGACTACCAGATCACTGGGGACCTAGTGGTCGCTGATGAGGTCATCAATCACATCATTTAATCATGTCATTCAAAGGATGGAATCCAAATGAAATATGCAATAGGAGAGATATTTATGGTTAACAACCCTTCTACCACACTTCATACTTGTTGAAATCAAATAGCACACTTGCAAAAATTAAAAGAGCACACTTGCATAATTGAAATGGCACACTTGTAGGAATTGAAAGAGCACACCACACTTGCAGAAATTAAAGAGCACACTTATAGAAAGTAAATTATTGAATTGAAAGAAAATAATAAACATAGAAAACACCTATAGGTTTACAACAGACTACATAGATAAACGTTTATAGAACATGAAATAAAGAGAATAAAAATTTACAGGATAAAGAAATAAATAAAAAAATAAAATACATTGATCCATTTTCCCTAGAATGAGTGGCCAACTCAATCCTTGGAAGAGGACTTTATTCAGAATGCAGGATTTTGCTCAAAATTCAAATATATTTGATTGATTTACTGCTTCCAGTTCTCTAGAAAATGAGAAGGAGATGTGTATTTAAACAAATCTCAACACCTCATAATAGATTACCAAAAATATAGGCAATCTAATGCCAAAATCTACTTATCCAAAAATAGGCAACAAGATCCACGTTTCTAGGAAAACATTGGAACTGCCTCAACAAACTATGGACTAAAAATACATAGCCAGTTTTACAAATTTTGAAGTATGAATACATATGGATTAGTTTAGGCCATTACCATAAATGGTAATGCCTAAAAATAAGATATCTAAATATAGAAAGTCTATTTATAGATATCAAGGAAGTGATTACTTCAACCCAAATGATCCAATTATAATTTGGCGCAATATTGGCATCTTTAGAGTATTTTGTGCTAGTCTTCAAAGTATTTCCAAAGCATCTTCAAAGCATTTACAGAGCATCTTAAGAGTATTTCTAGAGCATCTTCAGAGCTCTTTTGGAGCATCTTTAGAACATGAATTTTGGAGCTACATGTATACAATTTAACACCTTTTTCAAAGATTAAATAGTAATAGTTGACAATAAGATAACAATGATTTATAAAAAAATAACAAAATATAACTTCTTTATTTCATTCTAAATAAACCATAAGTTTGGAAAATATACTTAGATCCACTTTATGCAAGGGAAAAATATGTTATTTCATAGATATAATGAGTCATTTTATGGTCTCATTAGTCGCATTAGTCTAGTAGCAGTTTGTTGAGAGACAATGGTGTGTAATCATGATCGCAATCCATTGAGTGTACTAAGAGAAAACTCTAAACCTCATATCTATCCAAGGGCCTCTCAACGTACTCATGCTATATGATCTTTCACTACCTATAGTCTATCTACCTCTACCCCTAGTCTCTCGAGTTCTATTGGGGTCCGATATGAATTTACCTCTGAGGTAGCATCAACTTGGTGGACTCACCTCCTCAAACTCTCATACACTACCTACAATCTAATTTATGGACTAAACAACTTTGAGTCTTGACCCACAATGGGTGGGGGCACATAGTCTAAATCTATGGCCTCCTCATCAACTAATGGGGGACCTATCTTTGTAGCCACCTATTGATAGAGATCCCAAAATCCTCTCACAAATCCTACAAGATAGAAAAAATAAATAATTAGTACACATCATGATATATATAAAGCATAACCATAAAGGATAACAATTAAAAATATATCATCACCTATATCTTTGGAAGGCTATGTAAAATCAACCTCATGGTGTGCAAGGGGCATGGAGGATTTGCTTGCCTCTCCATGACTGTGGGTATTGGTGCTTGCTACAACCACTTCTCATGATCTAGTCATACAAATGGGAGAGGGCTCTCCCCACTTGTACCCTAATGGATCCTCATCTACTGACCCACCACCCTTGCTCATGGACCACTCCTCCTACTTGTCCTCCTCCTCCTTCTCCTTGTCCTCCTCCTTGTCCTCCTCATCATCCTCTTGATCTCCTATGTCCTGGTCGTCATAGTTAGGATCTTCATCCTCATTGTACTCCTCATCTATGACATCTATAAATATGTCTATAGCCCTATAATATGTCTCCTTAGTTCTATCCTCTACATCATCTCCCTCATTTGGGGGTGGTCCTTCATCACCTATTAGCTCCTCCATAGGAAACACAAGAGCTGGTCGTGATACTATCCACCACTCCTCATAGTCATCTATGGCATTGAAATCATCTACGTTTGATACTATAGGTATATCATTATTCAAGTACTCAGAGCTACTATAGAAAACATCCTCTCCAATGAACTGTACTAAATCACCAGGTCTCCAAGCACTCTAAACTAATCTCCTGAAGAAGGGTCATGCCCTAGGTGCTATTTGGATCTATCCCAACTATCGCATGACCCGATCTTAGTAGAAATGATGCACTACATAATCATGTCTACCAATCAAAAATATATCAAGCTATACTCTCCTCATCTATTGAGTGTGATCTAGACACTGAAGCACAAGTTGATAAGGTCTCCAAAAGATCTCATCCTCCTCTAGTTGGTCAAATCGCACTCTCCAAAAGTATAAATCACCATACTGCCAAAGCTGTCATAGAGGACAGCTGAAGGCCCAAGGATACCCCAAGGCTATTAGACATGGGAAGCCAATAGGTCTAGTACAAGTAATATGCTCAAGGAAAAAAACCTACAGAAGCATACAATTTACCATCCTGTCCACCTCTTGAAAGAAAAACCATCCAAGATCATAATATAAGTGTGCTAGGATACAATGCCCCTAGGCATATGTTATCTAGTTTTTTTCCATCCCTCATATTAGGTGTACTAGTCCTCCCTCCACATGCACTCCCTAGCCATTAGGGATGATTACTAGTGCAACTATCAACAACATAATCTATCTAACTAATGGGGCTCATGAATATAGTAGCATCGCCAAATCAATTTGTGCCCTCACCCTCCAATCATGAACTGGTCCACAAATGCAATACTTCATGTTATATTTCATCTTGTGGAATGTCTGATTTGCTTGGAAATGTACTTTCTCACCCTGTATAGGAATTTAGAGTATGTAGTACACATCTTCTAGCGTGATCGTGATCTTTCCAATCGATAGATAGAATGTGCATGTATCAACATCCCATTACTTTGCTAGCACCATTAGAATCACATCATGGTACCTCATGGGTAGCATGAGGTATGCCCAATATAGTCCTATAGTCTATAACAACTATGTATCCTCCACTGAAAGTGTAGGGCCTAAATCTTGGAGAAGACTGATCTTCCTGCCACCTAGAAATTGATGTGAACAAGTGGGAACCTAACAACAAGAAAATATAATATCTCTTGTAAGTAGTCTAAACTCTTCAATTTTTACATCAATAATCATAAAAGTGTACTAAAGTTTCTCTAGTGTGCTTTCCTAAAGGACCTAGACACTTTAGAACCCTTTTGGGACACTCTGCAAAGAAACGAGACACTTTGCAAACAAAAGGGACACTTTTTGAAAAAATTGGACACTTTGCGAAAAAAGGGGACACCTTGTGAAAAAAATTTCCAACAACCTAAATTAACCTAAAAATGCATAAGAATCATAAAATAACTACATAAGGACAAAGAAAAGATAGAAGAATCAACTCACCTCATGATGACGCTCGTTGCATGCCACTTGGTCCCATAACACGTGTAGTCTCGTGGGGATGTAATCCCATCTATTCGGCATCCTCACTACTATTCAATCACTCTCAAACAAGGTAAATGATAAAATCAATTAGAATTTACTTCACTTTTTTCTCTTATGTAAGTTAAAAATAGGGTTTTAACCATATTAGGGTTAAAAATTGCATTTCATTAAAATCAACATAACGGGTGCTAGATAGCTTCATTTTCAATGTTGTTTGTTGTGTTGAAATTGTGATTCTCCCCCCAACATCATCAAATGTATATCATTATATGGCATGGTACCTAGAAATGCCCTATGATATGACTTACCCTATTTGACATGGCTAGATTGCTACCTTGATTTCATCTCCATAAAGCAAATGGAATCAAGGGGGAGCATACATCTACCCTTGAATGTGATTTCTAGACAAAGGTTTGATAAGAGGATTTTTGGAAAACTAACAAATTCATGTTGTAGGATGTGGTTCCTAACATTGTGGTTTTGTAGATGACTACAGTGGGGGCTTCATTTTCCCATATCATAATTGAACTTATATGTGGATCCTTTTATGAAACAGAGGTCATTAGTAGATTCCTTTAGCTTACATATGTATGTAAAGTAATATGGGTGCTAAAGTGGGGGCTAAATGTAGTGTAGAAAATTGTATGCTCTTGAAAGCGAGGCAATGTCACACTTAGTTTGGACCTATTCTGGAACCCTTGCATTAATTATCCTTTAAATCATCATTTATAGGACCCTAAGACCCATTATTTTAGATCTTGAGGCCAATTTCATTCAAAAATCCCATAAAATCACTCAAATCCCTAAAAATCCTAAAAACTCACCTCAAAAAGCTAAGGTGGGACTCATTTTCCACCTTGGGAAAATGAGTTCCCTTAGGTAGGACCCATTCACCAAGTGTGGTGAATGAGTCCCATTTGGGGTGTTTTTCAAGTTTAAGTTGTAATTCATCAATTTAATTTAGGCTTTTGGTGAATGTTAGCCTTTGAGATCTAAATATCAGTGAATTAGGTGTTGATGCCTATAAAAGCAAGCTTCTAAGTAATTTCTTCACAATCCAAGCATAACTCCAAGCACTTTGAGCAATCATTTTTCATGAGATAAGAATCAATAATCTTCAAGCGAAATTCACAAGAGCAATCTAATTCCAAAAGCAAGTAAAGTTGAAGCATTGGAGTAGCATTAAAGTATTTTTGCAGGTCTTCAAGCTCACTTTCAATCAATATCTAGCATTGTCAAGGGTTGATTATGGTTGTCTATGGTGAATCATGATGGATTCTAGGTTGGGGAGATGCACTATACATCAAGCCAAACCTAAAGACTTGCTTCCTAAGTGACCCCATCTTCCATTATCACTCTACATTCAACCTAAGCAAGGTATATGCATCATTAGAGCTCATTTGGGGTGATTAGAGATCAACACAAGTGAGCCATTCATCTTTACATTTTCATTATTACATCATATTCTTAAACATTAGAATAGGATGACATCATATTTTAGATTTCTTACACTTAGACACACTTAAGGCTAGGATTTTCATGCCAAGTTGAATTGTTTTTTGTAGGTGTTTTTTGTAGATTCAGGTCCATAACTCAAGTTGGAAGGAAAAGGTAGATGTTGAAGTATAGATTAAAGCTTTTAATTTCCCAAAAAGGGAACGATATTGATTCAACAAGAGTGGCGAATGAGTCCCACTGTAGTTATTTTCTAGATCTATTTGCAGATTTTGATACCCTTTTTCCTTAAACAAGCTCCCATATAGAAACCATGATCTAGGACTGATTCACCTAGATTGGTGAATGAGTCCTAGTTGGTCAAAAAGTTAGAATTTCTCGAATATCAGAGCCATTTCTAGTTACTTAAAGGTTTCTAGTTGCACTTCATTTACCTTTTTACTTTTATGTTCTATTTTACTTACATTTGAAAGGAATTTTTGAGGTCATTGCATTCAGTTAGGTTTTTGTCTTACACTTTGCATTGTATTGTCTTTTCCAAATTTAAAATTGGTGGTGTACCCCTCATTAGATATTATTCAGCCTTTAAGACAATCCCTTTGCTAGATTTTGATCTCCTTTGCATTGAAATCTCAAGGGTTTGTTCTTGAGTGAAGAGTGTGAGAATTACCTCTCTCCTTTAAGTCCAAAACCCTAAAGGTGAAAGAGAGCACACATTTTTTTATCTTTTTAGTTTGTAGGAATTGAATGTAGATATTTCTTTCCCAACACAACATAGAAAGATAAAAACAATAAAAACAAGGTTTACACAACAAAAATGATCTTTATTACTAGATTGTTATTATAGAGAACATGCCATCTTATGGGCATATTATTACATGCATCTACTAAGTGGATACCTTACTTCATATTCAGCTCTGCAATGTATAGTAGCCACATACTTCCACCACATGTCCTGTACTTGCATTCCTTCATCATTTATATCTATCTCGAGCTCTCTAGGTTGGCCTTGTTCTTTCCCACTATCCATGTTGTAGTTTTATTGATCATCCAATTAGTACTAGGGCATTACATCATTCTCAGAAGCTCCACTAAGTTGTCCAATTATTTTTATTTCACAACACTATGAAATACACCAATATCGCCTTGCTATGTGTTGTGACACAACTCATCATTCTCCATGTTAACCACCCTCATCTAATTCCTCCATCAGGATGTCGCCAAGACTTTGGAGGATCTCTCTTCGACGCCACCATGTCACACCGAAAGGCTCCAACCAGAACATCATCAAAATGTCTAATAGGCATTCAAGGATGTCACATTAAACAAAACATTTAACCTCAACATCGATGCGATTCTCCTTGTCGAAGAGACTTGAGTGAATCTCACATTGATGTCACAAGATCACCATGACATAGACATCCACACAACACACATCCATTGAATGTTGATGAGACATTGAATTTTGAAGAGACATTCGAGATTGTCTCGACAACAAGCCATCTCTCACTGATAAATCTCCACCACACCCAGATCACTACTACCCTACATGGAATGTCAAAGAGAAATTCAATATCGAAGAGACATTGATGAATGTCTTATTGAACAACTTGTCTCATGCCGATGTAATTCCACTTATTGTCAACATCATCAAAAAAAGGGGATGGAGCACGATGCTCTTGCATCAGGATACTTGAAATATCTCATGCTCATATTCTAGTATTTTTCAATAAAAGAAGACAATGTTGACAAACAACATTGGGAGTTTTCTAAGCGACAATGTTGTCTTTTTATCAAATCATTGGATCCCAATTTAAAAGTTTTTGAAATGGCACTAGAGGCATCAATAAACCGTGAAAGTTATGTTAATATATTACTAAGAAATTTTTTGACATAAATTGGTGATACAATGAACTCTTTTTTTTGAGTGGTAATGATATGGGATGGTCACATGGATATTGGATATCTAAAAATGAATTAAAATATTTTTCCTTCTATATAATACTCTAGTTAGATATTTAATATATGTTGAGCTAAGGACCAGTAGGTGAAATAATTGGAAAGGTATTGGATTGGATCCAATTTATTAAAAAATATTAGGTAAAAATTATATGCACATGAAGTTTACTAAACTAAACTGATGTCTAATTTGTGGATAACAATTCATCCCTATATATGGGTAAGTGCACCAAGATGGTGTGCAAAAAGGTGGTCAAAAGTGACCAGTTTTATTCTGAAATTAGCTAAATCTAAACTTGGAGGAGTAATTTAAGATTCATGCACTCAAAATTTTAAGATACCTAAAGAACAAGAATTGTAGTACTCTAGATATAGTTTCTAAACTACTAAATTTTTCCAAAAATAGATAATATTTAGAGGATCAAATTCTTGCCACACACAAAGGTGTTCTTATTTTTTAAAGAAAAACATAACATAGTGTCTAATGTGTGCCCCTTAATTTTTTTAGTTGCATTTAGTATTTTCAAAAACACATTGGTAGAAATATAGTTAAGAGTGGGTACTAGAAGTTGTACTTTCTTTTGTAATTTTTTATTGAGTATATTTTTATGATTTTTCAAAGTGGATGCATCCTAAAAATTGCATTACTGAGCGTGTGCATCACATAACTTGCAACAAAATAATAAAAAATGCATTTTTTTTGTCCAATGTCTAAAGAATGAAGAGTAGAAAAATATTGTATAATTTTTTTCAAATTTGGAAAAGTAGGTCAAAAGTTATTAAAAAATCAATACATATGTCTCTGATAACTATGGAAACATTAGTGAAAGAAATTAAAAAAATGTGTTAATCTAGTTCAAATCTATAAAAAAAATTAAATGGTTAAAATCTTAAAAAACGCGAAATTATGGTTGTAATTTTACTAAGATCTGATTTATAACTCATAAACTTGATGACGAGCAAGTTGGAAAATGAGAATGGAGGAGAAAATCATGTGAAACTTAGGCAAATGAACCATCCAAGCCTAAGTACAAGCCAAGACACATGCGTGTTTAATACAAACAAAAATGTGTAGATGTTTTTTGCAATCCAAAATAGGAATGTGTTTTCTGAAAGCCAAGAAACATACATGTTTTGTAAAAATACAAAACACGTACACATTTTGTACAAGCCAAAACATGTATGTGTTTTGTGAATATATAAAACATGTATGTGTTTTATGCAAGCTAAAACACATACATGTTTTGTAAAATTATAAAACACGTACGTTTTTGTAAAAATACAAAACACATACACATTTTGTAAAAGTACAAAACACATATGTGTTTTGTGCAAGACAAAACATATATGTGTTTTGTAAAGTTACAGGTAAAAAAAAAACAAAATAAAAAAAATTGGTTCATGAATTATGCAAAGAAAGTGGAATTATTGAAGAGGGGATACAACTAGAATCATTGAGCATCTTATTTTAGAGGAAATTAGTATAGTTGGCATTATAATATATATATTTAAAACTTAAAATTGGGAAACTATGTATTTATGTATGCAAAGGTATATCAACACAATCTCAATTTCATGTTTAAGTACTGACCTACACTAAAAGCATCATGTTCTTGAATCTAACTATCCAACTCTCTCTCCCTCCACCTCAGTCTCTAATTCTCTTTACATCTCTCTAAGAATCATGTTCTTGATGGTTTATGATTGAGAAGTTTAGGGATTAAATTTAATTATGTGGGATTTTGTGTTAAATTATGAATGTTGGGTTTTAGGGTTTAACATATATTGTACATATGGTTTATGTATTAGTTTTTATGTTTGATTATATATGGTATACAATTTAGGTTTGAGAGTATAAGATTGAGTTATAAGGCTTAGGTTTGAGGGTATAAGAACCTTGATGGTTGAAGTTATAAGGCTTAGGGTAGAGTCTATAGGTGTTATGACCTAGTGCTAAGTGTAGGGATTAGAGTTGAGGGTATATGATATATAGTCTATAGGGTTGAGGGTATATCATTTAGGAATGAGTGTATAGGGTTGAGGATTCATCCCCTATGCTTTAGGGCCTAAGGTTAAGGGATATGGTTTAGGGTTGATGATTTATTATATAGGCCTTAAGGTCCACAACAAGGATAGGCTTTAGGGTCATAAGCGAATATGGTATAGGGTTGAGGATTAAGGGTTTTAGCCTATATGCTTTAAGGTCTAGGGTTGATAGATAAGGTTTAGGGTTGATGGTATAGGGTTTAGGTTTTAGGGTTGAAGGTACAGGTTATAGGGTTGAGTATATGGTTAAAGGTTTAAACTATTAGCTTTAGTTCCTAGGGTTGAGGGGTAAGTTTTAGGTAACCAATAGTATAGCCCATATGGGGTATATAATTTAGTTCCCTAGAACTATGTCTCTCTATCTAACCTCTCTCTGTATGGTTTAAAGTTGAGGGATAGGGTTTAGGGTTGCTTGTATAGGGTATCTATGGTTTAGGGTTATGGGTATAGAGCTCAGGGTTATGGGTATAGAGTTTAGGGTTAAGTTTATAGGTGTTAAGGTTAAGTGAATAAGGATTTGGTAAGTTAAATCCATTGTAATCCCATAACTAATCAAAAAATGTATGTGTTTTGTTAAGTTAAAATAACTACATGTTTTGTAAAGCTATATAGATCATATGAGGGTTGGGACATCTAGATCAACTAGATCAAGGAGGTCGAGGAGATAAACTAGATCAATGAAGTCGAGGAGATTATTTATATGGTGATCAATAATGGCTTATGTTAATGATGATTATGATATCAATGGACTAATAATGATGTTTGTACTAGTCTATGCGATCTATGACATATGCAAGTGAATGTTGATGTAGATATATATTTATATGGTTTAAAATGAATCCAGAATGCATCTTTAAATGAAATGTAATAAACACATAAGATGATAAGATTATTAGAATAATAAATATAAACACTTAAGATGAAAAGATGAAATGATGATAAGATGCTTATAATAACAAATATAAACACTTTAGATACAAATGAAATGAAGATAAGATGGTTCAAATAAAAAATATAAATATTGAAATAGATGAAAATTTAATAATGATAAGATTCTTAGAATAAAAATATAAAAACTTAACTTAAGACTAAAATTCAATGATGAGAAGATGCTTATAATAAAAAACTAAATACTTAAGAAAAAAATTTAATGATGATATGAGTTGGATGGAGATGAAAACCAGTCAACCATCTTAATTCATTGAGTGTAGGGACATATGGAAGAAATAGAGAATGAATGTGCACACACAATCTATGATTAGGAAAGAGAAAAACTATGGTGACCAAAATGAAGGGATGGGATGGGATTAGGTGCATTTGGAATGAAATAATTGAAATACAATGTAGAGAGCACTAAATTTGATAATACATGCAATACTATATGCCAGGGTATGAGGAACCAAGGTGACTGTGTATCGTATGCATAAGACTGACATAAGGTTTTAGGGATGGGGGTATATGATAAAGGGTTTAGGATTGAGTGTATATTGTTGAGGGTTTATTATATAGGCCTTAGAACCTAAGGTTGAGGGATAGGGTTTAGGGTCAAGAGGGTATGTGGTATAGGGTTGAGGTTGATGGTATAGGATTTAGGGATGAGGGTATATAGTATAGGATTGGATATATGGCTAAGATATTAACCAATTGGATTTAGTTTGTAAGGTTGATGGATAATGTTTAGGGAACTAACAGTATAGAGCATAGGGTTTCAAGTTATGGGTATATAGTTTAGTGTTTAGTTTCACATCTCCCCCTCTCTACTCTCTTCTGGGAATCTCTATTGTTCTCTATCTCACTTCTCTATCTACTCTAGATCTACCTATCACTATCTAGCCTCTCTCTCCACTATCCACCTACCCTTCCCATCTCTCTCCTCATTTGTCCTTATCTACCTCTCCCTCCCTGCTTATGTATATCTCTCTTTTATCTATCTCACATATCTCTTTCTCTACCTCTCTTCACTATATATCACCTCTCCCTATCTCTCTCCCATGTCTCTCTCTCCTTTATGCCTATAATATCTCTAAATTATTCACTATTTAGCATGTATGGCCTATGGTTTATGGGTTTAAGGTTGAGTATATGGTTAAGTGTTTAACCTATTGACTTTAGTTCTTAAGGTTGAGGGCTAAGGTTTAGGGTTTTGGGTTATGGGTATACAATTTAGGGTGAAGTCTCACATATCACCCTCTCTACTCTCCTCCCCATCTCTATTGTTCTCTATCTCACTTCTCTCTAATCTAGATCTACCTCTCTCTATCTAACCTCTCTCTCCACTATCTACCTCCCCTTCCTATCTCGCCTCCCAGTCATCCTTATCTACATCTCCCTCCCTCCTTAGATTTAGATCTCTCTTCTATCTATCTCATATATATCATTCTCATCCTCTCTTGTCTATATATCACCTCTCTCCATCTCTCTCCCATGTATCTCTCTCCTTTATCCCTTTAATATCTCTAAATTATTCATTATTTAGTGTGTAGGGCCTATGGTTTATGGGTTTAGGTTTGATGGATTAGGTTCTAGGTTTGAGGTTTTAGGGTATAGGGTTGAGTATATGGTTTAGTATAACCTATTTTCTTTAGTTCCTAAGGTTGAGTGATAAGTTTTAGGGAACTAAAAGTATAGGGTTTAGTGTTTCAAGTTATGGGTATATAATTTAGGGTTAAGTCTCACATCTCCCCCTCTCTACTCTCCTCCCCATCTCTATTGTTCTCTATCTCACTTTTCTCTCTCATATAGATCTACCTCTCTCTCTATCTAGCCTATCTATCCACTATCTACCTTCCATTTCTTTCTCTCCCCTCATCTATCCTTATCTAACTGTCCCTCCCTCCCTATGTATATCTCTCTTCTATCTATCTCACATATCTCTTTATATGCCTCTCTTTCTATATATAATCTCTCTCTATCACTCTCCCATGTATCTCTCACCTTTATCCCTTTAATATATCTAAATTACTCATTATTTATGGTGTAGGGCCTATGGTTTATGGGTTTAGGGTTGATGGTTTGGGGTTTAGCATTGAGGTTTTAGGGTATAGGGTTGAGTATATGGTTAAGGGTTTAACCTACTAGCTTTAGTTCCTAAGGTTGATGGAGAAGGTTTAGGGAATTGATAGTATAGGGTTTAGGGTTAAGCCTCACATCTCTCCCTCTCTATTCTCCTCATATATATTGTTCTCTATCTCACTTCTCTCTCTCATATATATCTACCTCTCTCTCTCCACTATCTACCTCCCCTTCCTATCTCTCCCCTCATTCATCCTTATCGACCTCTCCCTCCCTCCCTTTGTAGATCTATCTTCTATCTATCTCAAATATCTCTCTCTCTCTTCCTCTCTTATTTATATATCACCTCTCTCTTTCTCTTTCTCATGTCTCTCTCCTCTCTCCCTTATCTCTAAATTATTCATTATGTAGGGTGTAGGGTCTATGGTTTATTGGTTTAGGGTTGACAGTTTAGCGTGTAGTGTTTAGGGTTGAGTACATGGTTAAGGGATTAGGTTTAGGGAATCGATTGTATAGGGAATAGAGTTTAGTTCCCTAGAACTACCTCTCTCTATCTATCCTCTCTCTCTATATATATAGTTTAGGGTTTAGGGATAAGGTTTAGTGTTGATTGTATAGGTTGTCTAGGGTTTAGGGCTATGGGTATAGAGCTTAGGGTTATGGGTATAGAGTTTAAGGTTAAGTGTATAGGTGTTAGGTTTTGGTAATTTAAATCCATGATAAGCCTAAAACTAAACAAAAAACAATACATGTTTTGTTTAGTTAAAATCACCCACATGTTTTATAAACGTAAATCCATCACTTAAACACAAAACAAAGAAAAACACATATGGGTTTTGTTAAGCTAAAAGCATGTACATGTTTTATAAAGTTAAATCCATCCCCAAAACTTAAAAGTAAGCAAAGCACACACATGTTTTGCAAAGTGAAAAGAAAATATGTTTTTTGTTAAGTTAAAATCACATACACATTTTTGATACTATAGGCACTTCTCAATGGAGGCCAAAGTGTAAGCACTTAAGTTTATGGGCCAATAATGTGTACTTGTTATGGAAACATAACATAGACATGTTATGTAATAATAACACATACACATTTTTTTTAGTTTATATACATTTGTAATAGCCAAAAAATAACATGGTAATCCTACATTTGGTCCCACTACAATAGAATATGTTTTCTATGCACATTTTTTCAGCAATGTAAGAGATTTCTTCATTTTATTTTGAGTTTACATGATTGAAATGGATTGGAATTAACAATTAACTAATTGTTAAATGGTTTTTATTTGTATAGAATTTTTTATCATCAATTTTGATGACTATTTCATATTTTATTGATAATTTGTTCATTTCATTAAGTAATTTATCATTTAGATGTCAAAAAAGAGTATTTTTTAAAAGTAATTTCATATATGTTTAAGTAATTTCATATATGTTTAGGTAATTTCATATGTGTTCAAGTAATTTCATATTTATTTAAATAATTTGATCAAATAAATCATTTTTTTTCAAATTACAATATTTATTAGCATATATTCATAATTTTTTATTTAGGAACAATTGATACTAACCATGGGAAAGAATAAGTGAGAACCATCTGAAAAACTTGATCTAAAAAAGAAAAACCAAAGTGAGAGCATAAAAATAATATGTGAAATGAGAAAAGTTGGAGGAGAAGGTACATCATGTATACCAACTGACATTAATGTAGAATCAAACATTGAAACACCTATTGAAGATATAATGATGAATCAAATTTACCAAATTCAAACCAAGAACAAGTGCCAAGCATCACACATATTGAGACAACAAATGATAAATCAAATGTACGAAATGCAAACTAAGAGTACACACCAATCATAGAACCTCCTTGAATTATTCATAAAAAACCTAATTATCTAATTTATATAGATGAAAAAATGTTGAAAATATTTTTTGACAAAATTGTCAATCACACTTGTAGAAGAATGGATAATAAAATATGGGAAATCTATTTTGAGAGATTAAGTGAAACTTGAAGGTTCCAATTATTTGTTGAATTGATTAAAAATATTAATTTTAGTGACACTATGAAGATCATTGGCTTAAGCATTAGATACCAATGGTGAAAGAACTATTGTAAGAAATCTAATTAGTGTGTATCAATCAATAGGTTCAACATCATGCACTAAAGATAGAAATTTTACTCGACGTGTTCTTACATCAACTATAGTAAGCAATGAAACTAAAGGATCTCATTTGATTTCCAAAACAAGTAGGTCACTACAAATAAGTAGAAGAACAATATTAAATCCCATTGGGAGATGTGAAACAATTGAGGATTCTAAAAGTAATTCTTTATGGGAATAGGGGTATGAAATTGGAAAATGCTCGCACAATAAACCTAATGAAAAGAAAGAAACTAATCCGGTAAAAGAAGCTTGTTAGGTCTCAAAAACATTGGTTTGAAACCACAAGAGGTTGCCAAGCACTTGATACATTTTTGGCTAACGTACAAGACCAAATGATGAATTTGAACCTTCTTCTCTTTAGGATCTTCCAGACCTAGGTGGGTGCACCTATGCAAATGGGGCAGACTTAGATTGTGTGTTTCCTATTTAGGAAATCTATCCACAATGGCAATTCGAAGTGGAGAGATGAAATCCTAATTTGGTATAAATTGTATAAGCAATATCATGGTAAAATTTAATATGTTCAATTAATAGATGTAAAGTTCTAAAATAAATTGGATGAAACCAAATGATGAAATGTATGAGACCAATTCCTTGTTGGGTATATGGAGTTAAATGAAATCCTGAGATAAGTAGTTTATACTTGGAAAAAATTCTAACTGTTTGGCATACCAATATTTGTTTATAACTTGTATAAACATGCAAGAATGTAATTACCAGATTCTTCTTAGAGATCCAAATGACACTTCCAAATTAATGTGAGTAACTAAAATGATTTTAATCTTTGCTTGAAAGAACCAATTAATTATATCACACAACTGCAACAAATGTGCATTGATAAACTAAGTATATAATTGATATATCAATTTAAATAACAGAGAAATATCAACCTTGGAGACAACCTGATAATATTTTTCAATTAATTCAACAAACAATTGGAATTGGTATGATGCCACAAAATTAGAGTTCTTTCGTTGATTTCTCCAAAATTTCATACATGCATCATGGTCTTTTGAAATGTAGACATTATCCCTATTTTCCTGTTACTTTTTCCTATCTCATCTAACAACATCCTTCTAGTCTTGGTCTCTCATATTTATATGAAAGGAAACAAGCTTCAAACAAAAGGTCATGTCTTTTGGTGACAAAACTTAATTATGAAATATAACTAAAATAACTAAACAACAAACATGTGCTCCAATCTGTTAGTCTTCAAGTAAAAATCATGTGGTCGTCTGAGACCTGTGCAAAAATTTGTACTTTATCATTAATCTTCCTTCGTGATGTTGATGATCAATCCTCATCTAAGCCCAGATACTTTTCCTGCCATTTGCTTATTGTCAAATCATTTGGCCATTTGAACTCTTGTGCAACAATGAAAATCCTGAGATGACTCTTCTATCTATTATCAAGCAAATTCTTGACATCTACCACACATTTTGTGTATCCACTATCTAATATTACAATCCCATCGAGCAAGGCATTAAACCTATCAAGGATGATATCCCCATCATTTTGTATGTGTGTAAAGCACTGAGAAACCATCCAATCAAATTCACCTTTCCACTCATCCAAACCTTTTAGTTGATTATCATCTTTAATGACTGAAGGGTTGAAGATGTGTTTTATAGAATCAAATTCATTCATTCTATTATCCACCTTCTTCTTCATATGTATCAAATACATGTGCTCCTCAATTACCCCCTTCACAATTTCCTAAGTAGGTTTAAGTCTTGGAGGGGCATTAGGATCTCTTTGTGTTGCCTTGCAGAGAGTAGTTAAAATGTGATAAGTGGGTATGTGAGGGATCATGATGGGCCAAAAAGTGGCAATATGATGGGTTTGTGGCTGACGACTTTTTTTTACCCAAAATTGATGAAATGAAAAGGGTTTTTAAATGAGATTCTCATATTTCCACCAATATAAATTATGCTTTACTCTAAATTTAATAATTAATTATTATTCATTTTCTATTCAAATTATGACTAAAGTCTTGATTGATAGGTTGATTGAAAAACATCTATATCTTTCAAACGACATCACATTTTTTGAATCCAAAACATGTGTCACATTCTATGCTTCGCATAATGCAGGATTAAAAAAAGAAAAATTAAATTTCATGAAGTTTTGACCAAGTTAACGTGGTCAGACATACGAGTTTTTATATTTTTTAAAATGTTGTAATAAAAAATTCATAATTAATTATTTTACTTGGAAAAAAATTACAAAAAAATATGCATCACATTGGGGCACGAGTCCTCTACTTATATCTAAAATCTTATAAAAAAATTATCATTTTATTGTGGTTAGGATGGTCAGACAGACACCTACTTCTTATTTTTTCCCTAAAATTTAAGTACCACTACTTTGGAATTTCAAATTTTCACCAAATAGTTTTTTTTTTTTAAACATACCTAGTAGTTTAGAACCTACATTCAATTTGCTACAGATTCTATTCTTACACATTTTTGAAATAATATAGATAGCTTATTCAAATTTTTACATCAAGTTTTCTAACTCTGTTATTTCTGATTTTTTTGCCCCTTAAGGGCCTATTCTTTCCATGATGATCCTGCACATACCCAAGTAGGTTTCCCCCTCTTCTAGAGTTCCTCTAAGATAGGGGAATTAGCATTTATCTATTTCAAAGCTTTAACCAGATTGCTAAAGCTTTCATGTACTCCACCTACTTTTTCTTTCAATATTTCAACTGTATGCTCCAATATTTTCCTTAGGGTATCCAAGATGTGACAATTGACATCCTCCATATTGTGCTTCTTTAGCTAATCAATTTCATTTTTCATCTATTGAATTTGTGGGTCTTCAGCCTGGATGGGTGGGTGATAAACAACTATCTCATCCCCCCTCACCGTTGTAGCCTATTGCAATTGTTCTTTCAACTTGACATTTTCAATAAACAATTTATTTACTTCATCATTTTACAATTTTAGTCTTTTCTCATTTTCAATTCTTTTCTTCTCCATGTTCTCCACCACATCTTTGTTGATCATTGTTGAATGCATAGTTAAAGTAATAGCCTCTGTTGGAGTTGTATCTTTCATTATCATCACCATGGCTAACCCCCTCATTTCTTGTACAACATCTAAGAGTATGGGCTTCCTTGTGTTTTTTTGCTTTGTCCATAGGGCATGAGTCTAAGTGGTAGGGTTATACCCTATTCCTGATACACCTTCCTCTGAGTCAAATTTTGCAACCAACATTGGGTCATCTTGTGATCTGATTTGGTCAAAAATAAACACGTTGGACAACTCCATTCCTGCTATGATCAACATATCACTTTTCAAAACTAATTCTCTTGCTTCTTGAGGAGTAACATTAATATTATCAATGTTTAATTCTACCAATGTTTGGGCCTGAATCTCAACCTGTTTTGAATCATCAGCTCCTATGAGATTGATCTTTAACCTTTCATCAAACTGCTTCATTTTCATCTTTATCCAAAAATCTTTCAATTCACTAGTATGAATGAAATTGTCATCCTCCATAAACCTTAGAGAGGAAACCACTCTCTCATCGTCCCAAATATCATCTATAGCTTCTTCTTATATCCTTATTTTAGGATCATGGGGTTCCTAATTTTTTTGCTACTCAGCTACCTCTTTCATTTCAGTCAAAGTCAATGCTACTTCTTGCTCCTTATCACTTGAGCCATAATCAACTAATGACTGATTTTTTTGTTTCCTTGCTGGGGGTTCATGTGTGGGAGATGGAGGAGAAGGAAGTTCAGGTGATGGGGGTGGTGTACAAGATGTGGATGCTTCTTGTGATAGTTTTTGGGGTGCAGGAGGTGGAACCAGTCCTTCATCTTGGTCCATCTTATAAAATTCATCAAATTTTCCAAGGACCAACTGCATCCTTTTTAGAAGATCAGGTTCATCAGCAAAGAACCCTTTGAAATTCTTATTCTTCTCCTTCTTTTTCTCTTCCCATCTCTTCATTACTATCCATCTCCTTCTTGTCTGAAACACATCAACAAAATATACTAAATTCCTTATCACATTTTCTTCAAGGTCAAAAGCATGAGATATGGCCCTCTATGTAAGCAAAGTCCTTCTGATCATATTAATATAACCCTCTAGGTCACATACTCTCTCTTTTCCAAACTTGAGGGGATAATTGACCCTCATGAATCTCTATAACTCCTCTAGCATGTTTGATCCAATAGACAACTCCTCAAACACTATCAAATTAGGAAATAATGTGCCTTTTCTCTGATTCCTTGTTAGATCATGCTCCATCTAGAGCATCTGCCACATGAAATCCAAAAAACGTATTCTAGCAGGCACAAATTTTGGCAAACTATGTGCTTCCTGGTTACAACTGTACACCCTCATGATAGTATGTTGTGACATTAGGAACCAATAAACATAGTTATGTGTAAATCCCTAAGCTGGCTTGCATTGCATTGGCCTCATTACATCCATCAAATACTATGGCAACCTTGGTGTTGAAAAACCAAGGGCAACAATTATTCTAACAACAAAATCATCTCTAAACACAACAAAATCACATTCATTGCACCTACTATCCCATATGTAGCACCAATTCTGTACAGGGAGTCTAAATTTGTTCTCTTGTGTGCACAATTTGATCCTTTTAGTCCATTTTATTTTATTTTGATATAAAATCAAATGAAATAGCAAAGAATACTTTCTAAAAGACATGGGAGCCTTAGCCTCCTTGACCTGCAACAAGCCCTCATGAAGATTCTCTTCAATCATAGAAGCAAAATAAAATTCAACATTTGACTCCAAATGCTAAATGATCATATCCATCCTCATCAATCATATAGACATGTTATCCTCTGCATTTATTCCAAGAACCTAACACAATGCATGATATGTATTCTTGAAGTAAACCTAAAAATCATACATTGGAAAAGGTTCTACCTTTGAGGAGGGGATGGGAACTATCCTATTATTATCACCCCTTTTCATGTGCAAGGGAAGCTCATCACTCCTATAAGTTCTCCTTAACCTTTTGTACTCTTTCTTCAATTTCCCCAAATTCACTTCTATAATAGCTTATTTGTTCAAGTTGAAACACTTAATAATGGCTTCCCTTTAGGCATCCACTAAACACCTGCCATTTGGGAGCTTGACTATCTTTGTTGGGGTAAGGTATCTATTATCCAGGGCTTTAATTAGCTTGATATCAATGAAACATTTGGGACTATCACTTTGGCCAAGTCTACAGTCCACAGGTTTGATTCTGGGACCTTGTCATTTCTGTTCCTATAGAAATTCTAGTATGAATTCCACCTAGACTAGGGAATAATAGGGTCCCTACACCCCTGAGATGAATCTCTAAAGGCCTTCTTTGGCCCCTTATCTATTGACTTGGGTAGAAAATTAAGCAATGGAGACTGTAAAGATGGTTTACTAGCTTTAGGTTCATATTTTTTAGCTCCTATTTTTGATTTATTTGGTGCCATTGCTATAAAAATCAAAGAGTGATGAACAAAGCTTACCTGAAATATAGTTTGCTTCTAGAGAATCCCCTTACTTCTACATCTTGAGCTCATATGCACTTAGCCTCTACTGCTATGAACGAGAAATCTCAATCTACTTTGTTTATTTCCACACCAAGCTGCATTAACTCTCAAATCATAAATTCTCATCATTCATATCTTTTGCATTGAGCTCAATTTCATACTTTGAAGTTGATTGATGTGACTGGCCTAATTTAAATGTTTCAACGACTACTTACCTCATTACCTCGCATCACTTTTCACCCCCTTGTGGTACCACGATACCTATTGTATGTTGTAGTATACTGCAATACCATGTACCACCTTTGTCTTCATTGTTGTACCTCGGTGTACTCCCATTGCTTTACTCTGCATACCAATTTACCTTGGGCTATATTCTAACCCTTTGTGGTATGGCGGTGCATTCTCTTACTACTATTCTTAAGTATACTACTCTACTACATGTCTTGTTCCAACCCTCCATGGTATAGAGGTTCTCTTTATCTTTGTTCTTCATCGGACCACTCTACCAAGGGCTATGTTCCATCCCTCCATGGTATAGTGGTCTCCTCTTGTTTATACTGATTATTATACTGCTCCACTATGGGCTAAGTTTTAACCCTTCACAGTATAGCGGTAAAAGGGTATAGTGTTAGCTTCCTCTACTGTGCTACCACGAGCTATTTTGCAAGGGGCTACTATGACAAGGTATGAGGTGAGGGATAGGTAGCGGTATTGTGGTAAAAGGCTATTTTGGCTTTATGGAAAGAAATAGAGTGATTTTTTTATGAAAATGATGGCATGAATTTTTCATTTCCATTGATAAAAGCTTTAGTATTTTTTATGAAAATTCTAATTTTAACAGTGACTCCAATTGGGGATGAGTGATTTACCAATCACTACAAGAGCCTAGAATCTCAGGTTGCAGACCAAGATCTCAAAAAATATGAAAGATGGAAGGTGGAGTGGATGGAATGGATAAGGATGTGGAGATGGAAAATAATGGAGATGGAAATGAACCTATACTACTATACATGAAAATAAAATTTGTTTTTTAATGAGGGAAATCTAAGATTGTCCATGTACTAGCAAGTCCTAGTCCCTTTTTTGATTTCCTAAACTACTGTGCATGGAAAAAGATTATTTTAAGAGGCTTGTTAAGAATTGTCCATGCACTGGCAATCCTTAATCCCCTGATACTCCTCAGGAAAAGAAATGCTTTAGAAATTTCCCATGTAATGGAAATTCTTGGTCCTCACCAGACATATGAACTACAAATAATAAGAATATTCTCCTTTCTTGCCAGTGATAACAAAGGGCCCTAGCCACAAGGCTTCAAATTTTCCATGCTTTCCCTTTTCCTAACATCTAGCATTCCACATCAGCACTAGATCACTCACTTCAAATTTTCTATTTTTGGCTTGTGTATCAAAGAGGTACATCATATGAGATTGCATCTTCTCATTTTTCTTTTGAGCTATCCTCCTTATTTCATCAAGTTCAGCAAGTTGCTCCATTCTTTCCTCCATTGGTTATGGAATGTCTAAATCTTCCTGAAGGATGAAATTATAAACTGGTAAAAGGTTCTATAATGGCATTCTATCCTATGTCCCATACACCAACTCAAATGGATATTTCATGATTGCCTTTTTTATAGTTATTATGTCTTCCCACTCAGCCATTCTTAATTTTGAATCCCATGCTTTCTTATTTCCATCTAACATTCTTCTTATGATTTTTAGAAGACTCTTATTGCTGGACTCTACTTGACCATTTGCTTGTGGGTGGTAGGGGGCAGCATAAGAAATAGTGATACCATATGTATTACATAGGTTTTTGAATTCACCAGATCTAAAGCACATCCCATTGTCTATGATTAATCTTATCGGTGTACCAAATTTGGTTATGATATTCTCCATTAGGAAATTTATTACCACCTTACTTGTTGCATGTTTTGTTGGGATTGCCTCTAGCCATTTAGTGAAATAATTAGTAGCTACTAATATCCACTTATGTCCCCCACTTTACTTTTCTTGTATTTCCCCAATAAAATCAATTCCCCACCGGTGAAAAGGGGCTTCTACTTGTAACGGTCTAAGTGGTAAGGCTCCTTGATGTTTCATATTCCCTGAGAATTTCTAGCAAGATTCACACCTACTTACATATGAAAAGGAATAATTGAAAACATTAGGCTAACAATAGCCCGACCTAAGAATCTTATGTGCTATTGTTTTAAAAAAATAATGGCCTCCACACACTCCTTCATGCATCTCTCTGAAAACATGTTTTTCTTGTGATTCATCCAAACACAATAATAGTACTCCATCTTTGTTCTTCCAAAATAGATCACCTTCTATGAAAACATATTTAGATGCTTTTAATTTCAATGTTCTCCTCTGATTATCATTCAATCCTTTAGGGAACTTCATATGTTTGAGATAATATATTATGTTTGTATACCAAGAAGTGTGTTCAATGCTTGCAATTGCACAATCCTTGTTTTCTACATTATAGATTTGGTTAGCTTCAATGTTTGTTTTTGCCATCATTTTGGCCAAACCCTATCCCCTTACTAACTTGGTGATCTAAATTTCCATATTGAATTCTTGGATCTTATTGATCCATCTCCATATTTTCCCTATCACCTTTGTTTGTACCAAGATATCTTTCACATCTACATGTGGTACATATGGAATTACTCTAGCCCTAACTAGATATGGCTTGAAAGCCTTTGTTTCTTTGACCAATGCATAAGCTTGTTTCTCCATAATATCATACTTCAATTATGCACCCTGCAGTGACTTACTAAAGAAAGATATTGGTTGTTCATGGCCTTCAACATTCTTTTGTAACATAACTACTATGCTGTGAAATGAGGTAAACGAGAATATTTGAAAAGGTTTGGTAAAATTAGGATATTTTAGAATGGGGGCTTCTTTGATGGATTTTTTGATAGATATAAAGGCTTCTAAGGCTTTCACAGTCTAGTATATCTTTTATCCCTTTTTCAACATTTTAGATATGGGTTTAACAATCTCAACAAAGTTTGACACAAATCTCCTAACAAAATTAATTTTCCCAAAAAATGATTAAATGGCTTTGACATTTTTGGGAACAAGGATTTTATCTATGGCGTCTACTCTTTTAGGGTCTATTCTAATTCCTTCTTTTGACACAATATTCCCTAAAACCTTACCCTCTGTGACAACAAAGTGACACTTTTTAGGATTAAGACTGATACCATATTCCAAAGATCTGATGAATATATTCTCCAAGTGTTCCACATGATCTTCCACCCTTTTGGAATAAGCAGTAAGGTCATCTTGGTAAACTACCATTATAGCATTGATTAAATCTGCAAATGCCACATCCATGGCCCTTTGGAAAGTTTCCCCTGCTTTTGTCAGACCGAATGAAATTCTTACATAGACATATGCTCCCCACAATGTAGTAAAATATATCTTATATTGCTCAAATTCTTTAATTTTGACCTGATTGTAGCCAGAAAATCCATCCATCATTGACAACACCTCACACCCTATCACTCTATGTAGTATAGCTTCCATATTTGGGAGAGGGTAATTATCTTTAAGGGAGGCAACATTCAAGTTTCTAAAATCTACACACAATCTAATATCCCCATTTTTCTCTCTTACTAGGACCAAGTTTGAGACCCATGTTGAATGTCTAATGGGCTTGATAATACCTCCATCTCTAAGTTTTTCCAATTCCTCTTGCATTTTAGGCTCTAGAATTGGGTTGATGAGTCTCTACTTTTTCCTAAATGGTTTTGCACTTGGATTTAGAGGAATCTCATGTTGGAATAAGTCTTCCCTGTAGGCCTTGAGATCCTCATATGACCAACCAAAAACATGCTTTTACTTCCTCAACAAAGCAATCAACATTTTTTTGATTGTTCGACTTATTTTCTTTCCAATATATACCTTTTTGGGTGCTAATTTAGTTCCTAGATTGACTTCTTCAACATCTTCTTTTTTAATTGGTGTCTGCTTCATGAGAGATCAGTCATTCCCATAAAATAATATTTCTAGTGCCACAAGCCATTTTGGAAGTTTGTTAGTTTTTAACTACACAACTTCTTTTCCAAATACAGTCTATTTTTTATCTACTTCCTCCACAAAAGCATTGAAGTCAATCTCCTGAGTTTCATATTGATCTATGCAATGAAGAAAATTTATGAGGTTAGTATCATCATTGAAAAATTTCCAGCTATATATATTGTTAGGGATGGTAGGCCTTATTTTAAATTCAACTTGAGATACCCCAACCAAGGTGATATCATCTCTTCTCAGAGCTACATTAGAAAAAAAAGTCTACAATTATGTTTTTTTATCTATCTATCCATTCAATGGAGAAAGCATCAAATAATTCAATTGTATCCCATACAACATTACTATATTGTTTCAACCTTTTGTGTCTTGCAACATATCTTGACCTGACTTGTGAAATAATCAATTCAGAATCTCCTAGAATAGTTAGCAATTTGATATTATGTTTAACAACCATATTTAAACCAATTAGCAAGGCTTCATATTCTGCTATATTGTTTGTACATTCATATGTTAGCAAAAATGAATTTTTGAATGTAGTGCCTTAAAGTGAGTTAAACACTATCCCTACTCCATTTCCTTCTTGGCTACATGCTTCATCGAAATACATCTTCCACACACCATCATGATTCTTGGAAACATGTTTTTTAATTGGATCAGCATTGACGAGTTCAGGCTAGGATGGTTCTATTATGAAAATCCCTAAATCCACATCACAAAAGTAATTTAATTGATCTTGAGGCACATAGCCTACAATCTGATTCATTCTTGGTTCTCTATATAGCTTGACGTATTGACCATTAATTGGTATTGTAGCATAGGATAAGTCAAATTGTACATTTCCTTTGTCTTTTGTTGTCCACTATCTTGATAAAAGCATTCCAAAATGAGGAGTATCAATCATAGTTATATCTATGTTATAGGTTACTTGTAGATAAGCAACCAATTTTACTTCAACATCTTTCATAAATCCCACTACTGGGATAGGTCTACTATCCATAGCATACCACTTGCCACCATTAGTATCCACCCACATGCCCAATTGTTTCATGACTCCAACTGGCATAATATTGATAGCAACACCAAAATTTATCATATAATTCCTCACTAGTTTTTCATTTATAAGTAATGTAGTAAAGAATGGGTCAACTTGTGGAGGATTTATCAATGCACCACCTAGACATACCTCTGAGACATTTACCTTTTCTTGCTTATTACTAATCCTAATAGTCCCCTTATTCTACAAGTTTGTGTTTTTATCATTCCCATTAGATATGATCAGTTGAATAGCACTATCCCTATACTCCTTAATTTTCATCATTTCAAGTAATGGGACAAACATTTTTACCTGGAATAAAGCTTGTGTGAAGTCAAAAGAAGAACCTTCTATTTTGATCATTTTATTTTTCTCCAATGACTCTCCTTTAGTTTCCTCTTTTTCTCTTTTGTTTGTGTCATCAGGCTTTTGTTTATTTTTATGCAACTCTTTGCTCTCCACCTTTTGAACATGCTTTTTCCCATTCCTATCAGGCTTCTTATTTGTCATTTTCTTCAATACTCCCTATGTTTTATCCTTCACAAATATCCCTCTTGGAACACCATCACCTTCATTTACCGTTCTATTTCTCAACCAATATTTTCTTTTTTCCTGTTCCACTGCAACAATAGTTAACTTCTTAATCTCTTCTTTAGTTGGTCTCCTTATATTGCATTTAGGTGGTGCACCAGAAGTGTATTATTCATCAGTTCTTTCTTCAGAATCAAAAAATACTTGTTGTTCTACCATATGTATGTTGTATTTCTGGTTAACAACATCATATTCATATCCTTTTTCCTTTGAAGATGGATATTTCTATTCAATGGAATGAAGGGTGTGGGAAGTTAAGTAAATTGCATGATCTCTTTCTTCATTTTTTGTTGGCATCTCCTCTTCTTGCACTAATTGAGAAATAATGCAATGATTAGGGGAATGTGTTAAGTCACAGACTTGACACCAAGGATTATTGTTCACCATGTATGCTCCTCTCTTCTTTAAAGGATTATGAGTCTCTTTATTCTTAGGCCTATCCATCACAGGATTTCCATCCTTCTAGTTTGTATTGTAAGGCATGTCATGCAACCTAGGCATTTCATTTATGTATGTATTGTCTTGCCTATGCTAAGGATTATTGAATTGTTGAGGGACCCTAGGATTATCTCTCTTACTTATCATCCCAACAACTTTTCTGTTATTTTCATAGTCAATTCTACTTTTTGAGCTTCAACTAAGTTTTTGGGGCACCTATTTCTAAGCTCATATCCTGTCTTGGGATCAAAATTTTTTAGATAAATACTTAATGTTGTAGGGTCTAGAAATTTGGATCTAGGTGGTATCTTATTATGCATCTTGGAGAATCTTTGGTTGAAATCATAGATTGAATCATTCTGATATTTCTAGATGCTAATCAATTCATGCAAGGAAATTTTTGGTGCACATTGGTTCCCATACTGATCAAGGAATTGATCATAGAACTCTTGAATTGAATCAATAGAAGATTTTGGTAAACAGTTAAACCAATCTCTTTCTTCTTCAATTAATGACATCATAAATAACCTCATTTGTACATCTTCATACTGCATATCTAGGTCTTGAATAAAATCATTAAAATTCCTTAAGTGTTCCTTAGCTGTGACTGCACTACTTCCTACAATTTGTAATGCCCGAAAATTAATGTTCATTTAGCCATATAATTTACCAAGCTTAATACATTCCAAGTATGGTAAAAAACAAATATGCATAAGTCATGATCTTTCCATATATGCTAAAAAGTTAAATTCATAATCAATCTCAATCCATGTATGCAAAATAAATAAATTTAATTAACAACAAGGATCATTGCATGGTTACATATATGAATTCCATTAGCATATCAACGAAATTCCATAGATTCCCTCAAGTTTTCAATTACATTACTAACTTTCAATCAGTACATCTATTTCAATGTTACATCAAATATTTATTTCCAATACATCTATTTCAACATTACAATACTGAATTACAAATGAAATTACATTTACAAGTGGATTTTCAAGCCATTTCAAATAATACATGAATACAATTATAGCACATAAATCTCTGGACCTCAACTGTCGTGATGCCACTAGTCTTCTTGCAAGTTGGGACCAAGAGTGTGATTAAGGCACCTTTTTTGCCCAACCACGAAGTACAATACTTCCCCGGGTTTCTTCCTAGCTAGAAGAAATCCCCGACCCTACACGAGGAGCCTAGCAACCTGAAACAACAATGTAGGAGGGAACTCTCGATGCAAGCCTGATGCCTATATGCATTCCTAACATGAGAATCACATATTTCTTGCAAACAAGAGGTGGTAGAGACCTATATTCATTGAGTTCTAGGCTTTTAATTCCATCTATTTCAATAGTGCAAGTGCTTGGACAAGCATAAATAAAATAAATGATAGTTTTAGAAAAGGTAAAACTACCATCTCTGTGGTTCCACCTTCGCCATCCTATCCTGAAAGTTTCTCAAAATACAGTAAATAATGCATTTTCCATCTATTTTAACATTTGATTTTTACACATTTCTAATTTGAAAAAAATTTCATCATTTTCCCAAAGTTTTCACAAAGTTTGTCAAAATAACTTTCATGCATGCATTCAGTAAATAAAGTTTTCTTGTACAATTTCAAGTGAGTTCACAATGAAAAATAAATTCAGCTCCAATTCCATTTTCTAAATTAGCTTTGCACACAATAAATAATTTTAAATAGTTTTAGTAAAAAGAAAAACCACTCTTTTCAGAAAATTCTCTAATTTTGAATGTGTTTTCAATAACCTACATTTGCTATAAAGTTTCAAATTCAACTTTAGACACAGTCTTATGTGTGTTCACTAAGTTCAGATATGATATAAGATGTTTCACATAATGCACTGATATTCAACAATATAGATAGTTTGAGAAAAAGATGAACAAAGTAGATAACCAAATTTGTTTTCAAAAACAAGTTTGTTATTAAACATAGAGTCATTTTTGTGAATTTAATCAGCTACTTTTCCAAGATTTGACTTTTATGTTTTAAAGTTCACTGTACATATCTGCATATATATTTACTAAATAACCACATACACATAAATACATGGTAAACTTATGGCTGAATGTATATATAATATGTTGTGTTTTAGTTTAGTACCAATGACAAAAAAAATAGTGTTTCCTGTAGACAACAATGATATTTATGCCAGGTATATATATAAATCCATATGTATATTTATATATATCTATGTGTATATAACTATAAATATATATTTATATATAAATATGTATTCATCCCTATATATTTTCTGTGTAAATCTACTAACAGAGAGTAATATTTTCTGTGGAAAAATAACAAAGTTTACAAAAGCTAGAATTTGTTTGTGAGTATATATGCATATATGAATGTGTAAATATATATATATATATATATATATATATATATATATATATATATATATATATATATATATATATATATATTGTTGTATATATATATATATATATATATATATATATATATATATATATATATATACATATATATATATATATATATATATATATGTATATTTTAAACTTTATATACAATGTTACATTGTTACCCACAGAAAGAAAAAAATTTATGGTTCGCAGTTTTGAAAACTATAAAGTATTTGTTAGTTCGCAGTTGAATATAGTGTGAGGCCAACATCTCCCCATAGGGGAAGGCGCTAGCTGTGAGCAGGCAACGCCTTCTCCATAGGCCTTGGCTTGTGGAGGGCACTGCCCTCTCACAATGCTGCCCTCCTCTATGGATGGGGTTAGGGGTGTAATCCCCAAACAATAAATTATAGTTCAAAAAAATATCGATGCTAGATTTAGAATGGATACACGTGCTGTGAATTTCAACTTTGACATAGGATATTGATAGTAGATATATATATATATTAGCACAAAAATATGTGTGTGTATATAAATATATATATATATATATATGTATATTTATTTATAGAACCATAGTATTAAGATTGAAACACAGACTCATGAACTACAATGAATAAAGAAGAGAAAGATAATCCCCAATCTGAAAGAAGTATAGTTGTGCAAATTCTTTCAATGCACTCAAAGAATGAAATATTTTCTCAGACTTTTACAGATTTGCATACAATTCAAGCTGGCATTCAAATTCTTCAGAAGTATTTTTATATTTCAACAAGATTTGAGAAAAAAAATGGGAAACCTGGAGATTACGCTTTCAGCTAGAAATGCTCTTCAATCAACTTCTTTGCTTTGCTCCTGTTCAATCTGGTTTTCCTAAGCAAGCTTCCTCTCTTTCCTTCTTTCCAACTACTTCTCCAGCTCTTTATTTTCCTACTATCCTCAAAGGAACCATTCTCAACTCACTATTTTAAAGATTCAGCATCTTCTTGGCAGCCATTAAAGCAAAGATTGTAGATCTTATTTTCAAGAAAGTTTTTCCAAGAACCGTTACCTTTTGGAGAACTCACTTCCCTTTTCAAAATTTATTTTTCCATTTACAAGTTCCTACCCTAATCTTGAAATGTATTTTAAAATTAATAATAATTTTTAGTTTAATTGCATGTAAATCCCATTTCGAAAATATTTACTCAACAATAAAAATAAATATCTTATAACTTAATATTTAACTAATAAACTCAAAGTTTAACACAAAATAAAAGAAGAGTAGCATGCATAAGCATAATATAAATTTAATTATTTATTGTATCATACTTTCATTTCATCATTCATTTAATTTACTATTTATTATTTAATTTGCAAATAATTTTAAAACAAAAACACCAAAATTGACATTCCCAAATGCAATCTATATGATACTAAGTGTGTGTGTGTAATCGAGAGGTCTTCCTGCTTTGTCCTATCAAGAAGCTAATCACCTCCCCTTAATCACACCCTTGGTCTTTGACTTCCTGCAACTCAAGTGCACTCAGGCACACAACAATAATTGAATTAGTATCATATTAAAATATAAATAAAGCATTGCATTACATTAATTAAAATGCTTCTACTCTATTTTGCTTCATTTTCAAAATAAAACTTATTCAATACTTTTCAACTTGTCATAATTTAAATAAACACTTTCATTTATCTCCACACCAAAACATCATCATATTAATCATTACTCTACCAGGCACAACAAAACATGTAACAAATCCACACAAAGCTAAAAGTAACCTGCATCAGGATTGAGACATGACATAAATTTTGGATGAGACCTCTCCAACTACTATCCATAGGGTAAGGATATATTTGGAATCTTGTTAAGTCAAACTACCTAATCATAGTTTTGTAATTCTGAGGAGGTGGGTTCTGAGGGTGTTGATATTGGTATAATGGATTGTTGTATTGTGCATGAGATGGTGGCATATATTGTTTGCCATGGGGTGGTTGAGGATTCAGATGTTGTGATGGATTTTTAGGTGGAATACTTGGCTGTCTTTATTGATTCCCTAATTGATTTTGCGGTGCTTTTGGTGGATTTGAAGGTCCTATATTATTATTCCCTTTCCTGTGAGGTGGTATATATTTTGGGAGGTTGGCTATTTGGGCATCAAACTAGGCTCTTTGCAACTTCAAATCCTAGAGCTCTTTTATGACTTGGAGCCTTTGTTCATACTCTTCTTTTGATCTCTCTATTTCTCGACTTTCATACTCCAATTGTGCATTTAATTCCTCCTTGGTCATAAATTCATAATTTTGTTTAGGGGTTGTGTTATCAATAGGGTCATTCTAATTCCCTTCAAGTAGTTCCATTTTATGATCATATTCTTGTTATTGTTTGACTCTTGCAGCCTCAAGTTCAGCCATGAACTCTGCCTCTTTCTGATGCAAAGACAAAGGTTCACAACATCCAACCTAGTTCATGAAATAGAATACTCTTTCTTTGAGGCAAGTTCAACGGCTCATTCTTGAGAAATAAGGCTCCAAAGAGACCAATATAACAAAGAATGTACCCTAAAATCAACTCCAAAACCACAAATAATTAGAGGAAGCATTGAATCAACTCATAAAACTATCAACTCAATCATCTTTCTCAAGAAAGATCATCTATTAAAGCAGCAAATACAAAAACCCATACTCAAGGCTTAAACAATGCTCCATTCAATGAGGGTTTGTAGAAAGTATGTTTTCTAAACCTCATACCAACTTGTAACACCTTCAATCATACTAGAATATGTCTGCACAAACTCAAACAATCATCAAAAATTGCTTTCCCAAAATATTTCACACTTTTCCATCCTTGAACCTTTCAAATTCACCCAAAACATGCAATTTTAACAACTAGGGCAGCCTAGGGCATCACCAAAAACATAGAAAACCTTATTAAAATTCTCCAAAACCTTGGATATAGTAAGAAAACCTCAAAATGAATCTTTTCACAAATTTTTAGAAGTTTCCACTGTACAAATTAGAAGAAATCACATTTTTTTGTATGCAACCCCAAAAACCCTATGTTCAAAACAGTTTTTAGGAAATGACTTGTTTGACCCCTTAAATGGAATTATAAAAATTACTGGTAAAAATAAATTTTGTTCACCACATAAATATCTTTCCATATATCCAAGTTTTATGTCTATACCATTCCGTACTTGTCCATACTAACATGTTTTCTGACTGCAATTTCTGAAAAAAAAATTCTGAACTACCTGCCTACACAAAAATCATCATAACTTTCTTATTACTCAATGAAAATGAGTGAGACTTGAACAAATGGAAATATTATTCAATAAAATACACAATAAAACTTTTACAAAGTTTCTAGGCTGTACTAGGCCGTACAAGGCCTGGAAACAGGGATAAAACTATTAAAACTTCAAGACAGGGTATTGAAATTGAGAAAATTGATTTCAATTTACATTTCCCTTCTTTGGCTCACCTCTCCAAGGCTTAAATAGATTATTAAAACATAAATAATTACTTCCCCTTCATTTCCAACTAATTAACTACCCTTTACAACCAACTGACCCTTCATATTCTTGCTTTTGTTCACATTTTGCACTTTTGCAATTTTACATGTTTTGCAACTTTTGCAACAAATTGACTCAACCAACCCCTTAGTGATTGTAAATACATTAAAATATAACCACCCAAGACCTTTTAGATTGATTTAACATACATTTTACATTCAAAGATTCAATTTTTGAAATTTATCCTTTCGAAGGCATTTGTGAGCAAGGTGCTCCTTCACCACTTTCTTAGGATCTAGTTGTTAGAAATGATTCCTTTTTTCTTCAGGAGTATGTGGATCTCTTGCTGAGATATTTTCATTTGTCAATGTATCATAACAGTTATATGTCTCAAAATGTGGTGTTGATGCTTTATCTTTATTTGTCATTCACATGTCATCAGATTCCTTCTTGCCTTATCATTCTTATGCGTCCATTTACTATTATCACTAGGACCTCCTTTATATAGGGACCTTCCACCCAACATTGTTTAACCTTTAAAACTTATTCCTTTTGATATGTATTATATATTTATTTAAATTCGCCACTCACTTATGAAGAAATGAGAAAATTATATAATTTCTTATTCCCAGCAGAGTCTGTGCAAGATTTTTGACTCTATGACAAATGCTCTAACTCAGAATTGACTCCCCAACAGAGTTACCAAACTGTTAGGTCTCAAAAATGATGGTTTGGAACCACAAGAGGTTGCCAAGCTCTTGATATGTTTTTGGCTAAGGTACAAGGCCAAATGATGAATTTGAACCTTCTTCTCTTCAGGCTCTGCTAGACCTAGGTGGGTGCACCTACGTAAATGGGGCTGACTTAGATTGTGTGTTTCCTATTTAGGAAATCTATCCACAATGGCAATTCAAAGAGGAGAGATGGAATCCTAATTTGGTATAAAATGTATAAGCAATATCAAGTAAAATTTAATATGTTCAGTTAACAGATGTAAAGTTCTAAAATAAAATGGATGAAACTAAATGATGAAATGTATGAGACCAATGCCTTGATGGGTATATGGAGTTAAATGAAATCCTGGGATAAGTGATTTATACTTGGCATAAATTCTAACTGTTTGGCATACCAATATTTTTTTATAGCTTGTATAAACATACAAGAATGTAATTACCAGATTATTCTTAGAGATCCAAATGACACCTCCAAATTACTATGAGTAACTAAAAGGATTTTAATCTTTTCTTGAAAGAACCAATTAATTATATCACACAAGTGCATCAAATGTGCATTGATAAACTGAGTATATACTTGATGTATCAATTTAAATAATAGAGAAATATCAACCTTGGAGACAACCTGATAATATTTTTCAATTAATTCAACAAAAAATTGGCACCGGTATGACGCCACAAAATTAGAATTCTTTCATTGATTTCTCCAAAATTTCATACATGCATCATGGTCTTTTGAAATGTAGACATTATCCCTATTCGCCTGTTACTTTTTCCTATCTCATCTAATAATATCCTTTTGGTCTTGGTCTCTTGTATTTATATAAAAGGAAAAAAGATTCAAAACAATGGTCATCACTTTTGGTAACAAAACTTAATTATGAAATATAACTGAAATAAATAAACAACAAACATGTGCTCCGATTAGTTAGTCTTCAAGTAAAAAGCCTGTGGTCATCTAAGACCTATGCAAAGATTTTTACTTTATGATTAATCTTCCTTTGTGATGTTAATGATCAAGCCTATATACTTTTCCTACCATTTGCTTATTGTCAAATCATTTGGCCATTTGAACTCTTGTGCAACAATGAAATTTGTGAGATGAATCTTCCATCTATTATCAAGAAAATTCTTAACATCTACCACAAATTTCTTGTATCCACTGTCTAATATTACAATCCCATCGAGCAAAGCATTAAACCTATCGAGGCTGATATCCCCATGGTTTTGTATGTGTGTCAAGCACTGAGAGACCACCTAATCGAATTCACCTTTCCACTCATCCACACCTTTTAGTTGATTATCATCTTTAATGACTAAAGGGCTGAGGATGTGTTTTATAGAATCAAATGCATTCCTTATATTCTCCACCTTCTTCTTCATATCTATCAAATACTTGTGCTCCTCAATTACCCCCTTCACCATTTCTTGAGTAGGTTTAAGTCTTGGAGGGGCATCAGGATCTCTTTGTGTTGCCTTGCAAAAAGTAGCTAAAATGTGATAAGTAGGTTGCCACCTCTTTAGGAGTTCCTCTAAGATAGGGGAATTAGCATTTATCTATTCCAAAGCTTTCATGTACTCCATCTAATTTTTATTTCAATACTTCAATTCTATGCTCCAATATTTTGCTCAAGGTATCCAAGATGTGACAATTGACATTCTCCATATTGTACTTCTTTAGTTGATAAATTTCATTTTTCATCTATTGAATTTGTGGGTCTTCATCCTAGATGGGTTGGTGATAAACAACTATATCACCCCCCCAATCATTGTAGCCTATTGTAATTGTTCTTTCAACTTGACATTTTCAATAAACAATTTCTTTACTTCATCATTTGAAAATTTTAGTATTTTCTCTTATTCAGTTATTTTCTTCTCCATGTTCTCCACCACATCTTTGGTGAACGTTGTTGAATGGATAGTTAAGGTAGAAACCTCCGTTGGAGTTGTATCTTTCATTTTCCTCACCATGGTTGACCCCCTCATTTCTTGCACCAAATTTAAGAGTCCGGGCTTCCTTGTGATTTTTTGCTTTGTCCATAGGGAAAGAGTCTAAGTGGTAGGGTTATATCCTATTCCTGATACACCTTTCTCCGAGTCAAATTTTGCAACCAACATTGGGTCATCTTGTGATCTGATTTGGTCCAAAATAAACACGTTGGACAACTCCATTCCTACTATGATGAACATATCACTTTTCAAAACTAATTCTCTTGCTTCCCAAGGAGTAACATTAATATTATCAATGTTTAATTCTGCCAATGTTTGGGCCTATATTTTAGCCTGTTTTGAATCATCAACTCCTATGAGATTGATCTTTAAAATTTCATCAAACTACTTAATTTTCATCTTGATCCAAAAATATTTGAATTCACTAGTATGAATGAAACTGTCATTCTCCATAAACCTTAGAGAGGCAACCACTCTCTCATTGTCCTGAATTTGATCTACAACTTCTTCTGATATCCCAATTTTAGAATCATAGGGTTCTTCAATTTTCTACTGCTCTGCTACCTCTTTCATCTTAGTCAAAGTCAATACTACTTCTTGTTCCTCATCACTTGAGCCATAATAAACTAATGACTCAATTTTCTATTTCTTGGTCGGGGGTTCATCTGTGGGAGATGGAGGAGAAGGAAGTGCAAGTGATGGGGGTGGTGCAGGAGATGTGGATGCTTCTTGTGATAGTTGTTGGGGTACATGAGGTGGAACCAATCCTTCATCTTGGGCCATCTTATAAAATTCATCAAATTTTCCAAGGACCAACTGCATCCTTTTTAGAAGATCAAGTTCATCAGCAAAGAACCCTTTGAAATTCTTATTCTTCTCCTTCTTTTTCTCTTCCCATCTCTTCATTATTATCCATCTCCTTATTGTTTGAAACACATAAAAATTATAAACTAAATCACTTATCACATCTTCTTTAGGGTCAAAAGCATGAGATATGACCCTATTTGTAAGAAAATTCCTTCTGATCATATTAATGTAACCCTCTAGGTCACATACTTTTTTTTTTTTTGACTTGAGGTGATAATTAACCCTCATGAATCTCTATAACTCCTCTAGCATGCCTAATCCAATAGACAACTTCTCAAATACTATCAAATCAAGAAATAATGTTCCTTTTCTTTGATTCCTTAGTAGACCATGCTCCATCTAAAGCATCTACAAGATGAACTTCAAAAAACATATTCTAGCAGGCACAAATTTTGGAACAATATGTGGTACCTAGTCACAACCGTACACCCTGAAGATAGTATGTTGTGGAATTAGGAACCAATCATTATAGTTATCTTTAAATCCCTAATCTGGCTTGCATTTTGTTGGCCTCATTACATCCATCAAAGAATGTGGTAACCTTGGTGTTGAAAAACCAAGGGTAAAAATTATTCTAACAACCAAATCATCTCTAAACACAATAAAATTGCATTCATTGCACCTACTGTCACATATGTAGCACCAATTTTGTATAGGGAGTCTAACTTCATTCTCTTGTGTGCACAATTTTATCCTTTTAGTCCATTTTGTTTCATTTTGATATAAAATCAAATGACATAGCAAAGAAATACTTCCCAAAAGACATGGGAGCCTTAGCCTCCTTAATCTGCAACAAGCCCTCATGAATTTGTTCTTCAATCACAAAAGAAAAATAAAATTCAACATTTGACTCTAAATGTTGAATGTGTTGGAAAAGTGTTCCTCAATCATCACAATTTGAAACCTTTGCTGGAGCCAAGTCAGTGTGATAGCTCTTATGTTTGGCTGACTAGCAGCTCTAATCTTGTTGTATTGTTCAGGTCATTGTGACCTCAGAGGAGTCTCACTGAATGGTTACACTTTGGAGTCTATCGATGTGACAAGAAGCTTTTGGTGTGACCTCTTACCACTCGGGGTGATCTTTGGCTGACAAGCCATTCTATCACTTATCATTGAGACCCTTGGCTGAAAAGGTTTGTTTGGGAAGAAGTCTGGGCGATGTGTTAAAGTCTCGCTGACAACGTTAGGTTTAAAGTCATCGGGGTAACTCAAAGGGCTTTGGGGAGAAGTCTCAGTGAGAATGGAATGTCTCACCAATGATGAGAAGTCTTTGATATAGCTCTTGGCAAATGGTGGTCATTAGTGTAAGATATATGTGTTCAATAAGAACTCTTGGTGATATTGATATGTCTTGCCGACTATTCTTTGGAGCTCAGTATAACATACAACTTTGGTGTAACCCGTGGTGACTCGGTATGATGTCTCGGCAAAAGCTGATTGGCTGGCCGATGGGAAACTCATGTCTATATGACTTGTGGAGTTTCAGTATAACGTCTCACTGAAAGTGACGAGTCTAGGTGATAGCGATACATGTGGAAAGCGTCGGTGTGAGGTCCTGGAAACATAAGGGAGTCTTAGCGATAGTCTCCTGAACTCAGTGTAACACAAGAAGGCTCATTGGGATGTCTTGGCAAGAGTGATACTCTTTCTGAATGGTAAACTCACATCTATGAGACTTTTGAACCTTGCTATGATGTCCTGGAGAAAGCGATAGGTCTCACCGACTGTTTGGTGATTTCGTGTAACATATGAAAGCTCGTTGGAACATCTTGGCGATAACAAGGACTCATGGCGACATCAATATGAAGCTTTTGGGAATTGGGGAGACACTATTAGTGTTTCACCGAGATGCCAACAAAGCTTGAATTTATTTTGATAGTTTGACCATCCTATGTGGAGTCTCGTGGACCAATAGGAGAAGCCAAAGTTGAATAGTTAGAAGGTAGTTTGTTGTGACGGTTCTGTGAGGAAGCTTGATGGACATGGAACAACATGGATATACTATGTGCTTGTAGATTGTGATTGGTTGGTTGTATGTTCAGTAAATGTAATCTAATCTGTAATGACTGTAACTTGAAGGTTCCTGTACAAGATTGTTCATGGTGAATACTGTTGTAAACAGACACCATAAAGATAAGTTTGACATTTGTATGTAATTTCCATTACTGTAATACAAAGTGATTTCTCTTGGTGTGGTGGGTTTTTCTCCCGTAAGGGTTTTCCCACGTATATCTAGTGTTCCTATGTGATTGTCAAATACTCTGTTTCTGTTATTTACTTCATAGTGCATCTTAGTTGAACTATAAATTGAAAAATTAAAAGTATATCTACATTCTTCTCTGAGGTATTAACATTAGGAGAATTGTTTCTGCATCTAATTTTCCTTTCAAGTGGTATCAATGGTGCTGGCTAGAGGTGCTTGTATTGGTACCTTGTACAAGTTGGATGCACATGCTGTTCAATGTAACAATGTCTCTGTAAAATCACTGAAAGCTGCTCATGGAGGTAAAGAGGGAAATATCCCTAATTATGTAAACTCTATGGAAGTAAAACTTCCAGCAGAGAAGACTATGCTCTGGCATCATAGGTTAGGCCACATAGGAGAAAAAGGTTTAAAAACATTGAAGAATAAAAACCTAGTTGAGGGGCTTGAAGATTGTAATATCGAATTTGAATTCTATGAGCATTGTATATATGGAAAGCAGCACCATGTTTCTTTTTATTCTAGTCCTCATAAATCTTCTGGTTTGTTAGATTATATTCATTCAAATGTATTTGGTCTAGTGGATGTTCCTTCTTTGTCTAAGTCAAGACACTATGTGTCATTTATTGATGATTACTCAAGAAGAGAATTTGTATATTTTCTGAAAAGTAAATTAGAAGTATTCAGTCGGTTTAAAGAATTTAAAAATCTTGTTGAAAATCAAACTAATAGAAAAATAACATGCTTAAGGATTGATAATGGCGGTGAATTCTGGTATGATGAATTTGAAAGATATGTAAAGACCATGGAATTAAAAGATACAAGACTACACCTTATACTCCACAGCAGAATGGAGTTGCAGAAAGGTTCAATAGGATAGTGATGGAGAGGGCACGAAGTATGCTCAGTAGTGCTGGCTTGGAGGAGAAATTCTGGGCTGAGGTTGTATCTACTGCATGTTACCTAATAAATTGTTCTCCAAATTCTGCTCTTGTTGAGAAAACACCTCTAGAAGTGTGGTCTGGTAAGAATCCCTCTCTTAGACATGTTCGTGTTTTTGGCTATGAGGCATATGCTCATGTGTTGGATGTGAAAAGATCTAAACTGGAGAACAAGGTTTGTCAAATGTATTTTTATTGGCTATAGTGCTGTCATAAAAGGATACAAGCTTTAGAATCCTGATTCAGAGAAGGTTGTATATAGAAAAAGTGTAATTTTTTGTGAGCTGAAACCTTCCACTTTGGATATGTAGTTAGAGACAAAGTCAAAAAACAATAAGGATGTAGCATTAATTCCTCCTACACCAGAGAAAGAGGAATTCAAAATTCAAAATGTACTTGAATCTAAGGAGAGCTCAAGGAGTTCTGACAGTTCTGAAGAAGAAGAGCCTCAACCTCAGCAAGTGAGGAGGTCAACCCATGAAAGAAAACAACCAAATAGGTATGGTTTCTCTTTGATTGATTCTACTTTTTCCTATGCTTTGATTTCTAGCACTGATGAACCTAGGACTATGAAAGAGGCATTTAGAATGTCTAATTTAGACTCTTGGTTGGAAGCCATGAATGAAGATGGGATCATTAGAAAAGAATGAAACTTGGAGTCTAGTGCCCTTGCCTAAAGGCAGAAAGGCTGTTGGCTACAAATGGGTATTAAAGAAGAAAATTGGTTTGGATGGTAGTGTAGAAAGGTACAAGGTGAGACTGGTTGCAAAGGGTTATTCCCAGGTAGAGGGAATCGATTATGGGGAAATATTTTCTCCTATAGCAAAGCTGACATCTATCAAATTTATTTTGTCACTTGTAGCAGTGTATGACTTAGAGGTCGAATAGATGGATGTGAAGACAACATTTCTTCATGGTGATCTTGAAGAAGAAATCTATATGTCCCAGCCTGAGCACTTTGTTGATAAAGGTAAAGAAAAATTGGTATGAAAATTAAAGAAGTCTTTGTATGGGTTAAAGCAGTCACCTAGAATGTGGTACCAGAAATTTGATACTTTTGTATTGTCTTTGGGATTTGTGAGATTGAAATCTGATCACTATGTATATTATAAAGCTGAAAGTGATCGAGTACTTATTATTGCTCTTTATGTTGATGATATGTTGTTCATAGGCAATAGTAAGCTAATGATTTTTGATCTTAAGTCTCAGTTGTCTGCTAAGTTCGAAATGAAGGATCTTGGTGCAGCAAGGTATATTCTAGGGATGGAGATAACTAGAGATAGGAAGAATAGAAAGCTATGGCTCAGTTAGAGTAAGTATATCAGGACTATTCTTGAGAGATTTTGTATGAATGATTGTAAACAACTAGTGGTTCTAGTCTTGTAGGGAACGAAGCTATCTGTTGAGGACTGTCCAAAATCTCCTACTAAGATGGAGGACATGACCAGTGTACCCTATGCTAGCCCGGTTGGCAGTCTCATGTATGCAATGGTTTGCACAAGGCTAGACATTGCCCAAGCAGTGGGAGTTCTTAGTGAATTTATGGAAAATCCTAGAAGGATACATTGGGATGCTGTGAAGAGAGTGTTTAGATATTTGAAGGGAACTTCAGATTTTGCTTTGTGTTACCATGGGAACTTGGTTGAATCACAGAGGACTCTCAGCATTCGTAGATATGTAGATTCTGATTGGGCAAGGGACATTGACAGCAGGAGATCCACTAGTGGATACATTTTCATGTTGAATGGTGGTGGAGTGAGTTGGATAAGTAAGCGGTAGGTTGTAGTCACTTTGTCCACTATGGAGGCTGAATACATGGTAGCTACTCATGCTTGTAAAGAAGCAGTTTGGTTGAAATGTTTATGTTCTAACATTGGTTTTGATGCAGGAGAAATAACTATTTTCTGTGATTATCAGAGTGCAATTTGTCTAGCAAAGAATCCAACTTTCCATGCCAGGACAAAACATATTGATGTACAGTACCAATTTGTAGGAGATATGGTGGAGGATGGATAGGTCAGTTTGGAAAAGGTTGATACTCTAGAGAATGTTGCAAATTCATTGATAAAGCCAGTGAGCACAGACAATTTCAGGTGGTGTGCCAGTTCGATGGGCTTTAGTGCCCAAGTTTTTAATTAAATTTTACTGTGCTCTGGAGGTGCTTGTATGATCTTCGTTAAGTGGGAGATTGTTGGAAAAGTGTGCCTCAATAATCACAGGCTGAAACATCTGCTAGAGCCAAGTCAGTGTGATAGCTCTTATGTCTGGCCGACTAGCAGCTCTAATCTTGTTGTATTGTTCAGGTTGCTGTGACCTCAGAGGAGTCTCACCAAATGGTTACACTTTGAAGTCTATCGCTATGACAAGAATCTTTTTGTGTGACCTCTTACCACTCAGGGTGATCTTTGGCCGACAGGCCATTCTATCGCTTATCATTGAGTCCCTTGGTCGAAAAGGTTTGTTTGGGAAGAAATCTGGGTGATATGTTAAAGTATCGCTGACAGCGTTTAGTTTAAAGTCATCGGGGAACTCAAAGGGCTTCGGGGAGAAGTCTCAGTGAGAATGGAATGTCTCACCGATGATGAGAAGTCTTTGGTATAGCTCTTGGTGAATGGTGGTCATCAGTGTAACATATATGTGTCTGATAAGAAATCTTGGCAATATTGATATGTCTTGCCGACTATTCTTTGGAGCTCGGTATAACATATGACTTTAGTATAACCTGTGGTGACTCGATATGATGTCTCAACAAAAGCTGATTGTCTAGTCGATGGGAAACTCATGTCTATGTGACTTGTGGAGTTTCGGTATAGCATCTCACCAAAAGCGATGAGTCTGGGCAATTGCGATACATGTGGAGAACATCGGTGTGAGGTCCTAGCGACATAAGGGAGTCTTAGCGATAGTCTCCTAAACTCAGTGTAACACAAGAAGGCTCATTGGGATTTCTTGGCGAGAGTGATACTCTTTCCAAATGGTAAACTCACATGTATGAGACTTTCAGACCTCGCTATGATGTCCTGGAAAAAGCGATAGGTCTCACCAACTATTTGGTGATTTGGTGTAACATATGAAAGCTCGTTGGAACATCTTGGTGATAACGATGACTCATGGCGACATCAAAATGAATCTTTTGGGCAATGGGGAGACAATGTTAGTGTCTCACCAAGATGCCAACAAAGCTTGAATTTCTTTTGATAGTTTGACCGTCCTATGTGGAGTCTCGTGGACCAATAGGAGAAGTCAAGGCTGAATAGTTAGAAGGTAGTTCGTTGTGACAGTTCTGTGAGGAAGCTTGACGGACATGGAACAACATGGATATACTCTATTCTTGTAGATTTTGATTGGTTGGCTGGATCAACGGATTGCTGGGTGGTTGTATGATCAGTAAATGTAATCTAATATGTAATGACTATAACTTGAAGGTTCCTATACAAGATTGTTCATGGTGAATGTTGCTGTAAACAGACACCAAAAAGATAAGTCTGACATTTTTATGTAATTTCCATTACTATAATACAAAGTGATTTCTCTTGGTGTGGTGGGTTTTTCTCCCATAAGGGTTTTCCCACGTATATTTGGTGTTCCTGTGTGATTGTCAAATACTCTGTTTCTATTATTTACTTCATAGTGCATCTTAGTTGAACTGTAAATTGAAAAATTAAAAGTATATCTACATTCTTCTTTGAGGTATTGATGTTAGGAGAATTGTTTTTGCATCTAAATTTCCTTTTAGAATGATCATAGCCATCCTCATTAATCCTACTGACATGTTGTCCTCTACATCTATTCCAAGAACCTGACACAATGCATGATATGTATTCTTGAAGTAAACCTAAAAAATAGACACTGGAAAAGGTTCTACCTTTGAGGAGGGGACGGGAAGTATCTTGTTGTTATCACCCCTTTTCATGTGCAAGGGGATCTCAACACTCCTATAAGTTCTCCTTAACCTTTTGTACTCTTGCTCCAATTTCCCCAAATTCACTTTTGTAACAACTTGTTTGTTCAGGTTGAAACACTTAATAATGTCTTCACTTAAAATATCCACTAAACTCCTACCATTTGGGACCCTGATGATCTTTGTCAGGGAATAGTATCTATTGGAAAAGGCTTTAATTAGCTTGATATTAATGAAAACATTTGGAATTATTAGTTTTTCCAAGTCTAGAGTCCATGGGTTTGATGTAGGGACCTTGTCATTTATGTTCCTACAGAAATTCTAGTATAAATTCCACCCAGGCTAAGGAATAATAAGGTCCCCACACCCCTGAGCTAAATCTCTAAAGACCTTATTTGGCCCCTTATCTACTGACTCAGGTAGTAAATTAAGCAATGGAGACTGTAAATATTGTTTACTAGCTTTAGGTTCATCTTTTTTAGCTCCTATTTCTGATTTCTTTGGCACCATTGCTATAAAAATAAAAGAGTGATGAATAGAGCTTACCCGAAATATAGTTAACTTCTAGAGAATCCTCTTACTTCTGCACATCAAGCTCATATGCACTTAGCCTCTACTACTATGAACAATAAATCTCAATCTACTTTATTTATTTCCATACCAAGCTGCATTAACTCTCAAATCATAAATTATAATGATTCAAATATTTTGCATTGAGCTCAATTTCATACTTCAAAGTTGATTGATGTGACTGGCCTACTTTAAATGTTTCAATGGCTGCTTACCATGTTACCTCAGATCACTTTTCACCCCCTTGCGGTACCACATACCTATTGTCACTTTGCACTAGTATACCACACTACCACGCACCACCTTTGTCTTACTACTATTCTTAAGTATAACACTCTACCACAGTCTTGTTCCAACCCTAAGCGGTATAGTGGTTCTCTTTATCTCTATTCTTCATCACACTGCTCTATTGCGGGTTTTGTTCCATCCCTTCATAGTATAGTGGTCTCCTCTTGTTAATACTGATTATTATACTGCTCCACTAAGGGCTAAGTTTTAACCCTTCACGTTATAGCAGTAAAAGAGTATAGTATTAGCTTCCTCTATCATGCAATCGCGATCTATTTTGTAAGGGGCTGTGATAATGAGGTAAGAGGTGAGGTCTATGTAAGGTATTCAATGAGGTAGTGGTATTGTGTAAAAGGCTATTTTGGCTTTATGGATAGAAATAGAGTGATATTTTTATGAAAATGATGGCATGAATTTTTTATTTCCATTGATAAAATATTTGGAACTTTTATGAAAATTATGGTTCTAACAAAGCTAAAACAAAATATGGATAAAAGGACAAAGGAAAGTCTCTAGTAAAGCAATAGGGAAGTATAAAACCCTTCTCTTTTAATGTCCATTGTTTTAATTGCAATAAATTGGGTGATAAAACATTAAATTGTAGGACCAATATGACTCAAACAACTAGATCTTACTCCAGTAGATGCTACAATTGCAATGGTTATGGTCACAAAGCTAGTCAATGTTGGAAACCAAATAGAAACAATTATTTTAGTGGTTACTACTATGTGTGTTATGCATATGGACATAAGGTTGAATAGTATTGGTCAGGACAAAAGAAGAAAACCAATAGGTGTTATAATTCTAACAAAATTGGGCACATTGCAAGGTTTTGCAAAACCGATGTAGACAATCCAATCAAACCAATGAAGAAAATAAATGTAAGGAAGAAGTTAAGGCTGAAATGAAGAAGATCTAGAGAAAGAAAGAAAATAATGGATCCAACTCTGGTGCAGACATCTATTTTGGTAATTAGCTACTATCTGGTTGTTGCCAAGGGGAGGAATGTTTAGAGACCACCTCTTCTTCCTTCAAGAGAAAAGAGATAGAAAAAATATTTGATCTACTGAATCAAGGAGTCTCCAGTAGATAGGAACTATGAAAAAGTAACTTGTGGACATCTGATAAAGTCACATTCATCCATTGAATAGGGAATCACAAAAGGAGTTATGGTTCATTCAATGCAAAAGGTGCATTTATTACAAAATTAGCATAAAAGTAAAATTTGCAACACTTTTGATTAGTCAAGAAAAAAGGTTGTAAGGAGCTAAGGAGAAGAAAGAAGCTAACTGCGTCCTAGGGTTTATGAATCTATAAGAGGTATTTTTCTCGAGTTTTTGCAAATTCTCTGTACTTACAATTATGGCTACTCTCACTTTGGTTAATGTGTCATCTCAGCCTCATTTTGAATTCAAGAAATGTTTGGATATATCAATTGAAAATGATATGGGTAGTTGTTTATCAAAAATCCCACATGGAGTCATTCCTACGGAAGATGTTAGGGCTTACATTCACTCAAAGAGTTCAATAACACCAAGTTACTGGATTTATGGATAAATGAAATAACTAGTGATAACTTCACTATGAAACCTGAATACAAGGCTCTAGTGGAAAAGAAACTACATGTCTAGAATTATTTTCCACATTTATGTTTTGATGATAAATGGGTACGAATGGCTATGAGTAGATTCCATGACACCTTCCTGTGGTTAGATAAATCTCATCTAATCAACAAAGAAGTAATGAACGTTGTTACTAGGTTGAATGACACTGACATCCTTTTGACACCAAAGGTAGTAAAAAATAAAGAAGTTGAAAACCTAACTCAGGTCGTTTTTGATAGTAGGTCTCTAGCAATTCATATAGCTACAAATACAATTATGAGGTATGCTAACTAGGTCATTAGAAACAAAATCTACTATACCAACAAAGATAACTCCATCTTTTCTATTGTTTTCTACACTACATGTGATATGGTGGTTAGTGGAGTGGACTATGACTTATGTGAGCTCATCAGAGAGTAACTACATGAGAATGTGAATCAATGCAAACAAGGTAAGAAGAAAGTCACATTCTGGTATGGAACCCTTGCACTCTATTTACTATTTTATGTCATGCGTGAAATGACCAATCTTGGTCTAGTAGTTTGGTCCTCTAAGAAACCAATTGCTCACCAAATTTCTGAGTGAATGAGGAGGTATGCTGATCCTACGACAAAAGAAATGGAATTTACTTCATTTTCCTCTTTATTATAGTATAAGATGCACAATCGGGATAGAATTCTTGAATCTATAGTCACCAAATATAAGGATGATATCACATTCATAGTCACTATTGACAAATGTGTAATGGAAGTTATTGTACTAAGAAATCAGTGGATACCTAAATTGGGGTATAAAGTATCAAAAGAGTATGAGAAATGTATTGAAAAGTTCGGTTAGAAAGTATGGTAGATGCCTCTCAAAAGAGGTTTGGCACAATAAAAGAAAAGTCAAAAGAAATTTGGGAAGAGAAGATCTCAAAGGAAAGCAAAAACAAAGTATAGAAGATTCTGAAAGTGATTAACAAAGAAGATGGTCTGATAGAGGAAGGAATTGTAGCTCTTAGAAGAATTACTTTGAGTGCAACTGATAGCTCATCTGATACCTCCACAAAAGTAGTTGAATTCCCAGAAGGATTAGAGAGTCCATGTGGTAAGAGGAAGAAAGGTATTCCTCCACCTAATCCAAGCAAGAAGGTGAAAGAAGTGAAAGGCACTAAGGCTAATCCCACTTCTATAGAATCTAGAATAGAATTAGACCCATACAAGAACCGAATTAAGGTCCGAGAGAAAAAAACCAAGAAGGTAACTCATGACCCTCTTGATGAAGATATTTTATTTGAACTACTTGTGGATGAAAATGCTAAAGAGGTTGGTGACTTGTACAACTCTACTAATTCCAAAGGGAAATAAAACATAATACAAGCATTTGTTCTATACTATTCAAGATTAAATGGAAATATAGATAATTTCAAAGAGGATATAGCTGATAGCCTCTAGGTTGGTCTAAATACAATTTGAGCAAATGCTAGGAAAATAGAAAAGTACATTGTTAATGAAGCCATTTCCATTGTTTGTAAACTTGTAAAAGAGGAAAACTTAACATGTTTTAAGGAACTTAGTTGGTTAGGGTTGATAACAAAGAAAGGGGAACATACCCTTATGGAGAACAAAGGAGCTATAGATAAATTGAAAGAAAAAATCATTGTCAAGCATACAAACATGGAAAGAAATCTTGGGATGATATCCGGTGATGGACCTACTCCATCATTTGTTACCCCTGCATGCTCTCATAAGAAATTGGATAATGAAAACATTGCAAATCTTGTACCAAAATATACAGATGCAGAAGTAAACATTTTGATATGAATCCTCTAGAAATTGAACACACTCACACTATGAATAAAGATTATGCTCTGGTAAATGCAAATGAAGAACAAGAAAAAGAAGTTGAAAGAGAAGAAGAGAAAATTGAAAAGGTAGGAGTGGAAGTTGGAAGAAAAGGAGAAGATGCATCTACAAAGGAAATTGATACCAGAAAGTAGGAAGAAAACATAGAGCAATAAAAAGGTGAAGAACCAGTAGTAGGGAAAACTGAGAAAAGAGAAGATATTGCTGACATCTCCACCAGTAGCTATTCCAGTGATGGTTTGAAAAGTTTACTTGATTCACCACTTATGATCTGACCTATTACCTCTTCCAAGATAATTCTTGGCATTGAGAAGATCAATCCTTTTCAGAAATTTCAAGTTGTTGAATCCATTCAAGCCTCAACCAAAATTGACATGCTGAAGGAATTAGAAGAAAAAGATAATTTGCTTGAGGAGGCTAATACTGCTCTCCAAAGTATTATTCCAGAATGTCATATAGATCAGTCCAAAAGTAATGTAGATAAATGCAGGACACTCATCAATGTTGTGAAGGAATTCTCTACCTATATGAATGCAAAAATCCATAAGGAAAAGGAAGCTAAAAGTAATAAGCTCTTACAGGAATTAAAAGATCAGTGTGCAAATTATTTCTCCAATCTTTAGTAGCTAATTAGGCAAGGTCAAGACCTTCTCAAGGAAACTCTTTGTGTTTGTACATCCTACAGTGGCCGAATGCCACAACTAATATTAGAAAAGATCTTGACTTAATTGAGTCAACTATCCAATAGGCATAACATTCTTTGAAGTTATCTGAAGACTTGTTCAGTTCTGGGAGATCCTCAATTGAGGAACTACACAAAAGGTACTTTGAACTACAACAGCAATGAGACATCATTCTACCCTTAGGAAATCTCTGAGAGATGTGTGTAGACATCATTTCACTGATTAATTGTTCCCTCCTAAAGGCACAATAGGCTACTCTGATCCTTGCTCCATTGAAGATGGAGAATATCTACTTGCTTCCATTCTAGTTCACACAACTTCTAACTGAAGCAATTTTATAATGGAATGATAATAAGGGTAAGTGGGTCGCCCATCTTCAGAAAATCAAGCAGTCTTTCTCCTGTGGTGCATCCTAATGTGTTTCTCTTTGCACCTCTTATTCATTGATGTCAAAATGGGGAGAAATAGAAAGAAAAATAAAGGTTTTGAGAAACAGAGATAGTCATCTTAGGGGGAGTTTTGAACTTCATCTTTTGGAGTCTTGGCATTTTGAAGTTTTTGGCATTCCAGAATTTTGTTTGCCATCAATGAAAAAGGGGGACATTGTTGATATTTTTCATCGATGTCATTGATAGGTCTGGTATTCTTACCTCTAGCTTATCCTTTGTTTCAACAGTGGTGATAAAGGCATATGTCTTTGTCTATGCATTGTTGTACCACAGATTTTGGTCTGGCCCTATTTGGTATAGCGTGGGATATATTTTTGCATTTATGCCGACATCTCTAACATCTTATGTAGTGTGTTCACCTGAGTCTATCTAGTATATATATGAAGTGGCATAAACAAAAAATGTAATGATATGATATGATATGTGATAGTGATCTATTGATGTATAGTGTGAAGTGATATAGTGTAGTGTTTGTAAATAAGAAATTTGTGCTTCAGCGAGAACTCTATTCATGCATATGCAGATGCAATTATAGCATTTCAACTTTGTAACACATGCTTTGGTTGTAAACCATCTTTCAACTGTAATAGCTATATTTTGTATTTTGGGTAGTGAGCCCACCAATAGTGAGCCAATCGACAGTGAGAGAACTAGTAGTCAGCCACCTTTGTATTATGTATCTGGTTACTTAATACTTGAGAGTTAACCCTCTCCATGGTTTTTCTCTTCTTGGGTTTCCACTTAAAAATCTCGATGTTATGTGGTGTTGTGTTATTTTGGTTTTGTTTAGTAATTTTAATTATGGTATGTGGACAACTATTTAAAGGTTTTAACATTTTTAGAGGAATACTGATTCACCCCTCCCCTCTTTGTATTCTGGATGTTCAAAAAATTTAAGATCTTTTACTTTTATAATTTTCCATTACTCAATCACCTTAGGCACAAAATTATTTTAAGTTTTCCTCTTTTCCTACTAACTTCCTTGGAATTTTTGGTGAAAGATACCCTAGAAGCTGCTACCCAAAATATGAATGACACCTCTAATGCCTTTACATCAGGGCCTAGTTCTTCAGCTTTATCATTTCCATTTGGCTCTCTGTCCTCCCAAACCCATTTTTTTTGTTCATGTTGAAGAGTTGGAACCACCTGAACACTCCCCTAACAAAACCTTCCCTACCACCTCTATTGGTCCCAAGAGGAAAACCCCTCTTGTGGAAATAAAATTTAAAAATGCTCCTAGACCAAAACCCCCTACAAAAAAGAAGAAAGGTGGAGTGTAAAATGCCTAGTCTAAGGTGGTTGTTGGGCTGTGTAATTTAAAAAATACACCTACCAATAAGGACATCAAATCGTCAACAAAAACTAAAGGTAAGAAGGAGACTTTGTGCTAGGTTAAGATACTAAATTAAGACAGTGAGGAAAAGAGCACTGATGACCTGACTCTAAAGGAGATACCGTCATGGAAACTACTATGGATGTGGGTATGATAAAACTAGTATCAAGAGGTCCCATAGGCTAGATAAAAGCAAGATGGAGATGTTGATGGATGAGATATCCAATATCTCAGAGGAGACTGGCATAAAAGAGGGGCAGACTAGTGGCAAAGAGGAGTGCAATAAGGACACAATTGAGGAAATGAAGGCTTTTGTTGAAGGACCTAGCTACTTCTCAAATATGAACAAAATGATCAATACAAACTCCACCATCCAATCTTCAGATCCAATGGCTAGTGAGTTAGAGACCATTAAGAGGAAACATGACATGATGAAGAACTTCAATAAGTTGTAGGTGTAGGTGGAAAAAATGGAACATAAGTTCACTCGGTTGAAACATTTCACCATTAAGTTAATTCATAGTTCTACTACCAATCTCTTGAAGGTTCACAAGGAAGAGGTGAAGAAGGAAAAAGTGGCAGAGGGACCTAATTGGGTGGGTGAGGATGTGCTAAATCTTATCTGTGAGAAGTGGGATGGGAATACTATGTAATGTGTGCATCTATGTTTTGGACTATTGGTTCTTTCTTTTTTATCGATATATTATTCTTGTTTCATATTTTTTCTACTATTACTAGTCTTTTGATGTAACTATGGACTTCATCTCTTTTTGGCCCCTTGGGCTTGTTGTGTAAAGGGTACTACACCCTATAAATGCAGCTGACCTTATAAAAAACATTACATGTATCTAACAATTTTTGGGGTAGTAGAAAAAAATTCACAATGGCCTAATGGACTTGAGATATAAAATAATGAGAGAGGGTATTATAGAGGGATCCTACACCTCTATGTACCTTTAGATAGAATGTTTTTAAGTGACACTATTTTTGAGAAACAACTCATCAAAGTTCATCACTTTTTGGAATTTAGGGATATTAATAAAAAGAATTAGTATGATGTAGCTTGGAATTATGTGTGAAATAGGACTTTTCCTAGCATTGATCCACCCACTTAGACATATTGGCACTGTTTGTTTAGCCATGTGATGGACAAAACAAAAGTTGGGATACCTTGCAACTTTTCATTTAATCATTTGATAGTTTTGGGAAGCAAGAAAAACTTTCACCATGGTATAATGGATTGGAGATATAAAAAATGAGAGATGGTATTGTATAGGGACCCTACACCTCTTTGTACCTTCAAACAAAATTTTTGTGAGTGCCATGATTTTTTACAAATAACTTGTCAAATTTTGTCATTTTAAGCATTTAGGGATCTTAAGAGAAAGCATCAATAAAATGTAGCCTAGAATGATCTGACATGTTGGGGTGCAAAATATGACCTCTCCTAGCATCAACCCACCCAACGAGATGTGTTGGCACTATGCATTTGGCTACATGATAGACAAAAACAAAGTTAGGATACCTTGCAACTTTTCATTGAATGCATTTGACAATTTTGGGGTAGCAAGAATTTTTTTTTCCATGGCATAATAGATTAGAGATATGAAAAATGAGATATGGTATTATATAGGGACCCCACATCTTTGTGTACCTTTAGACATAACATTTGTAAGTGACACAATTTCTGAGAAACTGCTCATCAAAATTTATCACTTTTTGTCATTTAAGGATCTTAAGAGAAAGCATCGATACAATATAGCCTGGAATGATCTGGAATGATGGGTTGTGAAATAGGACCTTTCCTAGCATGAACCTTCTTGTCTTAAGATGTTAGCACTGTTGATTTTGCCACACAATGGATGAAACAAAAGTTACACAATATTGCAACTTTTCGTTGAATGCATTTGATGATTTTGGAACATCAAGAAAAAATTTCACCATGACCTAATGGAATGGAGATATGAAAAAATGAGAGAGGCTATTGTAGAGGGACCCTACACCTCCATATACCTTCAGGTAGAACATTTTTAAATGCCACAGTTTTGAGAAACAACTCATTAAAGTTTGTCACTTTTTGGCATTTAGGGATCTTAAGAGAAACTGTCAGTATGATGTAGCCTAGAATAATCTGGCATGCTAGGATACAAAATAGGAATGTTCCTAGCATAAAATTTCCCACCTATATTTGTTGGCACTATTGGTTTGGTTGCACAATGGGAAAAACAAAAGTTACTCAACATTTCAACTTTTCATTGAATGCATTTTACAATTTTTACATTTAAAAACTTGGTGACAAGATCAAATAGATTGGAGTCTTCAAAAGTGAGAGTTTCTTATGGATTTATATTGTGTGACCCTATAGGATAGTCAAATGTACGATATTCTCATCATCTAGTGGTTGGTAATTTGAATTTTGGTAAATAATATTTAAAATTTTAATACATTATTGTTAACTTATTCACTATTGTCTTTATTGCATTGCACTTTGTAAATATAACTTTTAGATCCATGCTTGTTGGGAAATATTTGTCTTTATTAATTATTTATTTTTGATACGGTGATGAATTTGACATTATAGTTAACTTGTTGTCACATGATAGAAAATTAGATTCAAATATTAAAATTTGGATATGGGATATGATTCATATATACAGTGCTTGGGGCTAAGTAAATTATGAGAACATTCTAAACAATTGAAGCTAAAAATATGTGAACAATTTTTTTTATATAAATTGATCTCCATAAGACCATGAGGTCGTAAAAAATGCCATAAAAATTTTATACATTTCCATCATGAGGCACACAAAATGTTATACAATATAATCATGATGGTACACAAAATGTCATGAAAATGTCATACAATGCCATAAGGCCAATGTATTGCCTCTCAGTCTATAAAATATCATCGATACATATAGCCACACCAAAAATGTTATCTATGTTCCATGTATAGGCATATAAAATGTGTCCATCTATGAATATTGAACACTAATATTGAAACATTGGGCCTCTTTTAGCCCAACTAATTGAACTTTAGTCATTGCTAGCAGTTGGTGTCTTGCATTGTTATGATCTCCTATGCTTCTCAATATTTTTTACCACAACCTATACATAAAAAATATAAAATTAGATACTATTCCAAATTCAAAAACCATAAAAATTATTTAAATTGATACATATATTATAGACACACTTACAACATACTGGTAGTTTGATTCTTCTTGTCAATGATGCTCGACATCATCAAGAGATGTTTGTCCTTGCACTAAGGTGTTTATATCCATCTATAACATTAAAAAGACATATTTACTAATTATTTTTTATAGGTCTAATAATATCAATTGAAAAAAGATAAACATTATTAAACATATATATTCATACTCATACCTAACTTAAGCTCATGGAGGATGAAATTTCTGTAGTAACACAAACTTCCAAATATTCTCTTATCCCAAGAGGTGTGTCTAATGAATTAATCAACTAAACAAACAATATTAGGAATAAATTCAAAAGATCACAAATATATATAAACAACAAATTTAAAATTTACAAAAAAATAAACTTAAATGTGTTATATAGTGTATCTAAGTAAATCTAGTGTCATAACCATCCATGGTAGCATGTGTAGTAGATGGTGATGCCATGCCCACCTATACAATAACAAGTTGTATTTTAAATTATTAAACATTATTTTGAATAGAAAGTATTATTTTATTTTGATACATTATACAAATTTTACCTCGAATATAGATTCAACTGTATAAGTTGTTGCAAGAATGCTCGATGATATATGAAGCCCTAGAATTACACCCTAAAATGTGTAATGTTTATGTTGTGTGGTCTCACAACATGCCCCATTTTTCTCCTTGGAAAAATGTGGACCCCCCTTTTTTCTTGCTACTTTTCTTTCCCTTCCTCTACTTTTGCTTGTTTTGGTGTGCAACTTTTGGAGGAAGTTTTAAATTGGAAGTTTTGACTTAGTTTGTGTGGTCCTGCCTAAGTACATGTCTTTACCAAACTGAGAATGTTGCAAAATATTTTCCATAGTATTATTGATTTACCAGACTCTTGGATCTCGAGAGTCGATGTTGTTGCTTTTATGATATTGTATCTTCGACAAGTTTTCAATTTTCACTTGGTCGATAAGTCAAGCTCGGTGAGTCGCTAGCTGAATAAATTATCCCAGTGCATGTGTTCTTTTCTTTGTTGGTTGGCCTATTAGTGACCTTTTCTTTTCTTTAAACTAGAGACTGGAAACTAGAGGTTCTCTTGCAAATATGTTTCTTGTCAAGTTGTGTTGCAAGAATGAAAAGAATGAAGTTTTTTTCATTGATGTCAAAGGGTCAATTGGATATCAATTGGATGTTTTCATTAATGTCATGGATGCAAGTTATTGGTTGTTCATGTTGAGGATATTGAGAAAATTGTATTGAAGAAGGTTGCAGGTGTTCAATGGTTGCTTCGAGTTTTGTTTGGGGATTTTCTCCTATGTTTGTTTGGTTCAGATATGTTGATCATGGTTGTTGGAAGCTAATATATCTAAATTTTTTTATTTTGATTCATTGTACAGTGCGAATTGTGTTCACCAGTTCTAAACTTTGGTTTTCAATGTTTCTGGGTGAGGTCTGAGAGAAGTGTTGTTGGTTTGGATTTCTCTTTGGTAAACTCTTATGACTTGTGGTTCTAGAGTTAGTTTTTTATGATTGTGTTGAAGATAATTTTGGTATCTAGAATGATCATGCTTAATTTTTCTATGTGGTTTACACTGGCTTGGTCAACCTTGTGTTGAACACTATCTTTGAAGTTGACGAATCATGTTGGACATATTTGGGTCCTCATCAACCATGTGTTTGGGTTTCCCTCATTCTAATTCCACCCTAGGATGTTTTGGTGCTGACCTAATTTGAATTTTTTGATGGATGGTCAACTTTGGATATGTTTCAAAGTTGAAGATGGTATAATTATAGGATGAGTTAGTGGTGAAAAGAGAAGAGAGATAAGTGCAAAGAAATAGAGCATATACATGTAAAATAGATGTGAATTAGTGGGTTAGTGTGATGCGAGTGTAGAAAATCAGTGCAAGGTCTAATTGTTGAGTTTCTAGATGTAGTGAGCTAAAGGTGTGCTCTATCATTCTTGCATGTCTGCAAGTGGTTGGGAAAATTGTGGTGGAAATCTTTGTTGCATTGAGATTTTCTTCTCTTTGTAACATATCTCTTCTATCTTCTTTGTATCTATGTGGCAGTGAGCCCTCCAGGTTGTTAGCCTTGTTGGACAGTGAGTCATGATCTAAACATGGAGTCCTTTTTTTGGTAGTGAGCCTTTGTAATCATTTTTTATATTCTCTATAGTATGAGTTAATCCTCACTATGATTTTTTCCTTATTGGGTTTTCCACATAAATCTAATTTTCTTTTGTTTATGTGATGTTTTAAGTTCTGCACTTGCACTTGATATTTAATCATGTAACTGGTGTTAAGGGTTAGTTCCAGTGAATGTTTTAAAGTTTAAATTTGTTACAACTGATTCACCCCTCCCCCTCTTTTAGTTCTCTTGTTCAACAATTGGTATCAGATCTTGGTTCCTTGGGGAAGATCTTAACTACTTAAGGAAGATATGGGATGGCTGGAAATGTTAATCATGATTATCCAAGGTTTGATGGAACTAATTATGCTATCTAGAAAATATTGATGGAAGAGTATATAGAGTATTGTGGATATGATGTGGAGAAAGTTTACAAGAATCCTTACACTCCTCTTGCTAATGGTCTGAGTGTAGTTGATGAGATCAAGGAACATGAAGCAAACAATAAGGTGAAGTACATTTTGAAGAATAGTCTTGTACATTATGAGTTGATTAAATTTTTGAATCTGAAGACTACTAAGGAAGTTTGGGATGCTTTGGAAAAGGCACATGAAGGCGATGAAAGGGTCAAAGAGAAAAAATTGTAGAATTTGGAGACACAGTTTGAGATCCTACATATGTCTAAAGATGAGAATGTTAAAGCTTATGTATAGAGATTAGATAAGGTAGTAGCTGGAATGCGAGGACTTGGTTCTACTATAGATGAAACCAGGATTGTAAAGAATATTCTTATAACTCTCCCTGATGTTTATAGTAGAAAGATATGTGCTATTAAACAAACTATAGATTATAAGACTTACACTAAAGATTAGTTGTTGGGATCTCTAACATCTTTTTTGATGAGAAAACTGAATTTGAGAAATTGATATAAATTAGAGACTACTTTTAATGCTAAAAAAGTTGAAGATTTAGATGAAGAAAATATTGATGAAGTAGAAGCTAACTTTGTAAGAAGGATGAGGAAGGGTTCCAACAAGTATTAAGGTAAGTTATCCTTTAAATGCTTTAGTTGTGGAGGAATAGGTCATTATGCTACAAACTATCCGGAAAGAGCTAAAAGGAATAAACAAAGATATGAGAAAGAAAATAAAGATAAGAAGATCAACATAGCATATTATGTGAATAAGGATGTTTTTATATCTTATCAAGAATCTGATTATGAAGATCTTGATGACAACAAATGCTTGTTCTTGGCTATAAAGGATGAACCTACTTTTTCTAATTTTGAAAAACAAGTGAAGGAATGCCCTCTAGAGAAGGAGAAAAATGAAGGTATTGTAATCTTTGCCCTACATGCTAAACATGAAAAGAACTATTGAGATGTTAATAGTGGTTTTTCACATCACATGACTGGTGATAAGAGTAATTTTTTTAAACTTGAAAAATATGATGGAGGCTTAGTTATGTTTGGAGATGATACTGGTGCTAAAATTTGTGGGAGAGGTTCAGTAATTTTTGGTGGAAAGCATAATACTGATGTTGTCTACTATGTTAAGGGTTTAAGCCATAATCTCTTGAGTGTTGGAAAGATGTGTAGTAAATGATATAATCTTGTATTTGATGATGAGAGATCATGTGAGATCAAGAAAGGATCTGGAACAGTAATTGTTGTAAGAAAGAAATCTAAAGGTAATATCTATCAACTTAAGGGTATTGATGGATAATTCCTTTTGATTCAGATTAATGATAGTTGGTTATGGCATTGAAGAATGGTCACATGAATTTAGATAAATTGGAAAGGATTAGTGCAGTTCATTCCATGAGAGATTTACCAAGGATTACAAAGCCTGTTAATGCTATTTGCAAAAAAAATCAATTTGGAAAGCAAGCAAGAATCCATTATAGATCAAAGGAAAAATATACTACTAGACTATTGTATTTAATTCATACAGATTTATATGGTCCTACAAGAGCGAGAAGTATACAAGGTGAAAGGTACTTTATGCTTTTGATTGATGATTATTCTAGATATACATGGGTTACATTTCTTAGAGAGAAGTTTGATGCATTCGATAGATTCAAGACATTCAAAGCTATGGTTGAAAATGAAGTGAATTTGAGGATAAAGTGTTTAAGGTCTAAAAGAGGTGGATAATTAAAATCCCATGTGTTTAATTTGTTTTGTGAAGTGCATGGAATAAAAAGACAATTATTTGTTCCAAAACTTCTTAGCAGAATGGAGTTGTTGAAAGGAAAAACAAAAATGTTCAAGAGGTTGCTAGATCAATTATTACTGAGGTTGGTTTACCAGAAGTTTAATGGAGAGAAGATATTATACTATTGCTTATGTATTCAATTGAGTTCAAGCAAGAGAAATTTGTACAAAGACCCCCTATGAGCTATGGTGTGGAAGAATTCCTACTATTAAGTATTTCAAGGTATTTGGAAGCCAATGTTATATTAGAAGAGATGAAGAAACTTTGGGAAAGTTTGATGCAAGAAGTAATAAAGGAATTTTTCTTAGATATTCTACTAAAAGAAAATTTTATAGATGTTTCAATAAAATACTGAGAAATATTGTAGAAAGTGCTTATGTAGATTAAGATTGCGTTGGATGTGTAGATGACAAAAAGAGCATAAGTTTTGGTAAATTCTTTCTTGGCTATAGATTGGTGGCATGGTTGAGCAAAAAGAAAGATTTAGTTTCCTTGTCTACTACTAAAGTTGAGTATATTGTTGTTGCATCTTGTTGTACACAAGCTTGATGGATGAAAAAGATATTGAAATACATCACAGTGATGTGAGATGATCCTATTTATATATTTTGTGATAACACAAGTACAATTAACATTTGAAAGAATCTTGTGATGCACTCAAGGACAAAGAAGATATCTATCAGGTATAATTTCTTGAGAGAGAAGGTTGTGGATAATGAAATAAGGCTTGAGTATGTCCCTATGAAGGATCAGATTGCTGATGTATTTACGAAGGCTCTTCCTAAAGATACTTTTGAGTATCTTCAGGAGAAGTTAATGGTCATTGCCGAAGTTAATGGTCATTGCCCCTCTTTTATTGAACTAGATGCATATGGAGATGCATCAGTATGGTGGATCTATGGATCTATCTTTCTTCTGGAATGATATTTTGTTGGTGGAGTAGGTAGTGTTTTGTGTTGTCATTGTATGAGTATTATGTTTTTAATGTCAAAGGGGAAATCAATGTAAAATATTTTTTTCCTTTGCCATTGATGCCAAAGGGGGAGAGGAAGAATGTGAAAAAGTGAAGAGGAAGAATGTGAAAAAGATTATCTACTAAGGGGGAGAAAAAAAAAGAAAAATATTGAGAAGTGTATTCAGAGCTATTGATTGTTTTTGAGGTTTTACATATCATTTTTTTCCAACAATGACAAAGGGGGAGATTGTTGCAAGAATAAAAAGAATGAATGAATTTTCACTGATTTCAATTGGTCAATTGGTTATCAACTAGTTGTTGTTTTCATTAATGTCATGGATGTAGGTTATTGGCTATTCATGTCAAGGATATTGATAAAATTGTATTGAAGAAGGTTGCAAGTGTTTAGTGGTTGCTCTAGGTTTTTTTCTCCAGGATTTGCTTTTATTTTTTTGTGGTTCAGATATGTAGATCATGGTTGTTGGAAGCTACTATATCCATTATTTTGGCTTTTGATTAATTGTATAGTGCGAGTTGTGTTCACCAGTTGTGAACTGTAGTTTTCTATTCTTTTGGCTAAGGTCCAAGAGAAATTTTATTGGTCTGGATTTCTCTTTGGTAAAGTCTTATGACTTGTGGTTCTAGAGTTAAGTTTTTATGATTGTGTTGAAGTTAATTTTGGTATCTGGAAGGATCATTCTTAATTTTCCTACTTATTTTACACTGGCTTGGTCAACCTTGTGTTGAACACTATCTTTGAAGTTGATGAATCATGTTGGACCTATTTGGGTCCTCATCAAGTGTGTGTTTGGGTTGCCCTCATTCTAATTCTACCCTAGGATGTTTTGGCATTGACCTAATTTGAATTTATTGATGGATGGTTGACTTTGGATATGTTTCAAAGTTCAAAATGGTACAAATACAAGATGATTTAGTGGGTAAAAGAGAAGAGAGATAACTGGAAAGAAATAGAGATACATGTGAAATAGATGAGAATTAGCGGGTTAGTGTGATGCAAGTGTGGCAAATCAGTGCAAAGTCTAATTGTTGAGTTTTCAAATGTAGTGAGTTGAAGGTGTACTCTATCATTCATGCATGTCTGCAAGTGGTTGAGAAAATGTGGTGGAAATCTTTGTTGCATTCAGATTGTCTTCTGTCTATAACATATATCTTCTATATTCTTTGTATCTTTGTGGCAATGAGCTTCTGGGTTGTTAGCCTTATTGGACAGTGAGTCTTGATCCAAGTAGTGAGTCCTTTTTTGGTAGTGAGCCTTTTTTCTTAGGTAGTGAGCCTTTGTAATTGATTTTGATATTCTCTATAGTGTGAGTTGATCCTCACCATGGTTTTTCCCTTATTGGGTTTTCCACGTAAATCTGATGTTGTTTGGTTTATGTGATGTTTTTAGTTTTTGCACTTGCACTTAATGTTTAATCATTTAAGTAGTGATAATGATTAGTTCCGATGAATGATTTAAAGGTTAAATTTGTTACAACTAATTCATCCCCCCTCTTAGTTGTCTTGTTCAACAAGTTGGTTCCATTTGAACCCAGTGCTAGGTCTCCCTTTGCAACTGATTTTAATGAACATGGTGGGTAAAAGTCCTAGATCCCGATAACCTTTTCAAGGTTTGGTATTGGGTGAGTTAAAACTCTTTTGGTTGTTAATTGTTAAGTATCTGTTAATGCCAAAAATTGGCAAGGTAACAACTTTTATGGGAAACTCAGTTAATGGGGGACCAATTACGCTAAACTGAGTGACCTATGGAATTTTAAAGAAGTTGACTTCTTTTGTAATTGGGGTTTTAGAATGGGAAAATGAAGAAGGTATAAAAATAAAGATCTAACTAAGATGATGCACCAAGCAATAGATATAGGCACAATAAACCTATCTTTTGGGATTCGATTTAAGGGCTCGATCAACAATTTGCTATGTTCTAGAATAACAGAAATCAAAGACGAAAACCTAAAAAATTCATTCAATGACATAAAATAACTCCCATATTCATTTACTGAAAAGAAGAGTGAAATACATGGTCTAATCAGCAAACTTGTATTTAGAACTATAGAAGTTATGCAAATAAACAATTCAGGATAACAATGTCACAGTATAATGTTTTATCAAATAGCTTAAGAAAACAAAAAGTCCAAACAATGGCACAGTCTAAAAGTCTTATACAATAATCTAAAAGTAATAAAAAATGCTTGGTGTCTTTCCCCTAATTTTTTTGTATCTTTTGAACTCATTTTTGGAAGGAAGAAGCAATATATGTAGATAAAAATCCCACCACCTGGTGGGCCAGTAACAAAAAAGATCCCGTATCACAAGCAATGATGCCTACAACAATGATTTCCTTTAGTTGTTACAATAGAAAAGATTCGGATCATGGAATATAGTCACTTCTCAAATAGATGCATCCCCCCAAATGATGGCAGTGGTCCCAACAAACACCTTTGCAGACATGTGTCATTCAATCCTGCAGTCAGTTAATACACACGATAGCTTCTCAAGGCATGTAGTTTGCTCTTTCCTTCCCTTTGATGAAGTCCCCATGAAATAGACACATGGCAACAGGTTAGGGCCTACTCATTGATTCGTCCTCTTTACATTGAAAGAATGTGCAGTTAAGACATGTGGAGGAATTATTTACTATCGATAGTGACTGTGAGCTTTGCCAAAAAGTGTACGTGGATGAAAGCTATGTGGCACACAAGCAAGGCCAAATTGAAAAGTGAAGGGAAGAAGCCCTTAAGTTCCCACAGTGAAAACACGTGGAAGCATGGCAGAAGTAAGTAGGAGAGTGAAGGAAGGCTTCCCTATGGTGAGCGCTTGGCAAACACATGGTAGCTGCAGATGAAGTTCAAAATTATGAGGCGTGGGCCGATACTTAGCAAAAATAAAAACCACTCATAGGGAGCTTGAGAAATTTTAACATTCACATCTTTTGGTCAGCACTAGGGGTATTTTTCCTACGAAACAAGGAACCCAAAAATTTTCTAGCTTGCAGACTAGAGACCCATTCATTGGGTGATAGAGTTAAAGTTTAGAGAGAGTGACCTATAGAGTTAGCCAGCCAACCTTGGATGGTGTTGATATGTCACACAAATTCTCTTACTCTTCACTTAGATCGATCATTTCTTTGTAAGGTGGCATTGTGAATATACTGGCCCTAGACTCAAGTTGGAAGAGAAGTTGTGCAATATGATGAGTGACACCTTCAACATCCACTACAATAGGGGGTTGACTAAATCTCTAGAAAGAAGATATGTCCTACTGCTTCTCTTCTATCTTTGCCACAATCTACTCCATAGTAGCCACCAAGTCTTTAGAAAGAAATGTGAAAGGGTAAGCCCATCTAGGTTAGCTAGGAGAACCTAGCTTGCATGCTATTCATAGTTTGGTCTAGTTTGGCAGTGCACTCGCTAGCATGGAGAATGGCCACATGGCAATGGATAAACCTATTTTTTGTTTTGGAAGTGGCCTTCTGATCCCCGATCCCTATATTTTCTAAGACCTCATCTGAGACCAAGTATAGCTTATCCAATAGTTTTTCCACCTCAAAAACTTTCTCTATGATGATTTGCAAGAACTGCTCAATTACTCCATGAACTTCCCTGCCCAAGCTTGTCACATCCACCATAAATTGGAGTGTCAGCTAAAGTGTCAGGAAGAAGGCCATGGGCTTATCCTAGTATGAAACATATAGCTACTAGGCCACTAGAAGGAGATATGATTGGGTAGTACGGGGTTGGGGAGAATTCTTCAAAAGGGAAATCTTTGCATCCCTTGAACCAACATCCTTTGTCAGTTTCACAACCCTTTTGTTTACAACCGCAAGTTGTCCTTGGATGTTTCTCAATTCTATGGAACAATTTTCCTTGGCCTGGTTTTTGTTTTTTGATTCTGCCTCAAGGAAAATCTTCAACTCCTGGAGTTATTTCTCCAATTGAGCCCTTCGTGCCTCAAAGTCAGTGTCCTTCTATTGCAATTTTTGCTCCAATTGAGCATGCTAACGTTCAAACTCCTCACTTTTTTGTTGCATTCCCTACTCCTCTAGAGCCAACTGGTTATAATATTCTTGGTTCCTCTACTACAGTGTAGTGACTAGATTGGGGTCATAGGATTGGAACTTTGCAAGTTCCTCTTGGAGTTTAGTCTGCTCTGCATCTGCTTCCTGCACTTTCTTTGATAAGAATGCAATTTCTACTTCTCTCACTTTTTCATTCACTATTAGGACCTTGATTCTATTCTTTACAAGTTTTAGCTCCTCCTCCCTTTTCTTCAATTCACGACCAAACTTGAGGAAGTTGGTGGTCACCACCCACTGTGTTTCTTCCATGAGGTCAACCTTGTCCTACTATCAGGCTATGCTCAGATCGAGTCCCATGGAAAACATGTTGTAATCATTGGGATACATTTCCCCCTATAGTTTGATAATGTTTGGATACATAGTTACAAAATGTAGCAATCACTGATCTTCATTGAAGATAGTCTATACCTTTGGCTCTGTTGGCTTCTTGGCATCCTTGGCCCTTTGCTTCTAGATTCTAATAGCTTGCACTTCCTTTGTTTTATCACCCAATGTAATAAATTGGGCTAGAAACTAAACTAGCCTACCTACAAAAGGTGCACCAAGAGGAAGGGTGAAAGGGAATGTGAGGGTAGTGGTTTCAAATGTTTTCTTCTTTAGAAGAGTGACTATCTATGGGGAGAAATGAGGAATGGGCCAAAACCTAGTTTGTGAACTAGTCAAATGACTCATTAGGTGTTGTGGTGGTAGTGGAGTCATGGCGGATTCCATCTATTGGTCGGACTAGGTTGGGCTTGACATAGTAGTAGCTAGAGGGGTATCAATGGTGGCTGCATATACAAAAGGTGAAGACATACCGAATATAGATTGGGTAGCAGAAAAAGGTGTAAGGGTCCATGGAGGAGTCAAAATAAATGGTCTCACCTGGGAGAACTCAGAGAAACCTCCTGTGACCATTATGGCTAAAGTGGAAAAAGAAAGGATGACACCTAAAGTGATGGGAAATGTAGAGACAGTAGGGGACACCAAAGATTGTGAAGTAAGAGAAGAGGAAGCGAAAGTTACCTACAGGGTGGATGACTGTAATCCTTGGCTCATCATTGGTTCCTCACTTATTAAGGAACCCAGGCTTGTTACGGGCTCCTGCGAACTCCCTTCTTCAACTACATATGTGCAATGTCTCTTAGTGGGTGGCAATTCTTCCACCTTTATGGTCTCTAACTATTGTTGCTTGGTTATTTTTAACCTTTTTTTAGTCTAGGTGTGTGTATGTGAGGCTCCTAATAGGGATATATTGATCCACCAATTTGAAGAGGCTTTAATATGCTACTCCATCTCATTTTCTTTTTGTTGCATCGGGGCCATCTGAACTTCACTTTCCTTCTCCTTTCCCTTCTCTGCATGAATTTTAAAATCCTTCAGGTCAACATTTTCATGATTGCTTGCATCAGAATTAGTGTTTGCATTGTCCCACAATTTATCGAATCTTTCATCCATCACTACTCTCTGGTAAGGAGCATCAAGGCATTGTATTTCTTGTCGATAGATCCAAAAATCCCTAATTATTTCTTCACTCCAATTTTCCTTCCTTGACAACTCCCTGCAGAGGGTGGCACCTATTTTGTGCTTTTCATTATAAATTTCCAATTAGAGGTAGAAATGAAACCATGGCAGCTTGCTATCATTTATAGGAATATAGGCTAAGTCCACCAATAGGTCATCATGCTCCTCCATTAGACTATGGTATTTTTCCCAATATGGCTAGGGGTTGTAGGTTACCTTGATGATTTCATTACCCAAGTCATTAAAGGGGTTGTAATTCCATTTGTCGTAGATCATTACAAGCCCCAAATGAGCCAAATTTTCTTCCAGTAGCTTGTGCAATTGCTTTTTCATCATTACCACCCATTTGAAGGTTAGCAGGCATTTGAAAAATCCTCTCTTTCCCTTTCCTCTACAAAATTTATAATCAATAATGGACATTTGTCAGAACATTTCAAGGGCCAATACCATATGTGTGACATACTCTGGGAGCTAGAATGGCTCCTCGGTAAATTCATGCATGCGGATGAATGTAAAATCCCTCCTGAGGAACTAGTCGCATTTAGGAGTGAAGCTTTGCATCCACTCCATCTGGTTGGTGGAAAGCTAATAGACACAACCATTCCTATTGAAACTAGATTTTTGGCTTCGTGCTTGATAAAAATGGATAATGAAATCATTTTATTGAAGAAATTAAGGTTCTAGTATAAGAACATATGAGCAAGCAAGGAAGGAAACCTAGAATTCCTCTACATCTTGTACTTCTATATTTGGCTCATTATTTCTTGGTAAATGACTCCTGTGAAGTCATACCAAAACAAGGACCTTTTCCTTCGTAGCTGAAAACCCAAACCCAATTGAAATTCTTGCACCCAGTTTTCTTTGTCCAAGCCACAAACAAACGCCATCATAGAGAGTGCATCCTACATATCCTTCTTGAAGGCATTGTGCACAACTAAAATTTGTGGCAGCTAGTTGCAAAATTCCTTAGGCCTCTATTTTTCCACATTATAAAAGTCTAAGGCTTTGCCCCTACCTTTCCAAAAGGTTCTCCCACTTTCTAGAGTAAATATCTCCATTTTTTCTACTTTAGAATGGCTCACTGGGATACATAGCATGCTCCAAATAGCATCTTTGCTAATGTTGACTCTCAGTGTCTAGCCTTCAATGGTGTTGGTATTCGGGTTGAAATGTTCGATGGCCTCATGAACAAGCTCTTGGAAGTGATGCACAAAGGGGACCATATATTGTGGAAGACCACTAAACCATAGCTTATATGACCTTTCCCCTACGCTATCAGCCTTTTTCATTCTTTCACACACTCTTTCCCTAAGAGTCTTAAGGTTCTTTACAAGGAAGGGGTCATGGATATTATCCCATTCTGCCTTTATTTGGCTTTGGTCCCTATAATTTTTGGGTTTGTCCAAGGCCTACGTGTGAACCCATTTTGGTTTTTCTAGCATTCCAGGCAACATATAAGAGGTGCCATCAAAGATATTAGCGATTGGTGCCTTTTTCATGTCATTGTACAAGTTTTGGGTTGCCTAAGCCTATACCTCCATCTGAGAACTTCTAGCCATTTTAGGGTACTTTAGCTTCAGCTGCATTAAAAATCTTTGTAATTCACTTTGACTCTACCTATGCTAAAAACCTTTGCTTTGGGTAGTGTGCTCAAAAATATTTTTTGATGTTAGCTTCTTGCATGCAATACTTAGTTATTTCTTTCTTGGGTAGCCAACAATGCTGGCCTTTTAGCATTAATTTCGGCATGTACCGCCAACTCTTTTGCTTCTACAAAATGAATTACTTTCCATTTTGAAATGACCATAATTCACAATGATGATTTGGAAATCATGTTGAACATTAGCTAATGTTGACAGATTTTAAGTAGAACATAAATTCCAACTTAGCTAATGAGTAGATAAGAACCTGAATTCTCTGCTAAGTTATATGGAACTAGGCATTGAAGTTAGTCATGGCTTCATATGGGGCCTATTTTATGACCAACAACTGATGATATTGTGAAGAATTGTCTCAATCATTTGAGAATATTTCATAGAAAGGGTCTCTAATTTGATCAAAGGTAGTGATAGTATTAGCTTGCAGGGTGCGGTACCAATCCAACACTTTACCTCTAAAAAGATGTTGCAAGCAATCTCAGTGCTATATTTTGGTTTCAAACTCTATGCACCAAACACATGTCTACCACATCTTGTAGATGCTCAGATGGTGTTCTTGAGCCATCTTTGGTTAACTTAGGTATAGCTTTTAAAGTAAAGACCAAAATAGGGGCCCAATCAGTGGGTGCTACTAGTGCTACAAGAGGAATTTTGGCATCACATGCCACATAATTTATGTTCATGGCTAGAAAAATGGCTAGTGAAAGGGGCGAAGGAAGTGGAATGTTCACTATTTGGGTCACAACTTGTACTATTTTTGGTAGATTGGTTTTGCACCTTCCGTCAACTCTATTGTATGTTGGATGATGTCAGGATCATATCCCTTAAGGTCATTAGATGACCAGGCCACCACTCCTTCATACTTCTCACAAAAGTTGATGATCCTTTCTTTATCAAGATGCAAAACTTCCTTCTCTACTTTGAGTTTTCTTCCATATCTGACCTAAAGGTCTGCATAATCGCTTTTGTCCACTACAAACTTCCTTTTATCATTTCTTGCATCACCACAATTGAATAGGTTTTTGAGAGTGACTAGCCCCTTCAGAAGCTTGTTAGACCTCAATTGAATGATTTATCCATCATAGGCCTCAACAATCTTCGGTTGGAGTTGGTTGGAAAACTCTCCTGACTATTAGATGAATGAGGCAATGTACTCATCATTGTTAAACACTTGCTAGCTTTGATCATTTTTAAGAATTACTAGTTAGAATATCACTCGTATAGAGTGTTTGATATGAATTAGGTTAGAGATAGTGTCAAATTGAGATCCGATTGTCATGGCCATGTGGTCTGCATCAATATTTTTTTTGGGGCAATGTTTGGATGTTAAAGGCTTCAAAACCTTTGATTAGGTCCTAGACTCTATGTCTATAGGATCACATGTGAACATTCCTTGTAGCAGAGATCCCTTAGACTTGGTTGACTACTACTTCAAAATCTCTAAACACCATTAATTGCTTGATGCCTATCTACTTTTCTAGGCTTAGAACTTGCACTAGGCCTTCATACTCAACTTCATTGTTCGAATAAGCTAGCTAGAAGCAAAAAAACAAGAGTGTCTCTTCATTGTGTGGGGATATAAAACATATCCTGACCCCTACACTAACTTTGCATCTTGCTCTGTCAAAGTGCAACATCCATAGCTCTAAAGTTTGATGTCTTTCAGGTTCCTTCACGACCTTCAGAAGCACTTGATCTTCATCATAGATGACACAAGTGCCTAGCCCGATAGCATGATAGTTTCCAAAAGGATCAACATCTATGTATTCCATCAAGAGGATGTCTTCTAAATCCATTCAGTCCCCAGTCACCTTTTCATCCTCTAGTAGCTCAGTGCAATATATTTCTTCTTTGGTGAAAGAAGTATGAGCGTCCTCAAAGTTGATCATAGCTTCATCGGCCACATGTTTTGAATGTAGAGCTTAAGACACTATTTTAATTTTAGCTCTATGCTTGGTCTAGAGGATCAAGTGTGACCAGTCCAAAGAAAAATATCCACCTATCTTTGAAGTGAATTCTTAGGATAGGAAAAGACTGAACATGGGATGAACATCTATAATCACAGTATCTTATGGAACTGTGATACTAGGGTAGGAGAACAGAGTCAAGGGGAGGTCTTTGATGACACCCATAGTTTCAAATTTGTTCCCATCAAGCAATATAACCTCCTTCTTTAAAGGTTCATAGTTAAGTACTAAGGCTTTAGCTATCAGTTTGGGCATGATTGTAGTGCTAGCACCGAAGTCAATCATGGCATTGTTTAATAATTTCTCTCCCACAATAAGAGTTACGAAGAAGGGATTCAATTTTAGCTTATCTCTAATCTCGATAGAGGCTTCCTCTATGCTATTTGTGAGAACCTTGGCATGGGAAAGTAGGTCAACAAACTTTCCTTTGAGAGAGTTCTTCATTGTCTCAATGATCAGATCCTCTCGAAGAGCCTTCTGTAGCAATGTCTTTCATTCTGGAATAACTAAGATATACCATAGAGATACATTAGTGGATGATTTTTTCAAATGTTCCACCACATTAAATGGTGGAATATTTGGAAGATTTTGCTCCTTAGCTCTAGTTACAACAATTTCCCTTCACGGTGGACAATGTTGTACCACTGCAGAGTTACTGAGTGTCTGGTTGGAAGCACTTTTTGACTATGAACTGACTAGTTGCATGATGACAAGTTCACCTATGAATCTCCTCTTTGAGCGAGTGTTATAATCAGACTGCACTTGTAGGGTTTTTGATGTGGATGCATCATTGGAAGACACCACCTCTTCTTCTTCCATCCATGAGAAGAGTGTGTGATCAGGAGAAATATAAGTTTCTTGCTCCAAGGACATCCCTTTCATTTTTTTGGTGAGTACCATGTTTTCCATTTTCGGAGAGGCATATACATAACCTTCATGATCTAATTTTGTGCCTTGGCTGTGTTGTTATACAAATTTTTGTTGTAGATTATTGTGTGGGTAGTTTTTGGGTATATGTGTTTCACCAGAGGGGAAGCACAAGGGGTTGATGTCATTAACTAGATTGTTTTTCCCCATTGTTAGCTCTTTGCTCGAGCTTGGGTTAGCATTATGTAATAGAGAAGGCATTGGTACTCTTTGATTAGTTGTTTGTGTCTACGGACTTGTGCGAGTGCCTCCTTGGAACTAGTTTTGTTGGTAAGAAGATCTTCTCCCTTGATAATTTTGATAGGTTGGCTTCGGGGGCACAGACTAGTTCTGCTTGATGATAGTTATTTCATTGGAAATGGTCTACAACATTTCCTTAATGTCACTAATCTCATCCTTTGAAGAGTCAGATGTAGAAGTAACATTCTAGGGTGCACTCAGATACATGTACCTAGACTGGGGAGGGGCAGGCAAACTGGTAGATGAAATCTCCTAGGCGGGAACTGATATTTTAGGAAATATAGGCATGATGGGCTGAGGTGGCAACTACCCTACATCTATTAGATTGTTCTCTACCTTGACTATGACATTGTATGTATATGGTAGTGTGGTTCTGCCAAGAGACTGGATCATCATCAAGATGTCAATGTTGATGGATTTTAAGTAGAACATGAATGGCAACTTAGCCAGAAGGTGGATAGCAACCTAAATTCTCTATCAAGTTATATGGAACTAGGCATTAAAGTAAGTCATGACTTTATATGGGGATCATTTTATGAATGATAGTTGATGATATTGAAAAGACTTGTCTCCATCATTTGAGAATCTTTCATAGAAAGGGTCTTTGATTTGATCCCAGGTAGCGATAATATTAGCTTGCAGGGTATGGTACCAATCCAACGCTTTACCTCTAAAATAGGTTGTAAGCATCCTTAGCAGTATATTTTGGTCTGTAACTTCATGTACCAGACACACATCTATCACATCTTGTAGATGTTTGGATGGTGTTCTTGAGCCATCTTTGATGAACTTAGGTATAGCTTTTAAAGTAGAGACTGAAATAGTGGCCCAAACAATAGGTGCTACTAGTGCTACAAGAGAACTTCTGGCATCCCAGGCCACATAATTTTTGTTAGTGGCTAGCAACATGGCTAGTGGAAGGAGTAAAGTAAGTGGAATGTTCACTATTTGGGTTGTAGCTTGTACTATTTTTGGTGGACTAGTTTTTTCCCTTTTTTTAGCTCTATTGTATGTTGGATGATATCAAGATTGTATCCCTTAAGGTTATCATATGACTAGGCCACCACTGCTTCATAATTCTCACAAAATTTGATGAGCCTTTCTTTATCATGATGTGGAATGTCCTTCCCAACTTTCAATTTTCTTCCATCTCTAACTTGAAGGTCTGCATAGTTTCTTTTGTCTGCTACAAACTTCCTTTTACAATTTCTTGCATCATCACAATAGAATAGGTTTTCAAGAGTGACTAGCCCCTTTGAAAGCTTGTTAGACCTCAACTAAATGATTTATCCACCATAGGCCTCAACAATCTTCAGGTGGAGTTATTTGGAAAACTCTCCTGACTATTGGATGAATGAGGGGATGTGCTCATCACTGTAAAACACTTGCCATCTTTGATCATTGTTTGGAATTTCCAATTCAACTATCACTCATATAGAGTGTTTGTTATGAATTAGGTCAGAGATAGGGTCAAACTGAGATCCAATTGTGACCATGTGGTCCGCATCACTATTTTTTTCTTAGGGAAATGTCTAGATGTTGAAGGCTTCAAAACCTTCGATCAGGTCCCAAACTCCATGTCTATAGGATCACATGTGAACATTCTTTACAGTAGAGACCCCTCAAACTTGGTTGAATCCTAGTTCAGAATCTCTGAATACCATTAGTTGCTTGATGCCCATCTACTCTACTAGGCTTAGACCTTGCACTAGGCCTTCATACTCGGCTTCATTGTTCGAACAAGCAAATTGGAAGCAGAAAGACTAGAGTGTATTTTCATTGTGTGGGGATACCAAACATATCCCGACCCCTATGCCTACTTTGCATCTTGCTTTGTCAAAGTGCATCATCCATAGCTCTGAAGATTGATCACTTTCAAGTTCCTTCATGACCTTTAGAAGCACTTGATCTTCATTATAGATGACATAAGTGCCTAACCCAGTAGCATGATAGTTTCCGAAAGTATCAACATGTATGTATTCACTCAAGAGGACCTATTTTGAGTCTGTTCGGTATCCAGTCACCTTTTCACCCTCTAGTAGCTCAGTGCAATATTTTTCATCTTTCGTGAAAGAAGTATGATCAACCTCAAAGTTGTTCATAGCTTCATCAGCCACATGTTCTAAATGCATAGCTTAAGACACTATTTTCATTTTAGCTCCATTCTTGGTCCCGAGGATCAAGTGTGACTAGTCCAAAGACAAATATGCAACTATATTTGAAGTGAATTCTTGGGATAGGTAGAGACTGAACATGAGGGGAATGTATATTATCACAGTATCTTGTGGAACTAGGATACTAGGGTAGGAGAACAGAGTCAATGGGAGGTCTTTGATGACACCCATGACTTCAACTTTGTTCCCATCAAGCTGCATAACCCCCTTATCTAAAGGTTCATAGCTAATTCCTAAGGCTTTAGCTATCAATTTGGGCATGACTATAGTGCTAGCACTGGATTCAATCATGGCATTGTGTAATAATTTATCTCCCACAATAAGAGTTAGGAAGAAGGATTTGGTTTTGGCTTATCTCTAACCTCGGTAGAGGCTTCCTTTGTGCTATTTTTGAGAACCTTGGCATGGGGCAGTAGGTCAATAGGCTTTCCTTTGAGAAATTTCTCTGTCAGCTCAATGATCGAATCCTCCTGGAGAGACTTTTGTAGCAATGTCTTATGTTCCTAAATAGCTAAGATATCCCAAAGGGATAAATTAGTAGATGTTTTTTCAATTGTTCCACCACATTAAACAGTGGCATATTTTGAAGCTTCTACTCCTTAGCTTTGGTTACAACAACTTCCCTTCGTGGTGGACAATGTTGTGCCATTCTAGAGGTACTAAGTGTCTGGTTGAAAGCTCTTTTAAGCTATGAAATGACTAGTTTCAGGATGATTGGTTCACCCGTGAATCTCCTCTTTGCGCGAGTGTTGTAATTGGAATGCACTTGTAGGGTTTTTGATGTGGATGCATTATTGGAAAACACTACCTCTTCTTCTTCCATCCATGAGAAGAGCACGTGATTGGGAGAAATCTCAGTTTCTTGCTCCAAGGACATCCCTTGCATTTGTGCAATGAGTACTATGATTTCCATTTGCAGAGAGGCATATACATAACTCCATGATCCGATGTTGTGCCTTGGCTGCATTGTTCTGCCACTATTTTTTGTAGATTGTCATGCAAGCAATTTCAAAGCATATGTGCATTGCCACAAGGGAAGCACTAGGGATTGATGTCATCAACTAGATTGTTTTGGCCCACTGTCATCTCTCTGCTAAATCTTGGGTTAGCACTCTATAATGGAGAAGGCACTGGTACTATTTGATTAGTTGTTTATGCCTGCAGATTTGTGCTAGTGCCTCCTTGGAACTAGTTTTGTTGGTAAGAAGATCTTCAACCTCAATAATTTTGATAGGTTGGCTTCGAGGGCGTTGACTAGTTTCACTTGATGATAGTTATTTCATTGGCGATGGTCCATAAATTTTACTTCACGTCACTCATCTCATCCTTTAAAGAGCTAGATGTAGAAGCAATGTTCTAGGGTGTGCCCAGATATGTGCACATAAACTAGGGAGAAGTAGATGAACTGGTAGATGGCATCTCCTGGGTAGGAACTAATATTTTAGGAAATATAGGCATGATGGGCTGAGGGGGAAACTTCCCTGTGTCTATTAGACTGTTCTCTACCTTGATTGTGAGGTTGTATGTGTCTAGTAGTGTGGTTTTTCCAAGAGACTAGGTCATCATCGAGATGCTAGCATTGATGGATTTTAAGTAGAACATGAATGCCAACTTAGCCAGTGGGTAGATAGCAACCTGAATTCTCTGTCAAGTTATATGGAACCAGGCATTGAAGTCATTCATGGCTTCATATGGGGCCCATTTTATTATTAATAGCTGATGATATTATGAAGACCTATCTCCATCATTTGGGAATATTTCATAGAAAGGGTCTTCGAGTTGATCCCCAACACAATGCAACACTTTACCTCTAAAAAAGGTTGCAAGTAGCCTTAGCACTATATTTTGGTCTGTAACTCTATGTACTAGACACACATGTGGCACATCTTGCAGATGTTTAGATGGTGTTCTTGAGCCATCTCTGATCCAAAATACAAAAGGCTTAGTGTCTTTCCCCTAATTTTTTTGTATCTTTCAAACTCATTTTCAGAAGGAAGAAGTAGTATATATAGATAAAAATCCCACCACCTGGTGGGCCAGTAATAGAAAAGATCCTGTATCATGAGAAATGATTCCTACAACAATGATTTCCTTCAATCATTGAAATAGAAAAGATTTGGGTCATGGAACATAGTCGCTTCTCAAATAGATGCATCCCCCTCAAATGATGGTTGTGGTCCTAACAAAATCCTTCACAGACATGTGTCCTTCAATCCTACAATTAGTTAAGACATGCGATAGCTTGGAAGGCATGCAATTTTCTCTTGTCTTCCCTTCGATGAATTCCCTGTGAAAGAGACACACGACAATAGGTTGGGGCCTACTCATTTATTCATCCTCCTTGTATTGAAAGACTACGTAGTGAAGACACGTGGAGGCATTCTTTACTATTGAAGTTGACTATGGGGTTTACCAAAAAGTGTACGTGGATGAAAGCTATGTGGCATGCAGATGGGGCCTAATTGAAAAGTGAAGGGAAGTAGCCCTTAAGTGCCCATGGTGACAACACGTGGAAGCATGGAAAAATTTGGTAGGAGAGTGAAGGAAGGCTTCCCTATGGTGAGCACCTGGTGGACACGTGGTAGCTATAGATGAAGTTTAAAAAGATGAGGCATGGGACGGTACTTAGCAAAAATAAAAACCACCCATAGGGAGCTCAAGGAATTTTAACATTCACAGTATCCAAAGTGGCTTTGCATATAAAGCCTTTTCCTTGTAAGAATTGAAGTGATCCGTAAGTGTGCCATGTAATCCTTTTATGCCACCTCTTCTCTGGGGGTTGGCCCTACACAAAAACCAAGGTGTTTGTGATTTGAACCCTAATCCACCATAGTTGCACTTTCATTTAGAAAAAATAATGCATTATTGGTGTAGTCAAGGATGAAGGGTCTTGAAATAGGACTACCCAACCTTGCAACAAGAGTAAGCACAACAAAAACTCAATGAACAAAAGTAAAATCACCTATGGAAATATAGATAATGATCAATTATTCACTAGCAACAAGCCCTACCTTCTAGCTTACAGAATTAGAGAATGATATGGCATTAAGCCCAGAAATACAATTCAGGTGGAAGCCATCAAAACCCTAGATCTTTGCTACAACTTGATTACTTGATTAATGCATCTACATGATGCCTATATATATCCATTCCCAACTCCATGTCATCCTCAAGAGGTCTCAACCCCGAAGTAGATGAAACGTGTGAAGGTCAGCCAAAACATATGATTTTCCTTTGATCATTGGAAAACACAATGCTGACTGGAACTAGGGTTCCTTGATAAATGTTCATCCTTATGAAATGGTCTCTTGAGCTCTGCAAGTCATGGAATAGGTTTGCACCCTTGAAAAGCCAAGACTAGTCAGTGAATTCTCTCTATCCAAATACAACTGATATTCTATTAGCAATAACTTTGTACTAGAATCTTCAAACACTTGAATTTTGGATATGATGTAGATGTTGCAATGAAGATAAAATTTCCTGCTCCATGAGATCTAATGTTACAATGTGGTATAATGCTATATGAAATACTAAGACTAGGCCTAGACAGATAACTACTTAAATGCAAGAAAACATGAATGCAAATATTTTTGGTTGATGCAAGATTGCTTGAAACCTGGGATTCTCTTGCATCAATTGTAAAAATAAATTAATTAAGGTGGTGAGCAACACATGTACTTGGCACCACTTCAAGCATGCAATTTCTTTCATAACTCTCTACCTTGCGCCATACTACTCACCTATAAGGACATTGAAAAATTAAAATCAAGATTGTGGTGTGCAAAGAAAGGTAAAGATCAAGGAGATAAAAAAAAAAAGATACTAAAGGTTTTGAGACCATATTCAAAAATAAAATTGTAGAACCAACAAAAAAAGGTATTCTTTGAATAACTACAATTCTGTTATTTTTTATATACATGCATGTCTCAAGATAAATGGCATTTCCCTTGGTTTGGTAATTAAAATTTTGATTATTTTGAAGTAAGTGTAACCTAACTATAGATTGAGCTATTTATGAATTATTGAAAATGAATGGTTAGATTTAACACTAACTCACACATATGGCACATATCTACTAATAATGCAGGAAACCCAAGAAAATATGAGCACTTCTAGAAGGAAGCTAGATGAAGAATTCGAGTACCTTGCTTCGCAAACCATATCAATCGGCGGGGATATTACAGACACTCATCTAGGATGGTTTATTGATGTTGAATTCATCACACAAATTCAAAAATAGAATGCATCTTAGTGCTCAAAGAACATTATTGTAAGCAAACAACATTTGGCAAGAGGGTTTCTACCAGTAATGGAAGCCCCTGAATTGTTCATGGAATATAGGAATTGGTATGACCCAAACAAGAGGGTTGTTGAGAAAGATAGGAGAGTCTATGAAGACCTCTCTATAAAAGGGATTGTATATACATTTGGGCTCCCCACATTTAATCAGATGAATATGTTGGATATGAAAGTCCTATCCATGACATACTTGAGTGTAGAAGAACAAAATAGAAGATTTATGAATGTGACACGGTGCCAGGAGGATATTACTAAGCAAATGAGACCGATCCCAAGGTTTGTGTTTGTTTAGGATGTCCAAGACACCATAACCCTTTAAGAAGGATAACTAAACTTAGAGATGCTAGCAGATTTGACTCTTGGATGTTTGGGCTTATAGAAAAAATAATGGAAGGACTTGTGTAAATTCACTAGGGAAGTTTCATCAATAATAAGTTGTGTTAAAAGTTAATGACATTATTAGAAACCCTATGGTTTTATATTTCTTATTATGTTGTTTATTCCTATGCCCTAAGGGAAAATATTCAAGGATTGAAGAAGGTTAGTACTGTGGGCAGAGAATTAGGGAATAATTTGATATCTACCCATATACCTCAAATCACTATTCATAGATATTGGGAGCATTACCAAAGGGTTAACGATGTGTTTTCTATGAATTTGGTATGAATAATGGAAGGTGAAAAAGCCAAAAGGCTATCCTTGGAAGCATAGAGTGTCATTTAGTTGGTTGGCAATTGGTACATTCAATTTACCAATTTCACCTACATCAAGGTGAAAAGATTCAAAGGATACACCTTCTTGCTACCCAGGTATCTAATGAAAATATTATTATTATTAGAATTGGTGGGACAGATGAAACCTTCTCATGCCCTTTTCTTGACAACACATACGAAATGTTCTGTCAAATTCCCCATCACAATCAAGAATTACAAATGTGTTGTGGCTAAGTAGGTTGATATGTGTGAAGAAGAGTTGAGGCTGTATAAGCTGGATTTATTTACACTTCGATGAAAGAATTATGATCAAAAGGGAAACCTTGCTAAGCAAATAGGCAGCAAGTATGCTCATGTTTATGATTTAAAATATTTTTTTCTTAATTGTGATGATGAGCACCAAGTAAGGAAGTGATCATACCAAAGTTTTTCATTACAAACAAGAAGGATTCTAGGACTCAGTGATATTCTGGAGCAGTTGGATATGGATGATGGAGAGGTGTTGAATCCAATTTATAATTTAGAGAAGATTTATGATGATCCTATCCTAGACCCAAACTATGAAAAGAAAGAAATGGTAACAATTAAGGATATTTTTGAGCAAGTATTCACATACACTCAACACTGGATTCATTATTATAGTGAAGCATTAAGAAAAGATGGGATAAAACTCACATACCCATCCAATATGAAGAAGAAGTAGAGAGTAGAGAGTAGAGAGTTGGAAAATTAGAGGTAATTGTACATGTTGAGGAGAGAACTCCTAATGTTTCAAGCCAAATAATTCTAGTGACACCATCTAGATAGTGTAAAGAGACAGTGGTTAGTTAGGTCAAGGTAATAGTAAATCCTAAGGAAGAATTTTCTTCCATAGTAAACCAAAATTAAATCCTATGTGTGATTAAGAGGTGATAATGAAGACACACACTCATACTAAGACAAGGTGTGCATCTCATAAGGTTGCAAAATTATTTACGTCTCCCCCCTTCAGTTAATATTATAGCAATGAGACAAACACTAGGAATGACTCTTGGAATTCAAGAAGAAATTTGTAAACTAAATGAAGAAGTTAGAGAATAGTGGGAGAAACTTGGTTCCATGATGAAAGAATTTGAAGGAAAAAAATATAATAAAAATCCCATGGTGTAGCCAGTAGTGGAAGAAGTGCCAGATATAGGGTCAAATACTATGGATAAAGAGGAAGAAGATTTTATAAGAGGAACACTCGCCCCAAAGGCAGGAAAATCTAAGAATCTTGAAGAAAGAGGAACAAGGGATATTGCAAGTTAGAACCCCATTGACAATATTGGTAATGAAGATACAGTTGATGATTAGCTTCTATAATGAAGTAGTAAAAATGAAGTTGAGAAATCGTAGGTTTCTAAGAAATCAAGAGAAGGCCAAGTTGAAAGTGAAAATGTAGAGCCTTCACAAACCTTGTGTGGTGAAGTAAGAAAGGAGAAACCTAATGTTTCAAGGTAATCGGAAAGTGATGCCCCAAGGATTGATGTTGAACATATGATAGGACAAGAAAATATAAGTCTTGAAAAGGAAGAGACAATGATAAATCAAGATAATCTGGAGTCCATGCCAATGAGGACAAAATATGTTCAAGTTCTAGGAGGTGTGAGAGGAAATATTGATGGTTTAATATGAAAAGTTCTTGAACATGTAGATCATCAGGAACAATGAAATTTTGAAGAGGAAGAACATAATGAACAAGCACCTAACTCGTTAGTTAGGGAAATGGATCCGCCATAGGAGGTGGAACTGTTGCTTGTCAATCTTAGAAGTTTAATGTAAAAATTAGAAACCCCTAAACCTAGATGCATAGCAAAGGCAAGGTATGATATGAAGAAGAATGCAGATGGAGGGGGAAATCTCTAGATAGCTACTTCGGTGGGAGATAAAAATTAGCATGAAATGACAACTACGGATTATAAAGTGATGACAATTAATGTCAGACATTCATACTGGTGATAGTAATTAGAAGAAATGAAAGTGAATGTAGAAACAACTATCACCAGGGTACAAAAAAGTAAACAAAAGAAAAGAGATCTAAAGGAGAAGATTTCCCACCTAGAAGTTGTATCATGTCATTAGCCCAATCTGATCAAGCACAAATCAAATTGCCTCAAAATCTAGTACTTATGTCTAAGGAGAAGGTGGATTCCATTGTAGTGATTCACCATAAGCTAAGTGTATTTGAACAATGGATGGAATACTTGGTGAGGCAAAGAGAAGAGTTAATCATAGATACAATTTGGAAACATGTGGAGGAATATCGTCGGTGTGAAAAATCTAAAATATTGGAAGGATAATTTCAATCTCACCAGGAATAGACTGATGCAGAAAGGCGAAAGTTAAAAGCTCTTATTAAGACAAATGTATGAGAGTTGGTGAGTGAAAATATAACCATGAAATAGGAGGTTTCGATATTTGAGAAGTGGAGAAAACAAGTGAATTGAGAAAGTGACGCTTTACTACAATGTGTAGAAGGATTTGAAAAGGTCACTGAAAGATGCAAGAAGCTGATTGACAAAGATGAAAGGTTTATTGAAATATTGGCACAAAAAAGTTGTGATCCTCAAACCTTAGGGTAGGATGATAATGAGGTACAATATTTCAAGGAATGGCTTGAAAGAGTGAACAAGGACCCTATTTATTCATTAAACTAGGGGGATATTGATGAAATTATAAAGTGTAGGAATGCTATGGTTAAATATGAAGCAAAAATGATGTAGAGGAATGAAAACATCATTTAAATATCAAAGGATTATACTAGGATTAAGTATAGATAGAAATTGATTCAAGAAGTTCCAAAGGAACATATGCATCAAGTGTTGGTTGCTTGGGTATCAGCAGAGGAAAGGTGAAGATGAGTCTTTAGACTTAGGGTTCAATAAGAAAGAATAGATAACTAGATACCATATGTCAGAGGTTTAGTGCATCGATATGGTTTTGAAATGAAATTTATAGGTTTCTTCCTGGTCTCCATGGAGGTGGCTAGTTCTAGACCTTTTGAATAATACCAATGATCCTATTTATGCAAAGTGTTTGTAAACTAGAATATGAAGTTCAAGATTGTTGCTGATGAAAAAGTCAAAGTCTTGACTTTGCCTAGAATGTTCTAATGCTAGTTGTCACCTACCACATGGTACATTTTAATTTGTTTTCATGATTCTCTTTGATGGATAAAGTTAAAACTGTTTGGGGCCTTGTTTCTATAAAAGGATTTTTAGTGCTTTATTTTATTTTTAAGTCCATAATTTGTGGATGTCGAAGAACCAAGACTTTTTCAAGTTTTTTTCTTTTTCCTATTTTCTATTCCATTTTATATTAAAAACTTGTATGTTTGATTAGAAGTTAATCAATATCAAAGCTAATTTAAAAGCCATTTCTTGATATGAAATCTTATGTAGCTGATTATTTGTTCTTATCAGACAAGATTATGTGATGTTTTGTTTAAGGGTTCATACTTATAGTATCTGATGGCAAATGATCCCCCTTTTCTTTAAAATCTCATATCATTGTGTGCCTAGCTATGAAGAAATCTAGTGGCGTATTGAATGGTTTGCTCTAGTTGTGTTATTTCTTGAGACATGCATGGATAATACCTAGGAGAAATTTTACACTTTTCATAAATTTTTATGCTTTATTTTAGGATAGATGTTTACATTTCAGACATTTTTTCAAAAAAGAAATGAGTGCATGGAATTTTATTAAAAATATTTTGATTCCATGATATTGTTGAATGCTTAAAGCTAAATTTACTTGGATAAATGCAAGTTATTTAAAGTTTGTGAAATATTATTACAAATTTGTTGATTTCATTAAGTTGTTTAATGATTAGACAGATTATTCCATATCTTTATGATTCCTTTCAAAACTAAAAGAATCGTTGACCCCTCATGTTTAACAACATTATCACAACAAACCTTTAGTAAACCTAGTATGATCAAGACCTGACATAAAAGAGCCTTGGGATTAAGTTGAGTTAGCCTAAGATTTAGGTCATCCTGATGCAATATTTCAAGTAGTATAGGTTCCCATGATGTGTTTGTGAGGATTTATCTGCCCTATTGGTGTGTGACTAATATCGTCATCAACAAGAATTGGCACTAGGAGGGCCACAATCCTTTTTGGTTTTGTTAGGAAGGAAGCTGGAGTCTCGTAGAGTCACTAGGTATTGGTCTAGTGATCCCCATGTGACATTAGAAAAACTTAGTAGTCATATGTCATCTAGACCTAAAGGGTTTGGAAGTGCAAGTGCAATACCACAAATCTGACTATTATTATACCACCCCCTCCTATAATGATGAATTTATTTAATGTAGAATCATCAATTCAATTCATGGTGTAGAATGATTTTCCAAAGGATCTAGACAAATTTTGTCCTAAGTATTCTCTTCAAAATTATGTGGAAGAGCATATTAGTATCTTTAAGGATACATATTTAGAGCAAGGATAAAACATGAAGATGTTGTATGTAGGTTGTTCCCTTATACCTTAAGTGATGAAGTTTACTAGTGGTACATCAACCTACCCCGTAATTCTGTTAGAACATGGAAAGATATGGAGAGTCAATTTTTAGCCAGGTTTAGAACCATGATTGATCCTACCTTGTTGTATCATTAGTTTGTTCAAATTAAAAGGTTCGATGGTGAACCTATAACTACTTTTAATGATAGGTTTCAAAAGGCTTATTCTAGGTTTCAGACACCTTATGTAGTAGATAATTTGTCTGCCATCACTATTTACTATATGGTAGTAGATCCTTTAACTACTATGTTCATGAAATGAAGGGAAAATCCTCTTATTAGTCTAACTGAAGCCTATGCTAAAGCCATAAGTGTAAATCTAGAAACGAAACACCTCGAAATTGGATAGTCTATAAATGGTAGAAATAGATTACATAATTATCCTATTTTGAGTGTGAATGGAGTGCCATTAAGTCATCCAATGACTCCTAATTATTTTCCTTCAATGGTCCAAAAGCGGAAATTTCCTCAAAATAGTTTCTTTCAATTGGGAAATAGTCAAGCTCTAGTCCCACACCCCAATCCAACTATCACATAGTTGCATTATAATGAAAATTCTTTCTTCTCATAGACTCAAGAGAGTCAAAGAGTCAAAAACTCTGAAGTTAAAGAAGAGATAAAGGAAATTATAGCTCAACTTAAAATATTAACCATAGAAGTTACGCAACAAAGAAATCATAACTTTTACTCTAAGAGTAATAATCAAAATTTGCAGATTCAAGCATACAATGCTCCTAGATTACCTAGACCATGGAACACACAACCAAATAGTGGAGGAGTATCCACACCTTTATATAACACTAATCCCTCTGATGATAGGTCTACATCAAAGATAAATCTAGCTGACCTTGCAATGAAAAATTGGTGTCAAATCCATAACACAAATGCTCATTCAGAAGAGGATTGTACACAGTTTAAAACTATGTTAGATATTTTTCTGGATGCTATGCACTACAATGATCAGCATGACTCCCACTCACCCTAGGGGAATGAATTACTTCTAGTGGGATATGACTCTACTTTAGTTCTTTAAAGTTATGAATGTTTTGAGTCACCTGGTGTTGTTAAGAGTCATACTTATGAATAAGAAGGAGATAGTTCAACCTTAACTTTAGAAACCTACACATTTCCTTATCATGATAAAAATGAACCTTAGGACAAAGCTAGAAAAATTCATGCCTTCTAAATATATCCAAAAGTACATAGCTACAACTTGAGAATCAATACCAATGGTGGAAGTAGATTCAAAGGGCCTTTGACGACGTCAATCCTGCCTAACATTTAACACTCCACCTAATGATAAATCAAGTAACAATCTAGGGTTACTTAAGGTAACCTCTCAATATAACTCATTGAATGCTCCATGAAGTGGAAAAGTAGAACCCACCAATCAAAATAGTTTGACTAATTATATGGTAGAAGAAATTAAAAAGGTAAATATCAGCCTCTCTTTGTAAGGAAAGCAAAGTGGGGAATACACCTTCCTAATGCTAATCTTTAGGAGAGAGAAGCAAATAAACCACTTGAAATTTTGCAATTATAATTCATTTAAGATGTGCATACAAGAATAATAAAATAAGGAATAAAGAAAGAAAGCCATATTTACGTGGGAAAACCCTTTTGAGAAAAAACCCACACCAAAGTAGAGATCACTTGTATTACAGTAAAATGACAATTACATACAATTTACATAGCTATGCTCTTTCAGGTGTTGATTCATAGAATCAATTTAGAAGCAATACATTCACTCTGATATACAACCAACCGCCTTCGACCCATGGTCAATCCATCTATTACAATGCAATACACTGCGCTACCATATTCAATGCATAACAACATTACATTTTAGACTTCTCTATATATTTATCTCCTTCTTCAGGTTGGATTAACCTACATTTTTGTAGTATTGTCTCATCCACCAATTAGCATTAAGATAGATCATGTAGTTACATGGTTATTAGGTAATTCAACTATCACCTTCACATTGAAATAGTCAAGCCAATGAACACATTGATTCAACACAATTATGTGCAATCAACTAACACCTCCATTCCACATATCACCATCTAACTTGTTCATTTATCACCATTGATGAGACCATGTAGCAAATCTTTTCAATACCACAAAGTCCCACCAACGAAGCTTTCAAACCTATTGCAAAACCGTAGACACCACCAACAGACAATCATGACACAATGGTATATATGTACTACACCACACAAGTCTCTTAGACCAACCATTGTGTGTCAGTGGGAAAAACACCACACCACCACTATACATCACACAGGTTATCATGAGGTGGCATTATGTCCTACATTATCATAGGTCTCCTCATGGACTATCATAGGGTGGAAGGATGGACCACACACCCTCTAATCTATCCTTAGACCATCATAGGGTGGCACGGTCAGCCCTGCACTACTGCCAACTAGCTCCATGGATAAATGATAATGATAATGTAGGGAAATGTGCTAAAATGATAAAGTGAAATGAAACAAAATGCTAAAATGAAGTGAAATGATAAAAGTTAATGATATGAAGATGATAGATAGGATGAAAATGGAAATGATATGAAATACCTAATGGAGAAATGAATGATAAATGAAAGGATCTAAATGATATGCAAATGAATGATATGAAGATGATATAAAATGAGAATGATTAATGGAATGCACTAAAATTATATGATATGAAAAATGATAAATGAAATGATAATGCATAATGATGGATAACTAAATGATAAAGTACTTAGATGATATGAAAATGAATGATAAAGGATAAACTATCTGATATGTACAAGAACTAGATGAAATGATAATGATTAAGGAAATGAGGATGAAGATGAAAGATGATAATGAAATAGATGTCCAAATGTCCTCCACAAATAGTCCAAAGAGACATGACAGTCATTGATGTTTGTCTTCAACCTTTTTAAAACTCTAATGCAAATCCCATATGTAGATATGTATAATGACCTAAATGAAATGCAACTAAATGAAACCAACTGTTTGTTGAGCCTTTTGTTAGCATTCTTGAATCATCATAGAGTGTTTTAAAATGTAGGAAGTATGTACAAGCATCAAAGGGGAAATTAGAACCAATGATGACTTGAGTACAACTTTCATGATTTTTGATATAGCAAGTGAACACAAGCATCAAGGTATAATTGAACCAAGATGACCTAGGTATTTCTTGCATAAACCAACATAGACTAACCACTTTCTGATGAAAATGTGGAACTATCATCAATGATACACTATAGAAATCATGTCTCATGACATATTTGCACCAGATTGATAGTCAATCTCAAGACAACAGATAAAAAAAAATCATCCTCTTTCCTCACCACTCTAGTTTAGTACATCATTGAGTGTGCTCTAGAGAGATGATATCAAAAAGTCAAACAACCATTGTTCAAAGTATAATACTACTATTCCAAACATTATTCAGATTTTAGATCATCCAGATATGAGTCATGATATGAAATTTGCTAAAAACTGTGATATGGATCGATAAATGGATAGTTGTTCATGTGATTTGATTGTTTGTTTGCATGATTGGATTTTATGTCATCATCTAGCTACTTCGGTAAAACCGGAAAGTTGGTTTCCCCCAATATGTCAATGTTTTCCCCTAGGATTGACACAACTTGCTGAAAGGAATATGTAAAATGATCAAGCCATGGTAAGACATTATTGCTCAAGGAAAATTATAGCAGTATGATGTTGTTATGACCCTAGGATGATGGATGAAATGAAGGCTAAGAAGATAAGTGCAAAACATAAGCTAATAGATGGAGAGCTACAAATAGTATCCATTTGCCAGATTTTCACTATGTGTGTTTATTGCATTTTTTTATTTTTATTTTTTTGTATTTTTCTCGTCAATAGATTGGTTGTTGCTAGGTTTTCACACTATGACGATTTTTTTGACTTTTTTAGATTTTTATGTTTTCTAATTTTTTTGGATTTTGATGTTTTTTGATTTTTTTGGATTTTGATGTTTTCTAAAATTTTTTTTGGTTTTTGATGTTTTATGATTTTTTTGGATTTTGATGTTTTCTGATTCTCTTTTGTTTGGATTTTTCAAAGACATTTAAGATGGAATTGGATGACAAATTGAAGAAACAAGATGCCCCACAATATAAGATGCATGACGAAGGATATGGTATGGAAGATTTGGATGAAGTGAATAGGATAAGATGCATGATTTTCAAGAAGATCTTTAACCTTGTCAAGATCAAAGGTGAAAATGAGGATAATGACCATGAATGATAAGAGGAAAATGGAAGATAGTATATGGATAGGGAAGATAATATTTGCATGATAGGGGAATGGAGGAAGGGTTTAAGCATTGAGTTTCTCGACTAATATCCCTCGAATATGTGCTCTAATAGACCATGGGAATGGGAATTAGACTTATAAATGTTGGCATGATAGTAGAAGCTAAGGCCTTATTCAAAGCTTTGAATTAAAGGAGGAGAATGGGGATTGGATGTTGGATAATGGATAGGAGGTTGGAAGGCTTGGTGATGGATAGATGGAAATGATGGCAAGATTAACATTGACACACACCTTGAAAGGTGGTGGAGTGATGGAGGAAAAGTGGATTTGGAAGGTGATATGTTTTTAGATGGGAGATGAGGAGAAGCTTTCGGATTAGCCAATTTGGATGCCAATTTTGATTTTATTGCTTCTATGAGACTTTTAGGAATCCACATGACTTTTTATTTTGATATTTGCTTGATGGGCCTTTGTGGCCTTTGAGATTTTTCTCTTTGATTTATGGACCTTTGTGGGTTTTGAAAATTTTCTTTTGAATTGATGGGTCATTGTGGCCTTTTGAATTTTTCTTTTGCTTTGATGGGCCTTTGTGGCCTTTTGAATTTTTATTTTGATTTTTGGATCAAATTTTCTTTTATTTTTGCATGACTCTTCAAGGAGACATGTTGATCCTTTGGTACATGTGGAGTTTTATACTGAAGCTTTTGACATTTGGCACCCAAATTGCTTCCAAAAGCAATGGGAGGAGTGTATTGAGATGAACAATATGGAGGTATGATGGATGAGTTAATGAAGGAAGAATTTTGAAAGTGGATCAAGGATGTGTGCCTTTGTTGTTCTTAAAGAATAGGAGATGGAGAAATGTGGGACCCTAATATGGATGGAGGTTTTGATGAGCTAGAGTTGGAATGATAAGGACCAAGGATAGATGGAAGGTTTGATGAACTAGGATAAGGACCTAGGATAGATGGAGTGTTTGATGGACTAGGATAAGGACCTAGGATAGATGAACTGTTTGATGGACTAGGATAAGGACCTAGGATGGATGGAGAGTTTGATGGACTAGGATACCTAGGTTGAGCATGAGGATATGGATGTGCTTGGACAGAAAGGGGTTCTAGGATACCTTGCTCATGAAGGCATAAGCCTTTTCCTTTGTAATTCATAATTTTGCACAATTGTTTACCCATGGGATATGCATTGTTTGTGAAACAAGATGCGAGTCCATTTTGAGGAGGATATGATATGGATGAAAGGATAGGGGTTGGAAGTAAACTAGAGTGGATAAAGGTGGATGATCCCAATTTATAGGTGCAAGGTTCATGGATAGCTTGAAGAGGTGTGAGAGGCTCTTGACATGAGGATGATGGGATACTTTGACCTTGACTAGCAAACAAATCGTTAGATGAAGGAGATGGAGTATCTTGATCATTATATGGAAGGGAATCTTTGGATAGGATGGAAGAATTGTTCCGCTCCTAGGATGCGATGAAATCATAAGAGAGTATGGATTCATTGAATGGGGTGGATGGAGAACTCGGAAGAAATTTTTTTTCTTGAGATGGAAGAGGATTATCATGGGTGAATAATGAAAGGAGGGGATCATCATATGGTTCTTGAGAGATGGGATCTTGATCAAAGATAGGAAGGGTTTGTAGAATGTTTTGATCGAGATGTGTAGATTGAAATGAATCATTGGATGTAGAGGATATGATATAAGAAGGTGATTGAATGGAATCATTATCTTGGGTGAAAGAATCATGAGGTTCATTTTGAATTATGGGGGATGAAGATAAATGGATGACATGACAGGATTAGTCAATTTTATTTAATGGCTTAGATTTGGGCTTCTCATTTAACCTTTGCAAAAATTCAAAAACATTGAATTTGGATGATGTTGTTTTTGGAGGAGAAGAGGTCATATTTCCATCAAAGGACTTCTTAGTTGTTCCCCCTTGTATTTCCTTGATTTTCCTTTGGAGTGCTCTTATTTGTTGGGTAAGAGTACTAAGATCATATAAGGGAGTTTCAGTCTTTTTAGGATCTTCCTTAATTTTCTCCATATCGTAGTCAGAGGGAAATTTGGCACCTTGGTTTGCCAATAAAAGAATGTAGCCTTCTTTATCTTGCTCTAAGATCTTGTCCAAAATTATGTGAAACTGTGGATCCTGTTCAACTTCTTGAATCATTTTATCAGTTATTTCATCATTTGAACTATTCCCAGTATTAAACCTATGAAAAGGATTTTCTTCCCTATCACCCATGTTGTAAAGTAGATCTCCTCTTTCACCTTCTTCTTTGTGTTTTTTTTTTGGGACTTTGTGACAACATGCATATGCTTTTGAAATGTTCTTCTAAACTTAGATCACAAGTTTGAGAAGTGCACAAATGATGATGTCTTGATCTGATAAGATGAAAATCCTATGATATGATCAAATGACGTTTCTAACTCTTGATTGTGGCTTCCAAGATGAAAGGATATCAGAATCTTGTTGGGGAAGTTGAATCAATAATCATAAAATTGTTTGAAAAGATGCACTTTTTGAGATTTGATCCTAGTCTCAAAAAATGATAAGTGTATCAAATAGCCTAGTTTGTTTTCAAGATCAGTGAATGATTTGGCTGGGATGAGTGGGATATTCAATTGAGGGTTACGGTATGAAATCACACTCAAGAGGTTGATTGTTATTGTGTCATTGAGATAGAACTCTTCTTTGGAAATAGGATCAGGAATACAAGGCTCTATAGTGTACTCATCAGTAAATCCCCTAACAAAATCTTGGTACCTATCAAGGAGCAAGACATTTTGACTCTTGTAAAGGAATTTTCTTTGTTGCAAATTCTTTTTGTAACCTAAATGTTTCTTAGGTTTCTTGATCCTATTGGAAATTTACTTCCTAACAAACATGGTGGATTTCCAATCTCTAAGCATAGAAGATATCAGGGATGTAGCTAGTCCAATGATGGTAGAAACTCAGATTCTGGTAGAAAGGCTGATTCAATCAAATTCTTAGTGCTTTCTTGGATGATCTTAATCTGATTTAACATGAGGAAAACACAATAAACACTCTTAAAATAGTTGTTCTTTTAAGCCCTAAACATCGAGTGTATGTTCAAAAATTCTTTCAAGAAATGTTTTCATAGGGTTTTTGCAAAAAACAGATAATTCAGGAAAACTCACTCTTAGTGCTCAAGTAGGTCATCATAATAATTAACAACTCATATCTTAGAACTATGTCGACTCACACAGCCATGTCACCCTTGAAGGGGCACCCGTGTTTTTTTCTTTTCTAGGTGCATACTCAGAGTGACAGAAGTGGATATCGGATCCCCTGAGTAAACAATCATTGGCAGTTATATGGTTAGCATCTTGGGGGTAGATTCTTCCCTCCCCTTGCACTGTGATTATCAAGATGTTTAGAAACTGACACGGTTGGCTACTACACTAGGTTCGTAGTAAGGGTTTCCATTCAGTGCGACAATAATAAAATCCCTTAGGAGACCTCCCAACCTTTAGAACAAAGGATTTAGGGATGGTTATCTTTCACACTACTGGAAAAAGTGGGTTCCCCCAGATTTTCTTTAAATTTTATAGTGCGGTGGAATAGCCTAGCTTTGGCTTGAACCCACTTGGGTCGTTCCTCTTGGGTGAGTACTTTTTCCCACAAGAGCAGGCCCTCTAAAGGATGTAATAAAGCATTAAAATTGTGGAAAATGAAAAGGAAAGTCTGGTATTCTAATCACCTAGTTAAGGGGAGAGCATAGACCAATTTCCATAGACAAAGCAAACAATGTTCTTTTCAAAACCAACATGACAATTTGATTTAATCTATGTGAAGATGTTGCTTCACAACAAGCATGGGATTCATTTTAACCGCAAAATCAATGTGTGGTGACTACCCTAGATTTCTTTATTTTAATCCATGTCTACCCTAGGGTTGGTTCATTCTAAATTGTTGTGTCTACCCTAGGATTGGTTCATTTTAATCCAAAAGTAGTAGTAAAACCACTAGTCACGGTCGCATCAGATCTAGAGAATAAATTATACAAATTACAAATGCACCAGAACAAAGGTCATTTGCACTGAAGAATATGTGAGAATTTGAAAATTTCAACTCTATCAAAGTTGATAAAATCCTACACCATTGGATAGCTTATGAAATTCTACGCCATTTCAAAAAACAAAAGCTCTGAAAAAGACCAAAATATGACCAAGATATGGCCATTTTAAGGTTGACTATAAAAGCACTAAAAAAAAACCATATGCACTAAAAGATGTGTCAGATGCGCTAAAAGAATTGCCAGATGTGCTAAAAAATGCTAGATGCGCTAAAAAAAATGCCAGATGCACTAAAACAGATAATAAATGCGCTACAAAAACCCTTAAATATGCTAAAAGAAATCCTAAATGCGCTAATCTAGAAATGCATTTTTTTTGCAAAATTTTAATGAAGTAAGTTGAGTATATGCACCATTTTGTTCCTTATAAGCATTGTTTTGTTCCCTATATGCACTGAAAGATTTCTTGGATGCACCGAAAAACATGCAAAAGCGCTATTAAAAATCTTGTATGTGCTAAAATGCAGATTTTTTCAAAAATCTAAATTCCAGAACACAAAATCCTGACATAAAACCTACAAGTAAATGTCAAAAACAGGGCAAGGGCCCCATGGTGGGTGCCAAAAATGTGATCGATTTTTAGAGTGTGCAATAAATGCATATCAAACAAATCAAAACACACCGATAAAACATTCTATGAAAAATAGAAAATTTAAATAACATAAATGCAAATTTAGTATTTTGTAGTTGATGTCATCTTATTGTCCTCTATCTCTAGTGTTTTTGTCAATTCCAACTTGCTCTCAGATTGTGTGCTAGGCTCAACAAATGGTCTTCCTAGGGAATGCGATTGAAGATGGATGTATGCAATGATATGCTAAGATTAACATGCTATGATTATTAAAATGCAAGATTATGACACTATGTTGATAATGATAATGCTAAAATGCTAGAATACTAGAATGGAAGTAAGCTCTAATGTATGTGTGTGTTGTAGGTCACCAATGCTTGGATTTGCAGAGATATTTATAGAGTTTTTGAAAGATTCTGATTGGCTGAGGTGATCAACGGCTGTGAAATTTCCTGGCAGATCAAACGGTCGAAGGTGGATAAGACTGGAGAGAAAAATAAAAGAAAACATAAAGCAGGCTTTGTTTCCTTTTTGGAAGAAGATATAAGATGAGATGATAAAGATGAATTGTAAAAATCATCTTTTTCTGAGATTTTGGAAAGGTTTTGAAGATAAATAATGAATTATTAAATTCAATATTCATTTATTAGTGACATGGAAGATTTTTCTTAAAATAGAATATTTACTCAAGATTTGAAGAATAATGGAGGATTTCATAATTAAATAAAATATTTAATTATGATTTGAAAAGATATGAAAAATATTTAATTAATTAGAAGAAATTTTTGAATAGGAGAAAAGAAATATTTAAATTTAATTAAATCAAAAGACTTAATTAAATTCAAAAAGGTAATAATTAATTAAAATAAATAAAGAGTATTTATTTAATTAATTAAGTGGACATGTGAAATAATTAAATACAATTGATTTATTTAATCATGACAAAAGAACAAAGTGAATGAACAATATAATTAAATTTAATCATATGTAGAGGACTTTAGAGAAATTAATTAAATAATAAAATATTTAATTAAATTCCAAGATTTAGACATGACCAATTTTATGCATATACAGATACCATATTTGACAGTATTAGAAAACAAGATATAATTGGAATTGGAGCACTCCTGATCCCAAATGTATGTCCACATTTTTACTAGTAGAACATTATTTTCACTGTCCCTAAGTTTCAAATCCAATTTTCTTTTCCATTCATAATCACCCTCCCATAAGAGCATATGCATCAACAAACAATAATGGGGGAAATATAAGGGGAGCACCTCCTTTTTAAGATTGAGGAAATCTTCATGCATCCGTTCAACAAAAAAAATGGCATAATCAAAACTAATATTTTGATTATGACATTGTATATTCTCCACCATCACCAACAAATCAAGGGCTATCCTAACCTCAAATTCCTGATTCAATACTTGGTTTAAGCAATAATAAGTGTTCTTGAAGTAATCTTCAAACTCTTCACACTCCAAAGGCTCAACAAACTTAGCAGTTAATTTCTTCTTGCTCCTTCTATGTCGCACAAGTAGTCTTTCTTTGTATACATATTTTCTCTTCTCATACTTAGCATGCAATTTAGCACACCTAAAATTTACAGTATAATTGGCATTTAACCCAAATACATCTAACATCTCATCCTTTATTACCTCCAAAATTATATCACCATTTTCACTTTTGATTGCCTTTTCCATAGGGTTATAGTGCCTAGCCAGATCCATCATTAAGTCCACTTCTACAAACACATTCAGGACTACCAGCTTTCCAAGGTTCAACCCCCATAGATAACATGTGGGATTGCTAGAATGTCACCTATTGAAAGCATAATGGAACAACTGCCATCTACTCTAAGGTTGGGTTTTTTTTCCAATTTCACCAACACTATCAATCAACCTAGTGGTCACAAAAAATTGACCTATGGGCCATTTACATATTCATGACCCTCCTTCCTTTATGTCCCCAGAGGCCTCTTGCATAAATTTTTTGGTTTCTTTCTTTGTACTTATGGAGCTAGTGGATGTTGCAAGAGTACTTGGTGAAGTGTTGGACACTACCAGTGGCTTAGACTTAACCTCAACTGAAACATCCTGAGTTTTAAGTCATTTAACCCTCTTCTATTTTAGTTTCCTCTATGGTCTAATACTTGATTCACTAGGCTTTGGATCACTCATGTTTGCAATGTAATAGAATTAGGATTTACAATTTCTTATAGTTAAAAAAAACCCTTCACAATTATGAGAGCTCAAAACACTACTATTGAACAAGACACTTTCCTCAAAATCTATCTAGTGCTTAATCACCCAATTGAAACTAGAAATAGTGAACAAATAGACAATTCCCCAATTTATTATCAGCTCTCTAAGGTATTCACTTCAATACTTTAGTTAGAAGGAGATACAATTTTGCTTACCTACGTGAACACTATGCCACATTTGTTACTAGTAATTTCTAAAGCTTCCCTCACAATTTCTTCAGCTCTTGGTATCCCTTCTACTAGCCAATGAGTTATAGTGCACAATCAACTAGGTATCTACTTTCTATTATGGCCAAGAGAGAGGCATGCCACCATTAATACTTGATAGTAATTTCATGCGAGAAAACTAACAATTAGTTGTTCATTTAAACCCTAATCATTGATCATTTAGCTTTAAAAGTTCAACAATGGTTATTAGTTCATTTTTCCACCTTCCTCTTTTCTTTATGTGATGTGCTTAGGATTCTATGATATTTCCTCTTCATGTAGTAGTTGTCGCTTATCATTGATATACTTCATCCTTGTCTAGCTCCATCAGTGATGCAAGTGTTTTATGCGATGAAATCTCAACCCTTGGATCTGTAGCCTATCCTTTGATCATGTTCATTTCCATCACTCCTCACTAATCCAACTCTACACCTAGGCTCCTATCAGTGATGGGAAGTATAGTGAAGGAATTAGATTTAGACACATATACTTGCATGGAAATCAATAGCGTAAAAGGCATCATAGATAAGATGTACTCACATTAGCAAAAGAAACTTTTAAAATAAGGAAATCTATGGCTCATTTCCAATCAAGGTTGAAGGCTTTGTAATGGATCATCGATGAATGATAGAAAACATCGGGTCATCGCTCATTGCTCATTCTCGTCATATGGCTTGCAAACAATTAGCAATGAGAGATCATCATAGTGCCATTACATATCACATATCACTAATATAAAACTTAGCACTTAAAAAAAATATGAGAGATGCAATACAAAGGAAATCCATGCCATCGCTCCTTGCTAATTTGAATTTATCATTTCATAACATATCCGTGATAGGTGATAAGATCATAAGGCCAGAGGGCATCGCTTATCGCTATTACAACATTGAAGGATCAAAAGCTATTGGCAATAAGTGATCCCTCATTAATACAAAGGACATCACTCATTGCTCATTCAATTTAAGAGTTCCACAACTATTCACTATGAGCGATATCAAAGAAAATCACCTCATCACTCATCGTCGATTTGGATCATACACTTCAAAAGTAATCAGCAATGAATGATAAAGATAAAATTCAACATAACTTAAGTTAAAATATTTAGGCACATGCTCATAAGTTGTTCTAATGGAGGGTACCCTCTAGGATGATACGATAGAAAGGACTCAAATACACCTAAGCCATTATAATGCAAAGGATGTAAAGGACAAATAGGCCTTTAACTTAACCTTATAAAAATTAAGATTCTTAGACTTAGGATTGGGGAACTGGTTACCAGAGGATAATGAGACATAAGAAATTTTAAGATAACCAAAAATGGGCAATAGGAAGTCAACAAAAAAATAGAACATTGCAAGAATTTATGAAATATGAATCTGAAACCCTCATATATCAGTCCTACATCTAAATGTGATAGGGGTTTAAGATTAAATATGAATTTTTGTAGGTTCCATCAGTGGCTCCGACTAGGGATGTATGCCTCTTGTAGGCATAGCGAGATCTTGAGAATCTCAGGTTGAAGTAGACCAAAATGTGGATAAAAACAAGAGGACCCAAACTTGGGAGCTACCCAGACTAGGTAGCAGGACCAAAGAAAACACAACAAAAGTAAGCACACCTATATATATAATATACAAAACCAAATCGTACATGGAAAATAGCATACTTAGGAGAAGTATAGCTTTAAGAACTGTCCATGTACTGGTAGTTAAAAATTTCACATGTTAAGCTCTGAAGGAAATATGAATCTTTCCCATGAGTGCTAACTATCAAATGAGGGCCATTGCATAATGCTTCAAATTTCCCATGCTTGCCCTTATCCTGAGCTCCTACATTCCAGGCTAACACCATACTATCCACTTCAAACTTTCTAGGAGAAGCTCTCTTGTCATATAGACACTTAACTTGCAATTGCATCTTCATGTTTTTAAATTGAGCTTCCCTCCTAGTCTCATCTAATTGCACCAAATTATTTATTCTGTGTTGCATATCATCACAAATTTATTCATCATATTCCTACATGAGCTTATACATCTTGAGTAGGTTATTTTGTGACAATATAGCATCTAGACCACACACTAAGCCAAATGGTGAATAACCAGTAGTGTTTTTTGTAGTCACTCTATCTATCCAGAGTGCTAATTTTAGCTTTGAATCCCAAACCTTTTTGTTCTTTTCCAATTATTTGTATTTCTAAAGGGATTGGCCAACAAATGAATAGAAGCTGCAAGACTTCCATTCCTACTCTTTGGGCTCTGTAAAACCTGGGAGGGTGATCCCAAAATGTATACTCAGACACTTCACACAATTATAACCGAACACAATGCCAATAACAAATATCTCTCATAAAACCATTCAATAATATGCATCAAATAAGTTGGCAGCTTATTAATCAATGTCATACATATTGTGCATGAGAGGATGGAAATTTAACACAAAACAAAAACAATAGTATCCACTTGAGATTTTATGATTTAAAATTTGAGTAGCTAATGAATCAACATAAGAAATGAACCACAAATACTCTACATGAACCAATTCCTTTATCCCAAGCACAAAGTCAATATCATTCTATGTGACTTGATAACAATCTAAAAAATAGTACCTATAACCTCAAGAAACCTTGCATTACAACATTTCTCTATGACATTCATGATTATTACTACTTACAACCATCCTAGCACCCAGTTCTTAGAAGTTACTAACCTCTCCCAAGCACTTACATCAATTCATCGAATTAATAAGCAAGCATGAAACTAAACATCTACCAAGCAATAATAGAGATAAATGAAAGAAATCTTGGATTACTTTCACTCATAACTTATAGAATTCATACAAGGATATGCAATAGCCATGAAACTGATATCACTTTGTATTATAAATGCTATACTGCTATCAAACTTACATGCATAAATATGAACTCCAAAAGGGACTCAAAACACAAACTCAAAAACTTGCTTCATATTGTCTTGACAAATTCATAGTGTTAAATCAAAATTTTCAACTAACTCCTACTTCTGGCATTGAATTCCTTCTCATAGAGATGAAGGAGAAAAACAAGCTTCAAACCAGAAAACAAACATGTCAAGATTTCATTGGACCACTATAACAATATTCTATTTTCAATTACACTCAAGTCTTTAGGTGAAGCAAATAAACATGAGGAGAAATTGACCTCAACTTGTTGTATAAAATAGGTCCCACCTCAAAATACATCATTAGTTTGGTACAACATTTTCAAGATATACTCCATGCGCTAAAAAATGCCAACAGTGGGAAAGCCAAAACAACAAAACTTATGAAGCAAGACAAGGAAAGAAAAGAAAATTCAAAATTCACCTATCCAAATTAGCACCATGTGTTATCCATTTCAAAATGAGGAGAGAATAATTTTTTACCATGTTTTATCAAAATCCTAATCTATACTATATTTAGGCTATGCATTATTCTTCTCCCATCCATTATTCATCTTATTCACTAATCCCTACACAGATTCATTTTGTGTATTTCTCCAACCAAGTATTATTCTTCCTCAGTGGGCCATTTTACATTCAACAAATCCTGCACCTTAGTAATGTATTGAAAATATATTGCATCAATTAAAATCCTGGCTTCTTTAACAAATATGTCCATCTTTGTTTCAATTTTCACCATTGTGTCAATATTTGAATTGAGCAAGATGTAGTCAATGATAGTTAAGGCCATCATAGCTGTTGCAAGAATCCCTCCCAACTCTTTCTTCTAGTTTTCATACGATGTTCCTCCATCTCTTTAAATATCTTCAACTTACTCTAGAGTTGTATACCTAACTTTCCATTGAAAGTAGTTATCTCATTTATTGAGTGAATGATTTGCAAAATGTTAGGAATATTGGTATGTGCCTCAGGGTCCTCATTCATTTTGGGCATCATTTCTTTTAGAGCATTTACCATAGTAATACAATTATTCCACTCATTCCAATAGTCCTCTTGTACTTGCAGATACTTTGTATTTTCCTCATGAATATGCTCATAAGTGGCCCAAACATCATTGGCCTTGTGGACCAACTTGGTCACCGTATGCTTTAGTACATCCTCAAAAATTTCATTTGCTACCTTGACTATTTCAAGTTTGGTCTGCTTGACATTTTCCTTCTCAATAGCTAACTTAGCTTTTAGATCATCAATTCTCAAGGCCAAGGTCTACCTATCCTGTGTAGAAAAATCAAATGAAGAAGAGGATAGCTGATTTATTGTCTTCTGAGTAGCCTAGCTAGTGGCTCTCATCTTATTTAGCTCATCCAAGGCCTTATTGTACTCCTTAACCAAAGAGTCACATTTTTTTTGAGAATATGTGCAGTATCCACACTGAGCATTGTAGCATGGGTAGTTAACTCAACTTCCTAGATAGGAGTTATATCAGTAGCACTTTTGATCACTACAAAACCAATAACTTCTTCAATAGGTCTAGAAACATCATGTTTACTAGTATTAGGTGCCATAGACCAAATTGCAAGAGTATGTAACTTTGGAGTATATCTAGAACCAAACACTTTATCCTCAAATTGATCTTCAGATATTAAAGCTTGAGGGTCTCTTCTCACTGCATCATATGCTATGGAAGCAATGATAGTACATCCTGGCATTACAATGATTCCACTATCCTTGACAATTTTTCTAGCCTTAGTGGGAGTAATAGCTGCAATTTCAGCCTTGATTTTCTCTTCTTCCACTTTCTCAACTTCCTCCTGATGAGAAGGTTCAGCATTAGCTCGGGCTTATTCAAGTCTCTCCTTTATTTCCTTACTCCACTATTAAGTAATAAATCCCTAAAATTCCTTGGTCTGCACAATTTTATCATCAGGTAGAAATTCATCACACTCCCTAATCCTAGGATCATCATCATTTTCTCTATCATATTGCCATTTGACAATTCTCTTAGGGTGGACATCTAAACTATAGTCTCTTCAATATGGGGAGCAAGAAATTTCTCCTCCACCTCCTCATTTCTTCCCACATGTTCTACCATTTTCCCCCCCTGACTTCTTGAACATCTATAGGATGTTCTAGGATATCCATATCTTGTTGTTGTCGTTGCTATTCTAGGAGAACCAATGCTTTATCAATGACCTCCTTTACCTTTACCTTAAACTCACCATACTGATAATCCCTTAGCATAGTGAAGGCTCTTTACAATGGACTCACAATTACATTGTATGGACTTATGTAAAAATAATTCTTTTTCATGATACTTTCCTCAGTGTTCATCATAGTTTTCCATTCCTTCTTTCTTGTCATTTGGAGAAAGACTGAATATAGGTGCCACACCCAATGTTTCTAAGATACCATAGCTGACAGTATTAGGAAACAAGATATAATTGGAATTGAGCACTCCTGATCCTGAATGTATGTCCACATCTATACTAGTAGAACACTATTTTCACTATCCCTAAGTTTGAAATCCAATTTTCTTTTAAATTCATAATCACCCTCCCATAAGAGCATATGCATAAAAAAAGATAAATGGGGGAAATATAAGTGGAGCACCTCTTTTTCTAGATTGAGGAAATCTTCATGCATCCATTTAGCAACAAAATTGGCATAATCAAAACTAGTATTTTGATTATGACCTTGTATATCCTCCACCATCACCAAAAAATCAGGTGCTATCCTAACCTTAAAGTCCCAAGCCAATACTTGGTTGAAGCAATAATAATTGTTCTTGAAGTAATCTTCAAACTCTTCACACTCAAAAGGCTCAAAATCCTTAGCAGTGAATTTATCCTTGCTCCTTCTATGTCCCACAAGCAGTCTTTCTTTGTATGCATATTTTATCTTCTCATACTCAACAGACAATTCAACATGCCTAAACTTTATAGTATAATTGGGATTTAACCCAAATGCATCTATCATCTTATCCTTTGTTACCTCCAAAATTATATCATCATTTACACTTTTGATTGTCATATCCCTAGGGTTATAGTGCCTAGCCAGTTCCATCATTAAATCCACTTCTATAAACACATTCAGGACCACTAGCTTTCCAAGGTTAAACCCCCATAGATAACATTCAGACTTGCTAGAATGTTTCCTATTGAAATCATACCAGAACAATTACCATCCGCTCTAGGATTGGGGTTTTTCACCAATTTCACCAGCACTATCAATCAATCTAGTGGTCACGAAAAATTGACTTGTGGGTCATTTACCAATTTGTGACCCTCCTTCCTTTATGTCCCTAGAGACCTCTTGCATAAATTTTTCCATTCTTTCTTTTCACTTCTAGACCTAGTGGAAGTTGCAAGAGTACTTGGTGAAGGGTTGGACATTGCCAGTGGCTTAGAATTAACCTCTACTAAAACATCTTAAGTTTTAAGTTTTTTAACCCTCTTTTTTTTTGGTTTCCTCTCTGGTCTAATACTTGATTCACTGGGCTCCAGATCACTCATGTTTGCAATGTAATAGAAATAGAGTTTACAATTTCTTATAGTCAAAAGAAACCCTTCACAATTATGAGAGCACAAAACACTACTATTGAATAGGAAACTTTCCTCAAAATCTATCCAATACTTAATCACCCAATTGAAGCTATCAATAGTGTAAAAATAGACAATTCCCCAATTTATTATCAAATCTCTAAGATATTCACTTCAATACTTCAGCTAGAAGGAGATACAATTTTGATTACTTGACTGAAAACTATGCCACATTTGTTACTGGTAATTTCTAGAGCTTCCCTCACAATTTCTTTAGCTCTTGGTATCCCTTCTGCTGGCCAATGGGTTCAAGTGCATGATCAACCAGGTATCTACTTTTTATTATGGCCAAGAGAGAGGCATGCCACCATTAATATTTGATAGGAAGTTCACGTAAACAAATTGACAATTAGCCATTTAGGTTTAAACCCTAATCCTGGATCATTCAACTTTAAAACATCATCAATGGTTATTAGTTCATCTGACCACCTTCCTCTTTGCTTTATACGAGGTGCTTTGGATTCTATCACGTTGCCTCTTCATGTAACAGTTGTCACTTATCGCTAATATACTTCATCCTTGTCCAGCTCCATTAGCAATGTAAGTGTTTTATGCAATGAAATCTCAGCCCTTGGATTTGTGGCCTATCCTTTGATTAGGTTCATTTCCATCGCTCCTCACTAATCCAACTTTGCACCTAGGCTCCTATCAATGATGGGAAGTATAGTGAAGGAATTATATTTAGACACTTACACCTATATGAAAATCAATAGCATAAAAGGCATCATAGATAAGATGTACTTAGATTAGCAAAAGAAACTTTTAAAATAAGGAACTCGATCTTTCATTAGCAATCAAGGTTGAAGGATTTGTAATGGATCAGTGATGAATGGTAGAGAACATCGAGTCATCGCTCATCGCTTATTCTCCTCATATGGTTTGCAAGCAATTAGCGATGAGAGATCATCATAGTGCCATTACATATTGCATATCGCTAATACATAACTTAACACTTAAAACAAATCCACAAGATGTGATGCAAAGGAAACACATCCCATCACTCCTCGCTAATTTGAATTTATCATTTCATAACATAGCTGCGATAGGCAATAAGATCATAAGGTCGAAGGGCATCGCTTATCGCTATTACAACATTAAAGGATCAAAAGCTATTGGCGATAAACGATCCCTCATTAATACAAAGGACATCGCTCATCACTCATTCAATTTAAGAGTTCCACAACTATTCATGTTGAGCGATATCAAAGAAACTCACCTCATCACTCGTCGCCGATTTGGATTATAAACTTCAAAATTAATTAGTGATGAGTGATATAGATAAAAGCAAACAAAACTTAAGTGAAAATATTTAGGAACATGCTCATAAGTTGTTTTAATGAAGGGGACCCTCTAGGATGATACAATAGAAAAGACTTAAAAACACCTAAGCCATTATAATGAAAAGGATGTAAAGGAAAAACAAGCGTTTACCTTAACCTTATAAAAATTAGGATTCTTGGACTTAGGATTGGGGAAGCAGTTACTAGATGATAATGATAGACACAAGAAGTTTTAAGAAGACCAAAAATGAGCAATAGGAAGTCAACAAAAAAATAGAACATTACAAGCGTTTATGAAAGATGAATACTAAACCCTCATATATCAGTCCTACATCTAATTGTGATAGGGGTTTAAGATGAAACATGAATTTTTTTAGGTTCCATCAAGTTGCAGAGTCGAATTCCAATCCTAGTAAAGTGTACTCACTACCCTTGACCTCTTATTTTAGCTCCCAATTTATATGCAAAGTATGTAAAAAATTTCCCTCCTTACATCTATCTTCTATTTGTGAAATTTCAATTATGTCTATTTAGAAAGATTGCATTACCATATTAGGTTACGTAGTTAAATAAATAAATTTGTCAATAATAAATTCAATCAATTTTCAAAGAAATAAAAGAACTAGGTTAAGGGAAAATTAGGTCTACTTCTAGGTTGTTAGACAATCCCATTACCTTGTTGGCTTGGCTTCTAATGTTTATGCCAAGAAAGATTGATCTTGGTTCTCTATTCACTATCTCTAGGATCTCTTTTCCACATAAAAATTTGGTGAACCCAACATATCCTATACTAGATAAATCTTCTAATTTACACTGCACATCCTTAGATCTGAATTATCAAGCAAAAAATTCAGAAATTTGATCTCTTTGTGTTTTCCAAAACTGTGTTTACATTTGAAAGAAACTATGTTCTTTGTTAAATTATTACAATTATTAGGAATATTTTTTCTTTTTCATTGCTATAATGCATCAAATTTGTAGAGAAATTTGATATATTTTTAATTTGAATGATTTGGTTAAAAAGTATATCATTTTTTTCAAAATTTGGAAACCCTAGTTCATTATATTAGTTCACTTTTTCACAAAATTAGGAAAAATTGTATAATTTTAAGTTATAGATCTAATTTTACTAGTCTCAAAACTCTATTAATTGTAATCAATATCATATAACTTAAAAAATTTCAATAACTATAACCTTGGTCTAAGGAAAACAACACCCTTGACCTACTTAATTTTAGCCAAATTTCAAGAGAAAACTGTTGAACATAATCAAAGACTTAGAGGGGGGTGAATTATTCTTATCAAAAAATTAATCCCTTCTAAAACTTAAATATTTAAGAACAATACAACCTTCTTTATTAGATCAAAACCTTTAAATAGAGAAGGATATAGTAGTTTGAATTCTTCATCAACTTTAGCAATCCTTAGTAATAAAAGATATAGCAGTTCTACTTCTAATCAAATCAAAAACAAAGAAAGATGAAGCAAAGAAAATACATGCATATGAGAACCATATTTACATTGAAATCCCAATAAGTGAAACACCACTAGGAGAGTTAATTCACAATATAAAGGCTCACTACCAGAAAGGAATTACAAAATAAGGCTCACTACCTTTGTAGAAGATATAAAGGACTTGCTAACTTGAAGCAAACACAACTTTAGCAGCAAATATATATATATATATATATATATATATATATATATATATATATATATATATATATATATATATATATATATATATATATATATATATATATATATATATATATATATACTTGATGAGATTAACTATCTCATAGTAGGATGCAAAGATTTAGACAAATATTACAATGTTTTTCAACATAAAACTCTACTAACTAAGACGTTATAACACATTTGATTCTATCTTTCACATTTTCACACTTATTTTGTGAGATCCTCAAATACAATCCACACTTTCTTATTCACACACTTGTACACTTCTCCACATTGTTGCATCCAAAAATATCTTGCATTTATATCCATCGCAACACTTCAAAACTTTAATTAGGTGGGATAGGAAGAAGATAAACAATGAATTCAACAAGTTGGCCACCAAAGCATAATGTGGTCCTATTGCAAGGATAGAGAGGACACAAAAACTTTTCTACATCTTCCATTGTGATCCAAAATAATTCACATGTTGGCGCACATAAATCTAAATCAATGTCAAGGAAATGTGGATGAAACTTTGAAGTGCATAATGAGTCAACCTAGAAACATATTTCAATTTAATTTAATCAAGTATGTTCTAACCAGGTTAGGTCAATACCTAAATCTAACTTATCACACCTTCAAATTTTTTCACAAACCACCAAGCATATAACACAAGCAAGAAAACGAGCCCTACCAACCAAATATCTACAAATAACCCAAAAAGTCAACTTAAGACATAATGCAGCACCAAAGAGACCAATCAACACCATGAATATCACATGGGGATGTTCCATGAACATCCAACAACACTTTCAACCACTTCTTTCATGTTGTCAGAACTTGTAGGGATGTGTGCATGAAAGATCAAGGAGATAGTGACAAGTTTCACTCTCTCATTCAAGGGATTCAAGATTGAACTCTTTTATATTTCTCATTAAATGAAGAGTTTGGAATTCTCCATTTTTCATTATTTTGTTTTTTCTTATAGTTTTTTGAAAGTTGAAAGTTGAGAGAGAGAAGATATTCTTTCATTTTGGATTTGGATTTGCAAGCTTCGATTGGCTTTGGAGAGAAGGAAAATAATCGTTTCTACAAAACATGTAGAGAGATAAGTCTTCCTCTCCTCTCCTTGTAAATATTGAGTTAGTTTAATCATATGAGTATATTTTAGTTTGTATGTTTTCAATCTTTCTTAAGAAAAAAGGGAATGGTAGTTTTATTTAATGAGTAGGATTTTATGAGATGGAAATGGGTAGTTCATTAGTCTATATTTTATTTTTTTGAAATAATATTATTGAGTCTACTATGGTTTCTCCTTGATTAGGAGAATGGTTAGATCCATAAGAGGATTTATGATGCCATTTATGGTAGGTTGGAGAGAAATTTTCTCACTTGGAATTCCTCTTAGAAGTCTCATATTGACACTCTAGAAGTTTGAAATCCAAAGTTACATTATATTAAAAAAACATTGTTTATGATAGAAAAATTGTATGATAAAAGTAGGTAAAATTAAAGTATCAATCCTCCTTGTTGAAGAAAAGAAAAATATAATAGTGCAAGTTCAAATAGATTAAGATGTAATCCCTTCTTATAAGAATAAAAATAAAATAATAAATTTATTTGTTCATCATTTCATTTGGAGAGATACAATTACTTATTGTGAAGCACTAGAGGGTAGAAGATAAATCAACTATTACAATTGTAATAAGTTTCAAAGTTGTAACTGTTGGTGTAATTAATTAATTAATTATTACACTAACATAAGTTAACTTAGGTCTTGCATTTAATCATTTAGTCCTAGGTTGCATCATTTAATAAATGGGACAATATTCCCTTCCTAGTTTGTGGGATAAGATTCCTTCTAGAACTTATCTCATCATTTAATGATCATCTAGATAGGGTTCACATGTTGTCACATGTTATATTATAACACTTGGCAACATCTCATGCATATTAGGGTTTACCTCTTGCCTATTTAATCAGGCATCTTGTTCATTTGTAATATATCCAATATCAATATCATATCAATAGAATCTCTTTTGTGCATGCCTAGTTGCAACACTTTATGGGTGGTTGATTATCTTTCCTAGTTTAAAGGTCCTTCATTGAAGACTGCAGCTTCAAGAACTGTGCATCGATAATCTCAACATGGTATTAGAGCTTGTCCAGTGAAACATCAACCCTTGATCAAGAAAGTTGGTGTGCGAGATTCTTCGTAGGCTGAAGGTTTCCATTGAAGGCTACTTGTTTCCACCTAGGGACCAAGCTGATTTCTAAAGAAAATAGAGTTAGATCTGAGCTCGCCATTGTCTTCAGAAGGCCTCAAAACCCTAGGATCACCTGCCCATTCATCAAAATTGGATATATCAACCTGGGAGCTTCAGAGGTATTTTTAGGGTTTGCAAAATCAATCATACTATCCATACAATTTGCAGCAAAAAATCATACCGGTCAGTTGTCCTTTGAGGCAAAAAAAAATTATATGCAGGCCATTTTCTATTTTCAAAAAAGGGCTAATATATCTTTTGTTTTGGCAAAAAAAATAAAATTTGTGGGCATTTATATAGTTTGCAAAAAAAATCAATTTTGTGTGATCTCAATTAAATCATTAGTCGACATCGGCATATTTGTGGGATTTTTGAATTTTAAGTTATCAACATATTGGGGTTTAATTTTTGGCATTAACATTAATTTTTCACCATTGGTAATGTTTTATATTTCTGTCAGCATCATATATGTTTCTATCAGCATTCATGCAGAATATATTATTGTCGGTCTTTGAAATTTGAATTGCCTTTGGCAATATTCAAATTTTATTTTGGGTCAGCTTTATTCATTTAAAGCCTGCCAAATCTTTCCATCGATTGCATTTATGCTTGCAGGGAGGGTACATCTCTATTGGCCATCACATCAGCCAAACCTCCCATCATTTCTGCCGATCGTTCTTTATTTTTCTGGTGATCTCGGGTTCTGGTTGTCGTCCCTTGCTCCTGCTGATCACTGCCTTCCGTTGGATCCCATCACTCAGGCCATCCACCGGTCATTCATTCTCACTAGTTCTCTCTTGCCGACAGCCGATTTCTCCTCCTACCAGCCAAAGTTTTCACCGCCGGCTTTGGCTCCTGCTGACTATGGGCTCTGCTCCATCCAGCAGTGCCCCCCGGCCGCCGCTCATCTATTGCTCTATTGCCACCAGGGCTGGTGACACTTTCTTTTGCCACATTTATCAGCTAAGGTCACATGGGCAACCGTGTATTAGCACCCGGGTGCTTATGTTTTGCACCTTGTTTAGCCTGCTAAAGTGCCAAATCAAGGCATTTTTTTGTTTGATCACAACTTTCACCTAGGATATCAAATTTTTGCAAACGATATACTGTCGGAAAGGGAATTTCACGTAATTTCTAGTGGTGACATCAGTTTTGCAAAATTTTGCTTGTAGAAAATTCTACAGTCAACTGAAGTCCAAACCTTAATTTGGACATAAAGGCTCATAACTTTGCAACTGCTCTTCATATTTCAATGATTCCAGTGCCATCAGGAAGGTGATTTAGAGCTCTTTTTCATTAGTCCAACCCCTTGATCAGTTTTAGTTCTAGGTACTCTTGCATGAGATTTTTTCAATTTGGTGCCTTTGATCAATAACCTGGTTATTTTGAAGCTTGGGACAAGATTTTTTGATTCGGTTAGCATCACTTCAGTTGTACATCATATTTGGAAGTCTTTATTTGCTGTTGAAGGTCATTTGTCTTTGTGTTTGTGGAGAAATTTCATTATGAGGGTTGCAAATTTTTCTCCTTTGACTATGTTGCACAAGGGTAACTATTCACAATGGCAAGATGGGATTTACCACCATCTTCATTCACTTGATTTGTTGCCACATCTATTTGGTATAGTTCCTCATCCAAGTGAAGGTATTCATGAACTTGCTTTGAGTTGCAGCAGATACACTATTTTGGAGATCATTTTGATGCAAGTTGATTGTGATGTTCTGAGTACTATTGATCATTGTGATTGTCCTCATATCCTTTGGATTAAGCTTTGGGAAATCTACAGAGATTCAGATACTCCACCATTCCCTGATGGTCATGATTCAGAATGTCCTACTTCAGATCAAGTTCCCTATGATGATATTTTTGTGTAAGAGGTTGATTGCCTTGATCTTTCCAAAGAGGTTGACAAGGTTCCTTTTGGTGCTTCTTCTTCATCAGAGACAGTTGGTATCCCTTCACATTCAGTGATTCCTTGTCCAGAGTCATTGATTAAGGCTTCCACCATCATCATCCATCAGGACACTTTCAATTTTTTAGACTTGGCATTACAAGATGGGTTTGTTTTAGGCATCATTGACTTGGCTACTTTTACAGGTTTGGAGAACATTCTTGAGGGGGTATCACTCCTCTATTCAAAGATTTCATATCTGAGACTTCTTCCCTATCATTCCATTCAGGACTTGAAGTTTCTTCAGCATCTACCATTGGATTTGCTTCAGACTTCCTCTAGTAGTTTTGAGGACACTTCATTCAGGGGGGGCTATCAAGTCTCCATCATATTCATTCCATCTCTATCTTTGGATATTGTTCAACATCAGTTTCTGCATCATCTTGGTTTGTCACCCTCTTCATTGATTGTGGCATCTTCATCAAGCAAGGAGACATTTGAGCAGAGTTTAGAGACATCATCGACATCCACCTTCATCCTTCCTTCCTTCAATTCCTATCCAGAATGGGAAGCATCTTTGCACTTGCAGTTGGTTTTGTTTCTTCTGAAAGGGAGACAAGTTGTTTGTCGGCATTGGATCTTGTTTTGTCTTCAGACACTTACCTTTCTTGCAGGTGATCACATCTTTTGGGGGGCTATATTGTCTCTCTATTGTATCCATGTGACGGATGGTATACTTGGGGGGTATTTGGGAGTCCTCCATCCTTCCCATCCTATCTCACATCTTTTTGCATTTTCATCTCCTTTTTGGAGAGGGGTTTTGTTCCTACTGGGTTCAAAGGTCCTTCATTGAAGACTGTAGCTTCAAGGACTGTGCATCCATAATCTCAACAGTAACAAAGCTTTTCTTTTTAAATTTATTTGAAAATAATAAAGAAACTTTAAATCCATAATTGTAACTCTCTTAAGAGAAAATCCAACTATAACCATATAGATATGTACATATCCTTATCGGTATAAGAATATATAAAAAATAGAGTATCATGGTGTTTATTTACAAAACAATTCAAATAATAAAATTTTATTAAGGACATATATAAATCCATTTCTTTTATATGTATATTAAAAATATATTTAATTTTATAGATATTATATAACATATGTATTATATATATTAAATAGTTATTTTACATATACATATGATATATATTTATATATGATTATAAATGATATATTATATATAAGTAATATACATTAATTATGGTATAAATTTATACTTCAATTTAAAGTTCAATACATATTAAATACATGAAAAAAAAGGAAGGTAGAGGCCACAACCTCCACTTGCTATGGGAGGTGAACCCCATTTGGGAGCCGCCATCCCCATAAGGGAGGCAAATCATTTATGGAAGCCTACCCTTCCCCAATAAATATTAAAAGGAGACTCTTCATAAATAAAATAAAATTTAAATTCTTTGAATCGTTATTTTCTACACAATGTTTAAAACAATGAAACCTATGTTTTGATACCATAAATTTCATCAGTGGTTGTTTTACATAGCAATCATAAACTTGGATATTTTTACATAATAATTTTATATATATTTAAACATTTATGGTTCAAATAAAAAAAATAAAAAATACATAAAATAAATATAGTAGTATGATAACAATAGTTTTATCTATTGACTCTATATAAGATAATAGAAAAAGGAATAACAGTTTTCTCTGTGGAATAACATATAAGAATATGAATTTATGAGAAAAATTTTAACCGAGAAGAAAAATAAATTTTAAGATATTTTAGAATAAATTTCAATGATGAAAATTACAAAAGATATTTGTATGAAGAAAATAAATAAATATTATAATTTAGTCTTATTTAAAAACTTATAAAGAAATAAAAAGTGGGGAAGAAACATGAAAGAAATGAGAATGAAACATAAATCCCTTCTAAAATCTTTGAGAGCCTCTTCATCTCCTTTCTTCAAACATGCAAACACAAATGAAGAGTTTGATAGAAAAAATAATAATTTAAATAACATCCTTATGGATTAGGGATCGAATGGGAAACCCTAAGATCCAAGGATCACTTTTAAATCTAAACTTATGGTGCAGATTGATTGCTCAATCTATTTAAAAAAATTAATTAGTACTGTTGGGTGAATATTTTGTAATTCCTTTACAAATTACAGAACATGAATTTGAGCCACAACAATGATGAGATAAATCTCTCCTCTCAAAAAGGGGGGGCTCCCTTCTTATTGCTCACTACAATTAACTAGAAACTAAACTAAGATAAATACATTATGATTATCCATGGGGGGTGTCTCCATTATCTTATCATCTTGTTTTAGGATAAGAGAAACAAATAATAATGAAATACTCAAATACAACTAGTTAGAGAAATAATAACCAATACTTACTAGTACCAGTGAATAAAAGTAACCATAAAACACATGAAATCACAAAGTCTTTTTGTTGTCTTCAATGTGAGTTCTATAGTAACTGTTGTCAATTAGATTTGCACCCTGTTGAATGCAAGATTCAACAATCTACTGAAACATGGAAACCTTCTTTAGATGTGGGTGATCTGAACAAAGAAGGAATCTCTAGAGTGAGCTGGTTCTCTGAATGATAAATTTTATTCTAAACTTTTTTTTGAGAAAAGGGATAAAGAAAGATGACTGAAATGAAAACTATGACTTAAAGTGATTGTCAGGGCTTGATGATAACTTAATGATGAATTTGACTTTTCCCACAAATAGCTTTTAGAAAACAACAGTATTTCACAATCCCTCATGAACACTAAACACATGAATAATTTGCATGGAGATTCAAACTTAAATACAACATGCAACATGTACTTTATGAACTTTCTATACCAAAATTACAATTTTAGGACATAATAAGGATTCTGTAAAACAAAAATCACACTATAACATTGAACTAAAACTACAAAAGGGACAAAATTGAGGAATAGGAATGTTGCTTTATTCAACTAAAGGAGTATGCCATAATATGAAACTAGGTACAAAAGGTTTACAAACTCAAAGATGTGTATGAGCAAGAAACTGTATCCTAAACTGAAAAAGCCAGAGAAAGACTAAGTCTTTTAAAAAATATATCTCTAGGAAACCCTAATCTGAGCTCACAAAGAAGCTCAAGGAAAAAAGCTTCAAACTATCTCAAAAACTGCATAAAAGCATAAAAAAGCATATTGCTTTTATGATCAAACTGTAAAACCTCTAAAAATAGGCTCAATCTGCTTTAAAATCCAGAAAAACACCTTATCTCTCCAAGATAAAGCTCAAACTTGACCAAGAGGAAAAATTTAATCAAATCTGCTAAAAATAGCAAGAAATCATAAAACAATTTATAAAAGATTGCTTTATGCTTCTGCTTTACATGATTGCAGACTTTACAATTCGTCAATTTTTTTTGCATTAAAGATTGAAAAATCTTTTGCAAAAAGAATTACATGCTTAATTCATCAATACAATGCTTTGATTTTTATTTAAAAAATCATAAAAATATCAATGTATATCACTCTCACAATACCCTAATTGATTTCTCAAAAAAAAGAATTGAAAATAAATCCTTAAATCAAGAGTGATATTAACCTTAGATCATAAGATATTTACCATTCAAACTTTAATTGAATTCCTTCAAAATCAATGAAAAAAAAAAAACCTAAGGTATATGCATCCTTCATTCTCCACTAAGGTGAAGGAATTATCAATCATAAATTTCCTTAAGTCCACCACCTCCTTCCAATAACAAATAACCCTAAACCCTAGGAAAATAACTCCATCATTCCTCAAAGCTTGAATTAGGCATATGAAATTCGGCCACCAAACATTAGCTTTAGATTTTAATAAATCACAATGCAAAAATAACCCTAATTTGAATTTCCCATGTGTTGTTGACCATTGTGCATATTCCAAATAATCATAAAGTTGGCATGAATTAGGGCATGAGAAAAAGATGTCAAACCCTAAAAATATTTCATTTTCTAATGATCACTTGGAAAAATTGAGCTCTGCCTAAGAGAGCAGGCTACCACCATGATTGAGCTCAGACTGAAATTTACATGCTTGAGAATCCTCACCACTATCTTCAGATAACCGAATCTTGGCTGGGTAAGCTTGACCTACATGTTATTGTAGTTTTTTACTTCATTCTAAAAGAAATAAAGATTACTAAGGCCGTGGCCTGCTCATGCTTTGTTCTTGATATTTTTACATTCCCTGTGCTTTGTTCTTCTTGGTTGACCTGTACGAGCTCAGGACTTTTATTTGAAAGCTCTATGAGAGAGCTTGCTCATGGATTTTGTCTTCTTCTCTCTACACAAGGTGAGCTTCTTGGTCTGTAGCTTTTGTGACTTACCATCTCGAGCCTCTAATGCTTTTGCTTATATTCTCTGTGCTCACTTAAGAGAGCTCAAGTTTTGAGCTTGGGTTTTTTGTACCTTCCTCTGGACACCATGGTGAAAGCTTTTACGTTTAGAGCCTATGGTGAATGTTCTGGCCGTGGCCTGTGTGTTCTCCTATGAGCATGAAATGGTGAGTTGTGTTTAAAGCATCTAGTTCATTTGCTCACAAAGCTTGAAAACTTTGACTTATGATTTAAAGCCATGTATAGGCCGCACCATATGTATCTAATTTTGGGTGTATGGAGACTTTTGAGTCTGACCCATAATAGGAATTTATTGAATCTTTGAATTTTTGTGCTTTACTACTGGTATATTTAGTCATCCATCAAATTTGAACTTGACTCCAGATGGGTCAAGAAGTCGTGGTTATGAAAATCCTGTGAAGAAACCTCTAAGCATTTTGAGCTTGACCCATGTTGAAATTTTTACCAACTTCACATTTTAGAACAAACCCCTTCATGGGTATAATGAGATTTGAATGAAAAATTCTTTCTCCACTCTGAAGCTCGACCTCTGTATTCTTTTGTTTCATATACAATCCTCATATGGGTTATCACTGCAAGTGGTATTTTTCTGTATTTAAAATCAAACCCCAATGTGGGTTTATGGGAAAAAAAATATATTCCTTGTGCATTCAATTTATAAGCTCGACCCATGATGGCTGGTGCTTTACTTTGACATTCTATTGAAAACCCTTGCATGGGTAAGCTAGAAATGTATCTGTTTGTCTTAATGTTCATATAAAAATTAGCTCGATCCATTATTTCTTTTTCACTTTTAGTTGCAAAAGAAACTAGGTATGTCATTCATTACTAGAATGGTAACACTCTCCCCTTAAGATAAAACCCCCAAAATGCTTAAAACAAAGAAAAGTTGTTCATTTAATTCCTTGAAAAATTGGGCTCGAACTATCCCCTTATTTTTGTATTTTGTGAAACATATTTCTGAAACCTCACCATATGAGCTCATTTGTGATATGCAATATTTTGTATTATAAATGCAAACCCCAATGTGGGTGCATGAGAACAAATAAGAAATGTATATTTTGATTACTGTGCACTACCCTAGCTCCTTTTGGCTTTCAAATTTTCAATAACCAACATATAGGTATTTAGAAATTTAGAACAATTTTTGCCATTCCATTACACAGGTATACCATGATATGACAAAAGAAATGAAAGTTTGTTAGCAACCTTCTTACATCTGCACTTTGATTATACCTTGTTGAGTCATTTCCATATTCATATACTTGCTCTTTGTGAAGGAAAGTACATCTGCATGCATTACTACTCCCATATTGTTTTCTTTGCACACATAAATTTTTGGATTCCTTTATTCCACCATACAACAACTCTTGCTTTATGTCCTTGGAGTTATGTAAAGATTTTAATTGAAACCTTGTAATTCTATGGACTGCATTTACTTGATTGTTCTTGTGCATAACTAACACTTCAGAAACACCTTCTAGAATGATCATTTCTCACCTTGTAATTCTTAAAGTTGTATTTGTATTATCACTCAAATTGGAACTAATTGTTCATTTATTATTTGAGTGCATTGCCTATCTTTCATACTCTTGGGCTTCAACCTGACACTCTTCATGCATTTTTATGCTCCATTTCTAACAAAGTTGTTCCATGGATCTGAAACAATTATATTCCTTGTTTAGGCATTATGTATGCATGTTCACTATCCTTGGTTGTGAGAAACAACACTAATGAACTGAACCTTGCATTACATCTGATCATGATGAACAAATAACACTAGAGAAAATGAACATGAACCATACAACAATGTGCGAAATAAATGTACTCAGTTGAATTATTTGAGTGGATTAAACTCACTGTTCACCTGTAGCTTTCAAAAAGCATTAACTTGATTGTTATGAATGCACGGTTGGTTTAATAGCTTGATAAATAACTCTGTTTTACTCCTTCAGTTGTATATCATTTCTTTTCTTGATGAATATGATTATGTAATTACTATCTCTTTATCAACCCACTTGTAATGAGTAAGGGTAGCATGTCAAGCTCTACCCTTGTGGGAGCATGTTTTTCTCCACATGCTTGGTCTTCGAATAATAAACAACATCGTGATTTTACCTATACCTGCACAAGGAAACAAACAATGTTAGAATAAAAACAAGATATGATCATCATATTGATGTTTCCCCTTCAGCTTATTTATTTTCACTTTCACTTGATTGTTTCAGTGCATGATTGATAGCAAGCTGCATTATTGTTGGTGATTCATATAGGTGTCTTCATAATCAGAGCCTCTGACATCTCCCTCTTTTCTCTTACAGGTCAATCGGAGCTCGAGAAGACAAAGGTGCACCACCTCAGCGTCGACCATCAACCAATCAAGAAATGATGATTATGTCATTACTTATGTGATTTCCTCTTTCGCATCTTCCATAGTGTAGTGTGCTATTAGTTATGCACTGTGACAGTCCCATCCACGGATTGTGTGGATAGTTGATTTCATCTTTTTCTTTTCATTTGAAAAAAAAATGCATTTCAATGCAATGTTGTATTATCATTTGAATTCTTGCAATCAAATGAAGCTATGTAAATATGAATCATTTTATGAAATGAATGAAAGCATTTAAAATGCTCTGTTGCTTATATGCTCAATTATGTACTTCATTTAATATTGAATCATTGAATAGCACTTTTGAAATTCAATTTCATCTTTTTAATGCACAACTGTCACTTGATGAACAATGAACATGATGCAAGCAACACTTAAACATAATTTGTAATTTCACCTTAAGATATAACAATGTTCAGCCAGCTCCACCAATTGAGTTGTGGTGAAAAATTGGTAATAGTAACCAATGATGTAATTTGGAGCATAAAGTCTTTCAATTCACTTCAAAAAAAGATTCACACACCAAGTGAATAATCCCAAGCACAAATTCTTCAAATTATCCTCCAGAAAGATTTTAAAATATTGATATAGTTAGTTGGAGCACAAAGTCTATCAACTAATAATACCACTAATCCATGAAATGAATAATTAAAAGCTCAAAGTCTTGATAATTCTCCACCAAGAAATGCTTTCATTACAAATAATTTCAAGTAAATCATATAACACAAAGTTAATATAACTTATCTTGAAATTCCTCCAATCATAATGAAGGAACACCAGTTATCCAATTAACACAAAAGAAATCAATAAGAATGACATAAGAACATCCTTACTTGTACAAATTTGATTCAACACAAAGTTTGATGCCAAAATTTCCTTCTTTATTAATTGGAATTTATTTGCAATTTGAACTTAAAGTATCAAAGTTAATTCTCAATTTGGGTAGTACTTCATTGCAATATATTAAAGGTAAAAAATTCAAATGAGTTGTCTCATATTTATAGATGAGAGTCAAGAGCTAATCTAGGAAAAATCCTAACTACTTTGACTAATTAAATGTTGGAGTCCAAAATTATTGGAGGACTTCATTATTGTTACATGTATTTATAATTTTGCAAATGACATGTAAATTGTCTTAGACTAACTACAAAAACTTGTAAATAACAAAAAAATGAAATCTATACTAAGGCATGATTAGCCTTCTTCACCATTTTGCATTAGGAAATCATCATGTTTCTTCACGATCATCTGCATTTCATTATTTGGCACTGAAGTATGTTTGATGATGCCACGAGGTCTTGATACTGAATCTCTAATAGTGTTGTAGGATTTTTCTTGTTTCCCAAGGTACTATTTTAGGTTCTCCAAAGTTAATTGAAGATCAAAGATTAAATCCATTAGAGGCATTGAAAACGCTTGGTCTTCACGTTCCTTCCAAATCATGTTGACAAACTATTGAAAAAATTTATCTAGGGAAAGTAATTTTTGACTATCATCTCACAACTTGCATGTAATTTCTTCAATTTTTTTAATAAGCTACATGTCATGTTCTTCTCCAAGTTCACGAGTAGATATTAGATCATTGAGTAAGCTAGTGAGAACAATTTCTTTGTGAATCAAAGACTCTTCAATTTCCACATACATGCCTTGATTGTAGATTTTTGTAAGCTTTCAATAGTTTATGGCATGAACAAGGATCAAATCCTCTACTAGATTTTAGGAGGTTTCCCCTAGTTCGAAACAAGATTACATTTATTAGGGTAGATGGATTTTGATGGTTTAGCATGGTTCAACCCTTGATCAACTATTGAGCCATAGTTGGATACACATTTTATTATGAGGTAGATGGGGTGGATGTGACAAATAGTGTTGATAGATAGAGATGTAGGACTTATTTAAATGTATCACCTTTTTCCTCGTAGTACTGGTCCTAGAAGCACCACAAGGTGGTTTTCACTTAAAGGACAATTTATTTCTTTATTATTTTTCTTTTTTTTCTTTAATTTTTTTTGAGATGGCTACTATTCAGAGGTTTGGTTAAAGGTTCTCCTTCAAGAGTATACAATTGATATCTCTAGAACCATAGCTTGTTGTTATGATAAAAGGACCTAGCCATTTTGGTTCAAACTTACCTTTCCCCTCCTAATTTAGCTAGATCTTCTAATTTTCTTTCAATACCAAGTCACCAACATGAAAGTTTGTGTTCTTTATCTTATTTTTATAGCTTCATTTGAGCTGATTCTGATAAACTTGGAGATGGTTTAACATGCTCAAATGTCTTTCATCTAAAATTTCTATCTCCTTAAGTCTAGTTACTCAATATTCCTCATTGCTAACCATGATTTTTTAGGTATACTCATAGTGATGGGATCTTGATTTCGATAGCTAGGATTGCTTCAGATCCATAGTCCAAGAAAAAAGGTGTTGTACCCATGGTTGTGTGAATGTTTTTTTGATAAGCCCATAAGATGAGATTTAGCTACAAATTCCAATCACAATTGGCATCATTAATATTCTTTTTCAATATTTTCAAAATGGTTTTATTGGATGCCTCAACCTAACCATTTCCTTGGGGATAGAATGGGGTTGGGAATCAGTTTTGGATGAAGAACCTTAAAAAAATTCCGTGGAGATCTTGGTTTTGAAATGGAGTTTCATTATCTATTATGATAGTTTGCAGAATTTCATAGTGACAAATCAAACAAATCAAGATAAACTTGGATATTTGTTTCCCTATGATGTAGGTTAGAGGAATAGCCTCTATCCAATTTGTAAAGTATTCTATTATAGTTATAATTAATTTGTGCCTATTGGATGAAGTGGGAGATATCTTTCTAATCAAGTGAAGTCCCCACTACAAGAAAGGTTGCGGAGTAGTTATGCCTTGTATTTTAGACTATTGATGCATGAACAAGATCACTGTGTTGTTGATAGTGGAAACACTTCCTTGGGTAATGAATGGATTCTTGCTCCATTGAGGGATAGTAATACTCTATTCTTAGCAACTTCTATACTAGATTAGGTCCACTAGAGTGAGACCCATAAACACCTTTATACATTTCTTGTAAGGCAGTTTGTACTTTTCCCACATTAAGACATCAGATTAGTGTACCATCTAGACTTTGATAGTATATGGTATCTCCTAGGATGGTGAATCAGGAAGTTCAATGAATAAAGGTTTTCTTTTGATTTATCATTAATTTAGGGGGTATGATTGCATGTTGGATATAAGCAAACATGTCTTAGTACCAAGGTAAGCTATGACCAACAACATCACATATAATTTCTAATTCCAAGATATCAAATTCCAGTATAAGCAGTTGCTCCACAAGGAATTCAAATGTGGGAATGTTTTGGGGTCTATCTAGGAGTGAACCTATTGTTTCCATAGTACTATTTCCTTTGTTGTTGATTCTATGAACCTGTTAAATGGTGACGACCATAAAGTATTGTTTGAAACTATCCACCATTCTTTTTTATGGCATGACCTTGTAATCCTTCATCTAGTATTCAACATTTACCTACCTTATGACTATCTAGGAGTCAGCATAGAACTATAGTTCATTTATCTTCCATTCTATGACCATGTTCAATCCAATAATGGGTTCTTCATATTTAGACATGTTGTTAGTACATCGAAAGGTGATCCTATATGCTTTTTGTATACTACCTCCTTAAGGTGTGAGTAATAGAATACCCACCCCTGAGCCATGTTGAGTGTGGGATCATTCAAAGTACAAGGTCCAACAACTTGATTGATCAGTTAGAAGTATGCTTTCATCTTGAAATTCTGATACTAGATGTTGATGATCTTCCATAGATGCATCTACTAATTGATCTGCTATTACTTGTCCCTTTATGGCTTTTATATCAATGTATTCTATATCAAATTTTCTAAGTATCATTACCCACTTAGTGATCCTCCCTATAAGAGCTACCTTTTCCAATAGATACTTTAAGGGATCCACTTTTGATGTCAGCTTTACTTGCCTATTTAATATGTAGTGCCTAAGATTATGTGTTGCAAAGACAATATATAGGCATGATCTTTCCATGGTTATATAGTTTAATTCATAGCCTACTAGGGTTCAACTAATATAGTATACCACTCTTTCCTTGTTTTGATCAACCAGTTGCACTAATAGAGCTCCCAAGGCTACCATTGTTGTAGACACATACAAAATCATTTCCTTATCCTAAATTGGAGGCATCAACACTAGGGAGTGTGCAAATAATCCCTAACTTGTTAGAAAGCCTGATCACACCTACCATCCCATTTGAATGTTATGTCCTTATGTAACAAATGGATGAATGGATGGCACTTGTCTACTAACTATGTGATGAACCTTCTGATGGATTGAATCTTACTTTGTAGACTTTGCAATTGTTTCAATTTTTTTGGAGGAGGAAATTCTAGGATAGCTTTAACCTTGGTAGGATCCACTTTGATGCCTCTTCTTGATACAATGTAACCCAAAAGATTTTGATATGTCACGTCGAATACACACATCTATCAACTACAATGGCTAAGTTAGCCAAATGATCTTCTCTTTTGATTGATTTTGCTAATATGTCATCCAGATAGTCCTCCATGGTAATGTAAAATATCATGGGAAATGGTTGTCATTTCTCATTGGTAGGTTTCCCCTTCATTCTTCAAACTGAATGGCATGACGTTCTAGCAAAAGGTTCCTAGTGAACAGGTGAAAGCTATTTTGTGTTGATCTTTGGGGGATATCTTTATTTGATTCTATTCAAATAAACCATCCATCAATAAAATAATTTCATGACTTGAAGTTAGGTCCATAATAATGTTGATGTTGGGTAGGGGGAAGTCATCCTTGGGGCATGCCTTGTTGATATCCCTAAAGTCTTTGCAAATCCATATATTCCCCCAATGGGTTTTGACATTGCTACAAGATTAGATACCCACTCAAGATAGTCGATGGGTTTGATGAACTCCATATCTAGTATTTTCTATAGCTCTACTTTTACCAAGAGTGTTATTTGTGGATGCATCTTGCATAACTTTTGTTTAACAGGTTTAGCTCTAGGGAACTGTTGATGGTGTTTTCTACACAACAACAACTCAGACAGAATATGATATTCTATCTCTCTTGAAAGGTAAATCTCTATCAGCAAGCCTCAAGAGATAACCCCAATGTCTCTAATGTCAAGTCTTGACAATGCATAAACAACTCAGTGATAATGTGAAAATGCTAGTAATCACAAAGGGACCTTACTACAAGCGACTACTGAATCTCAAAGCTTATCAGGTTTTGCAATATGGTGATACTTTTAATCCTAAATCTAACCCAAATGAAAAAATAAATAGCAAAAGAGATAAGTGTTTTAAAGAGATTCTTAAATTTAACACTAATCCTAAGATTAACAATGCAAATGATGAAACAATTGAAATGGACCAATCCCTCATAAACTGATTCCTACTTGACCTAGATGAATCTACAATCTTACAAAAATAGTGCAATATTCTAAGGCATTAAAGATTTTCAGATTATGAAAATTAATTCAAAACAACCCTATTGCAATCAAAATGAACGAACATCCACAATTGAACGAAGCATAGTGAATTTAAAGTCCAAGCTAACTTTGCAAAGCAACTAACAATCAACTAGCTGCAAAAAGCATGGACTAGAGATTGTTGCAACACATCAAGTATCAAATCATAAACATTATCAATTCTTCTAACATTACACCTAGAATATATCAAATAAACTTAAGCAACTTCAAAAGATAGAATCACAGGAACCATGCTAGATAAAACTCAACACAAGAAAGGCACCAAATCACAATGTCTTCACTTGCATTAAATTACCCCAAAGTAGCAACAATTCCAGTATTTTGTTACATCACTTGCTTGAAAATGATACTAACTCCTAACTCTAGCTCTTGCTATACTGCTTAGTTCGCTCCAATAAAAATTACCTAGCCCTTACAAATGACGTAGAATGCCATATTTATAGAAACCCTTAAGATATGTTGGCCCAATTAGGGTTTACAATAATAAATGGCCACAAACCAAGTCGACCAAGAGGAATTAGACCCAAGATTATAGCACTAGAGCCTTCATATTCTTCAATCTCCTATTCCATGGAAGTAGGGCCTAAATTGATAGTTTGCACACTATAATCACTAGCATTCACATCATGCCTATTCTTATCAAGAGCAGGAGTAGCAATGTGAACCATCCTATTATTTGCTTCATCTCTCTCAATCTTGGAGATAACCCTGGCTGTATTCTTTGCTTTACCCTTTCCTATATTCACCAATAATTCATCCCAATTGGGAGGAGTATCATCCACAACAATTTATTTATTCTTTAACTCCTTGTCCAACCAACCTAGAATAGTAGAATTCAATTGTGCACCACTTTTCCCAATGTCATCCTATTGATCCTTGGGTATATCTTCATTCAAATCTTATTTTTTAGGAATCTCCTCAACTTTATCTTCTTTTTCTTTATCATGCTCTTCTTCCTCTTGTACTAGTGAAGGAGTCCTAACTGGCATTTCATCCCTTTGAGGAGGTCTATCCTCTTCATTTCTTATAGGTGAATCCTCATAAGTCACCAGAGGAGACTACAATACTCTCTCTATTTCTACCTCTGCACTGTAAAGTTTAGCCTCTTGGAATTTTTCTTCTTCTTGATCTTGATGACTCTATGACTCTTTAGATTCAGCAGGTTGATAATGGGTCCTATGAGAAGGAGGAACATTATCATCTTGTTCTACAATAGGGCTAACTAAAGGAACATCCTTCCTTGGAACACTATCTTTGGGAGAAGGATTTCTTGATCTTTTTATGTATACCTATGTCTTTTCTCTTCAACTTTCCACATTTATTACTAGTGGGTCAGCTTCATCCCCTTCCTTGGAGGTTTCCTTCTCTCTCTATGAAAATCTCACTATTCTTCTTCTCTTTGGCATAGGAGCACTAGCCCCTTTTGTCTTCCTTTTTCGCTTCATCCTTTACTAACTTCTTTTTCTTCCTTTTCTTAGAAATTGGCTTTCTTTGTTTCCCTACCTCTTGTATTTCCTCCACCTGAACATCTTTAATCTTTATCTTGAAAGGAGAGCTCACCTTTCCCTTTCCTTTAGGATCATGCTTAGTTGACTTCTCAAAAGTGGAATGAGACTCCAAGTCTCCCATTAGATCATAGGTGCATTGCACACCTTCACTTTCCAACTCCCACATCTTGTGCTTGAGCCACAACTTTGTATACTTGATCACTGGAGTCATGATGTATTCTAATTCTATTTTCCCTCCCTCTAGCTGATCTATTTCTCCAACTGGTTTATCCTTCATAGCTTCATAGTCATGGCCCTAAATCAAATCTCCATCATCTACAACTTGATCTAGAATGGCCTTCACATTATATAGCCAGACTAAGTTCACTGGTAGCCTAGAGAACTTCTTCCTTCTAATTTCAAATTCATCACTGCAGTTGGCCCAATAATCCTCTATATCATCCTTATGACTATATTCCCTATTGACATTCTTTTGTGCTTCACCAGTCCTATCAAATCTATATCTCTTGGAATGGAAAGATAAAACTCGAGTACTCATTTCTTCTTCGGAAGCATAGGCCGAATTAATAGAAGGGCATGCCTCACTATTGCCTATCCTCAAAAGAAAATCACCACCAAATCTAGTTTTATGTTTATCCTTCTTTACAACTACATCAAAATCATAGATTTTCCTTGTAACCTCCAAAAGTATAATGTGATATGTGGGATATCTAGGGAGTTTGTATGGATCCCTCTGACAACCATCTATCCTAATATATGGAAAGGTCAGAAACTGGATAAACCAAGCTCCATACCTTTTGATTAACTCTTTGGCATTATTTGAGATTTGAACATGCTTTGTACCTTACAATAGGCTAGTGATGTACATGGTGAATGCATCATTCACCCTTCTATAGCTTGAGTTACCCAGGTGTAGCTGTGGATAGACCTCATAAATTATATCCTACCCAAACACACCATTTGTACTTAGTTCTTTGTATTGATGGAACGTTGCAAGCACATAAACCAAGTAGGAGGTCATTGTGAAGGTCTTCATCTACAATGACATGGAACATACAGTTTTCAAACACTCCCACACTCTTCAATCCTACTACCCTATTGATAAGGGTAATAACATCATAATATTCCTTCTTAAATTTAGCTCTGAATAGTTGCTTGGGTAGCTTGGACAAGTGGGACTTAGGTTTCTCTAGCCAAGAATTGATGACCTATTGGGACTTGATGGTATCTTCATCATATTATATATTTGCTACATCCATATCAAAACCCACCACATGAGACCTGTCGAGCATGTCAAAGGTTTGGGCTTTAGACACAGTATTAAGATTTTCCACAATTCTTCCTTGAGGACCAACTATCTTTTGCGTACCCTTGACATAGTGTCTAGCACACTCGAGCACCAACTCATAACACTAAAATGTAGGAGGAAATCTAGCTACATGTGCCAATCTTGATTCCAATATCCTTCTAGACAGCAAAGGGAGGTTTTGTGCCTCCATCCTTGTCTTAAACTCTTCATAATCCCACAATCCAACATTTGTATTAGTGAACTCTGACCAAATGGAAGTCAGCTTGCTTTTTGGGATTCTGCTCTTTATATCCATTTTGATCCTTTCTGCCTCAGAGATAGTAGACCCTTCAACACTTGGATCCATTACTCTACCCTTAGTCCTACTAGTACCTTCTTGACTTGATTCAACCTATATTCAACATAAAAACCATAATAAATATCACATGAAACCCAAGCTAATCAATCAAAAATGATATATTCATCTTCAATATAAGTCCCATGATGAGTTAAATTCCCCAAAACCTCATAATAATTAATCATTTCAAAGTTCAAGCTTTTAGTCCTCTTACAAAATCCAGGTCAGAGAGGAATTTCAAAAAATTCCCACCCAGACAGATTTTAGCGAAATAAACACAAAAAAACTTCCAATAATTATTTAATCGACCACCACTAACTAGGAAACAACATGACACATCTTTTAATAACTCAAATCGATCATATAATGTGTAGTCACCAGCTAATAAACCATGCTATCTCTCAATTCTTCATTTTCAGTAAAGTTTCAGAGGATTCCGCTTAGGACAAAAATCCACAAAAATAACAATAATCTATGAACTCCAGGGAAATGAAGGGACAAAGGATTTTTGGTAAAATCCTAAGGGAACAAAATTTTGCGAAGCCAATGTAATTTTCATATTTAAAGAAAATTTTCAGGGAAACAATAAAGCGATGGAAAAACTGAGGTAGTCCTAAGGTAAAGGAAATCCACGAGGTGCTCAAAAACCCGAAATCTTTGACTTCATCAAGATTTCACTTAGATTGATTAAACAATTAAGGAGTTGGGGATTTAGACCCAGATTCAACTCATTCAAAGCACAAGATGAACAATCCACATTCCCAATCAAACTAAGGAATGATTTCAACAAGGGAAACCCTAGAAAATTTCCATAATAATACAACTTCAATCCTAACTTGCCATGTTCATTTCACTATTCCTCACACGAAATCTCCAATGAACCAACTAAGATAGGGTGGCTATCAGATTTAATAATGGATAACAAGTTTCATTTCACCCTAGATGTGATTTTATTGAAGGTCAGAGATTCTTAGGTCAAACCAAAGATCAACATGGGGAAGACACGAAATCAAATTAAGAATTGAACATAGCAATGGCTAACCTCATTGAATCACATGCATGTAGAAGGAAGGGAAATGTGAGCCAATGGGAAAAGCATTGAATTCAGAACCAGAAACCCTAGCCCTCGTACCGAACTCTTACCACTTCAAAATCCCAACTCAAGGCATACACACATGCAAACCCTAAAGTAAATTCAATTTGTTCATTAAAAGGGAAGGACAACATATACATACCATGAGGTCGAAGAAATTGAAATAGCAACAGCCAACAAAACCCTGAAGCTCAAGAAAAAGCAAGTGATCACCAGAAAGTTCCACTACAATGACGGATTACAATTTCAAATGCACAATCCAAGAAGAGCAACTCAAAACCCATCTCCTCAAATCTCAACAAGGAAAATGACACAAAATGCTCATCAAAAATCATAATTAAATCCAATAAAAGGCACGGTGCAAGATCATTTCAGAGACATAAATGTGTCAAAAAAACAGCAGGCTAGGGAACCTGAAGGCATGACAAAATTCTAGAAAAATACAGACCAGATGGAATTCTGCAAAGTCTCAGAATTTCTGAAAATAGTGCAAAATAACCTCCATTAGGTTTTCAAAGTGTTCAGAGAATTCCACCTAGATGGAATTTTCATGAAAATGGAGAAAAACTCGAGATGAGTTCCAGAACACAGGATTTCCAAGTACTTCCTCAGAAGGAGAAATTTACATGAGTAGAATAATCATTAATGCACATGCCAAGACAACTAAATACTCAAAATTAAAGGGCCAAGACACCAAGAATGAAAGAAAAAAAAAAGGGTCCGCTTTGAACGGGGCGTGTGTGCAAAAAACTGCACAACAAATGGTGACTCTTGCTAGGAAAATGCTCCAGAGCATTTAAGTGACAAATTGGAATCAAGAACCCAGAATCTCTGGTTTCAATCCTTGCATTAGGTCACCAATTTGATAGAGTTTCAAAGCTCAGAGGCAAGCAAACCTTTCTTATACTAGGGTCAAAGTGTGTGCATATTTATTCATTCTCATTTTCCTTGGTTGCAATAAGAACCAAATTTGGTCTAACTGGGCTACATAAAGATTCTAACTCCAAAAGCATCCTGGATAGAGCCTCACTGCCAGTTAGGCATCCATAGCCCCGACGAGGTTATCGATGTGGTTCTCCCAAGCATAGCTCTACTGCCAGCTAGGCATCCATAGCCTTGGTAGAGATACCTGGATACTCTTGATAAGTTGAGTTCATTCTTTTGATTCTCAATATTTTCTCTTCTTCTTCCTTTTTATTTTTCTTTTCTTTTCACTTTTCCTTTTCAACTTGTGAACAATGAAGTTCACACTCAGGGCTAAGAACCACAATGGCACTGAAGTAGAATATAAGATTTTTCACCTAAGTAGACTTTATAAGGACTATGTGCAACCCTAGAAGTTTAAAATATCTGTGTAAAATGTAAGACCCAAATATATTCTAGATTTAACTCAATCCCCTGGCTTATCCACTCAAAACACTTAATACACATGACACCAAATAGAGGACTTTCACCAACTGACTTTGGAAAAATGATTGAAGTTTGTAAGAGAAATATTCAAAATAGTTCTAGATAATAATATGATTGCCATGTAGATGCAACACACCCAAAAGAAAAAAGGAAAACCCCCCAAAGCAAGAGAGAGCAAAAGCAGACCAAATAGAAAGGAAACCTAATAGAAAAGAAACCTAAACTAACCAAGACAAAAGCAAACCAAATAGAAAGGAAACCTACTTCAACTATGTACAAGGAAAAAGCTATAAAAAGCTCAAGATTGGAAGTAATGATTCAGGTACTACCAATTAACAGGCAGTGGGATATCTTCCCCTGTGAGGGTTTTCAAGTGAAAAGCATTATCTCCCAAGATCTCTGAAATCTTATAAGGGCCAAGCCAGAGTTTGTCAAATTTACCATTCTCCCCTTTTCAGTCATGTGCTTTATCCCAGTAGAGAACTAAGTCATAGATTCTAAAGGATTTACCTTGGATCTCCCATCAAACCATCATTTGACTACACCTTGATGTTTGGTGAAGCTTTCAAGGGCTCCATATTTTTTCTCTTCAAGGTGTAACAACTTAGCAAGTTTGGCTTCTCATTTATCTCCTTCATCATAATATTCATTAATGAGCTATAGGATGGGTATTTTTAACTGAATAGGAACCATAGGTTCTAGCCCATAAACTAGATGGTAAGGGGATGTTCCTATCGAAGTCTTGTGTCTTGTACGATTTTCCCAAAGGGAAAACTAAAGCTGGGTATGCTAGTCCTTGGGATTCCTTTCTAGCAACTTACGAATGACTATCAAGAGGTTCTTATTAGAGGACTCAACCAAACCATTACCCTGAGGGTAATAATTGGATGTAAATTTAATTATAATTCCATGATCAAAGGACCAATTAGAGAATTCCAATGATGCAAATGCAAGACCGTTATCACAAACCGAAGACATAGGACATCCAAAGTGATTGATAATACCTAATTTGATGAAATCGATTGCCATTTTAGAAGTACACTATTTGCATGCAAGAGCCTCAGTCCATCTTATAAAATAATCAATAACAGTAAGAATATACATGTGGCTTGTAGAAGAGGGTAGATTGATCAGACCTATGAAGTCCATTCCCCACTACACAAAAGGTTTTACCTCGAATATTGGTTGAAGTGGGAGTGTTTCATACTTCTCTCTGGTTGTCGTAGTTTGACATACATGACATGTCTTGACATGATTGTGTGTGTCCTTAAACAATGTGGGCCAATAATAACTAGCCCTCAAAATCTGATTTGTAGTGGATGGTGTAGATCCATGGCTAGTACCATATCTGTCATGAAACTCTGCCATAACTCGTTCAACCTCCTGCTGCCCCAAACATCTTAAATAGACACCTTCATGGTTCCTTTTGTATAAGATAGCTCCCTTCAGCATGAAACTATCACTCTTCAAATGTAATACCCTTCTCTGTACAACATTAAGATGGTTTGGACACCGTTGATTCAAGAGATAGTGAATGATATCATCATACCAGTCCCCTAGAGAAACATCTTCAAGATTGTAATGTTGGGCTGCAAGATCAAGGCCCATTTCTACCATTGTTCTCATAATTCCTTTCCCTCTTACCAACTTCATGGGTTGAATCTCAATATCATACTCCTTGTTCTTGAGAATATAGTGCCTAAATTTCTTCACAACTCTGACCAAGGCATAAGCTTATTTCTCCACACTCGGGTAACTTAGTTTTGCATCTATCAATGGTGCACTCATAAATGCTATGGGGTGCTCATTCCCTTGATCAAACTTTTGGGTCAACATGCTAGCACAAGAGTGATCAGAAGCAAATGAATATATGTAAAATGGCTTATCATAATCAGGACTCACCAAAATTGGAGCCTCAACAATGTCTCTTTTGATTTTTGCAAATGCTTCTTTAGCTTCTACACTCCATTCAACTTTAGCTTCCTGCTTCAACATCACATTCAATGGCTTGACTTTTTTTGAAAATCCTGTGCTAAACTTCCTGACAAAGTTAATTTTACCCAAGAATGAATTCATCCCCTTCTTACTAGCAGATGGCTGGATCTTAAGTATGGCCTCCACTCATTTAGGGTCAATAGCAATTCCTCTCTCAGAGATAATGTGTCCCAACAATTTTCCCTCAGTAACCCCAAAGATGCATTTCTTTGGATTAAGAGATATGCCAAACTCTCTACACTTCTGAAACACTTTGCACAAATTTTCTATGTGATCACCTCGCTTCTTGGAAAATACTATTAGATCATCCATATAAATAATTATGCATTTACCGATTATATCCTTGAAAGAAATGTCCATAGCTCTCTGGAACATAGCTCCAACATTTATCAAACCAAAAGGAATTCTCCTATAAGCAAAAGTACCCCACTTTATGGTGAAAGCCATTTTATTCCTATCTTCATACTGTACCATAACTTGATTGTATCTAGAGTAGCCATCCAAGAAAGACATCATTTGAGACCCATTGACAATCTGAAGTACTTCATCTAGTGAAGGTACTGGATAATTGTCCTTTTTTGATGCTCTATTAAGGTTCCTAAAATCCACACATAGTCTAATTTCACCATTCTTCTTTCTCATAGGAACTAGGCTTGCAACCCCTAACTAGGAATATGATTCTAGTAGACAACAACTTCTGCACTTCTTTTTGAATTATGGGCTCCAATAAAGCATTAATCGGCCTTTGCCTCTTCCTAAAGGGTCTTACTCTCTGGCTTCAGAGGGATAGTGTGAGTTATAATCGAAGTTTCATATGTCTTCAGGTCTTTGTAACTCTAGGCTATCACATCTTGTTATGTATGTAATGCATCAATAATTCCTTTTTTCTCCTCAGTAATACACATTTTTCCAATGAATACATTCTTGATATCATCTTGAGTTCCCATGTTGTACATTTCACATTTTCCACTAATGGACTCCTTCTTAGCATCTTGTTCTTGATCTTTGACCTTATCTAGGTCAAAAATCCTTTCTAGCTACACCATTCCCCTGGGAATAGTATTAGTCTTCAAATTAATCACCCTTTCTAAATCCATCTTTGCTTCTTGGGGTTTAGTTTCATCGATAATCTGAGAAGCAAAGACATATGAACTTGTGACAAAATACAAAATATGCTTATCATCTTCAAATACCTGAAAATTGGTAACATTGTCAAGTACTAAGGGCACCGGGGTCAATTCCACTATAAATTTATTTAGTCCAAAAAGAGACAAAGGTTGTAATGTACTAGCTGCCTGAGTGAGGGAATCTATTTTTTAGTTCTTATTATGTGGTATCAACTGAATGTTGAAGGCATCAAATCCTTCAATAAGGTCCCATACTCTATGCCTATAATTGGTCATCCTCTTATCATGACATGAGTACTGCCTCCTGACTTGTTTGACCACTAACTCAGAATCCCCAAAAACTTGAAAAATATTAACCCTTTTCTTTAGTGCCATAAACAACCCATGAATCAAAGCCTCATATTCTACTACATTATTAGTACAATGAAACTGAATTCTATGAGTAGGAAAGAAAATTTTACCCCTTGGGCTGATTAACTCAAATCCTGCCCCAACTCCTTGCTTTGATTTAGATCTGTCAAATCTTAAAGCCCAACAACCAGCAACTGCAGACTTCCTTGATGCATCTCTTGCACTGTTGCTATTGGAGGGTTCTTCAAATAGCATCACTTTCTTCCCTTTAGGATCCCCTTTAATATTTTGAATACTAATTTTTACTGCTAGAGTAGGGTTGATACATTTATGCACTTGTTCTACTACAGACTGGCACAATCAACAGTCCAATTCAGAGTGGGAGGCATTGTGAACTCTACACCAATTTGGAAAAATTAATTCTCCAAAATTCATCCTTCTACTCAAATGAATTTGATCTTCAATACACTTTTGAATGAATTCTTGGAAACTATCCAATAAGCTGAGTTGATGATCTTCAGGAACATCATCACTTATTGGTTCCACCAGGCTCTAGTACCACTAGATTCAGCTATAAGATCAATAGATGTATCATGTAGAATAAGGATTTCTTCCACATCAGATTCTTCAAAAGGGGCTGCAAGTATGTAATTACCCATGCTTACCTCTGATATCAGTATCTCGTTCAAAGTATTCTAATATTTTGTAATCATATATTTCATCTTGGGCTCTCTTTCAATCCTAATTTGATTTGGTACTCCCTTACAAGGAAGCCATATATGAGAGTGATTAGTTGATACATATCCATTCAGAGCCCTAGTAAAGTCTCTTCCCAAAATCAAACCATAAGCATCTAGTATATCTGCCACCTATATATTAATAACTTGCTGAATTCTAGGGTTAGAGAAAACCTGCATATGAATCATGTTTAATTCCCCTACAAAATTAACCTCAGTTCTATCCAGTTGAGTAACCTTCTTTTGGGAGTCAGCAGGAGTAATACCTAAGGCTCTATAGACACCAAAAGGCATTACATTGGTAGAAGCACTTGAATCCAACAAGCAATTGTGCAAGTTCTTACCAAATATACAGACAGAGATTAGAAATGAAGGAGTGTTCATTTTCCCCTGAAACAAAGTCAAGGGAGTATCCACCTGAGCAACTTGAGTTTTATCTTTCTCTTTCCCTTTATCTCTAGGTGGTATGTGAATCTAATTGTGAATATGATTTTGGCCTTTTACTACTTGGGAATTGTGATTTATCTTGTGATACTAAACTTACATTGTAAGCTCCTAGAACTACATTTCTAATAGTTGGGACTCTCAATAATTCAAATACAGACAGACTTACCTTTAGCTTCTTGAGTTCTTCTACAACATATGTAGCCAGTAGTTCTGTACTCATATCAGCAAGAGCCTCTTTTGGGTATTCTACTACCTTATCCTTGCTTGTTTCAGTAGTCTTCTCTTTTGATGGATCCATTGGTCCTTGATCCTTGGATAAGTACTACCTAGACACATGAGGATATGTTGGATTATTGTTGGCATTGGGATCTGGAGGTGTACTAAAGTTGTTTGGAGGGATAGAAGTGGTGAAGAGGCCTCGAGCTTGTGGACGTCTATGTGGCAAATCCCTTAAATCATATTTCTTGACAGGTTGCTGGAATGTCTATACCTCTTCAACATAATTTTCTTCTTCATCCATGGGACCATTTTCATCCATAGGATTTTCATCAAACAACTATGTAATCTCATCTCCATTGCACACCTGATCTACCTCTTCCTTGAGCTGACCTGATTCTTATTTAGGCACATTCTCTTTGCTCTGTGGAAAAGGAGCATGATTTAGTACCAACACTAATGAATCATAGGGAGTAGATGGTACCATTTCTTGACTACTTGTATTATTCTCCACCTCATACTAAAAAATTGAAGTTGTATGGAACTCTAGATAGCCTAATTTAGAATACTGACTTGTTTTATGGAGCCTACACCATCCTGATAAAGCAACGTTAGCTAAATATACACCATTCAAAGGTTTTTCTTGATTGAATGGCTAATCCAATGGGGTGGGGACACCTCCATTGTTAGGCCTTGTATTCCAAGTTTTGTTCTGTCTGGGTGGCTATCTCCATTCAAACCCTTGTCCAACAACTTGACCCCTATCAAATTTTTTGGCCTAAAGATTATCCTTTATAATAATTATGTCCTCTTTCAGGATGTTGTCCCCTATCAAAATGTTGTCCTTGTTGATTTTCTCGATTTTCTCTATTATGATTGGACTACATACTTCTTTGAGCAGCCTAGAGCTAACTTTTCTGGTTCCTCAAATAAGTTACCTCCATGTTCAGCTTCTTCACTTGTTTAGTCAGTTCATCCAACCTCTCCTTGTCAGGATTTCTATATGGAGGCTAGTTTGCATTGTTTTGGGGATATCCTACTACAGTACTAGTATTCAGTGACTAGTTCAATGCTTCAGATTTCTACATATATGTGGGAAAACTAGCCTGAGGCTATGGGTGAAGAGGTTGATTTACATTTTGCTAAGGGTAGCTGATTGTAGATGGAACTTGACTCACAAGAGGTCCTAGGTGAGGAACCAGAGGCAACTAAGGTATTGAATTCATGATAGGAGTGTGATTGGCAAGAGCTTGATTGAGAGCTAGGACCTGTCTAGGGTGAGCAGTGGGTCCTAGTGATGGTAAAGGCCCAGATAAGTGTTGTCTTAAAGTAGTGCTAACCTTCACATCCTCTATGTATGCATCAAGTAGGGTAGTAGGAGGTTTGTTTCTCCACTTCATGAAGGTGGTTTTCATACTATCAAGACCTTCATAATAGACTTCTAAAGTAGTGGCCTCATCAACAGCATAAGGGGCCTACAGTCAAGTATAGGTGTGATGAAACCTATTGTTAAAGGACCCTATGGGCTCATAGACTTCTCTCTTAACATTGGTGAACTGAAGATAAATCTTGTTGGGACTAATGGGAATCCTAGAGTTCTGCAGGAATGCAATCTCTAATTCAGTCCAATTTTGAATAGACCCAGTAGGCAAATGATTGTACTAGTAGAATGCATCTTCTCCTAAGGAATAAGGAAAGAGCCTACATGCTACATCCTCATGATTGATTCCTCTATCTTTAAGGAAAGTCTAAAAGATCTTGATGTGTTCCTCAGTAGTCCTATTGGGGTCATTAACATGGAACTTGGAGCAAAAGTGTTCTAGGTTCTTAGGCATAAAATCATAATTATTGAAGGTCAAGGGAGATGGATTGTTGGCAAGGAAAGCCACTAGTGGAGGTGGAGGTGGTAATGGTTGATTTATGGCTTGTTGGGCTATGGAATAGGAATGGCTTCTTAATGAGATGAGGATAGACTTGATGAAGATGGGGATGATGAGGATGATGGATGTGCCTGGGTGGATGAAGATTCTCCCCTTCTTCTGGTTCTTCTTGACCTAGTAGGAGCTTGCAATTCTTGAAATTCTTCTTCCCTTGGAGTAGATCTAGTTCTTCTTCTTAATCTTTTAGGAGAAATGGCAGACAAAAATCAATCTAGCTTGCTTGTTCAGGCCCTCCTTCTAGTGCCAATCTATTGATGGTGTTTTCTACACAGCAACAACTTAGACAGAATATGATATTTTATCTCTCTTGAAAGGTAAATCTCTATTAGCAAGCCTCAAGAGATAACCCTAAGGTCTCTAATGTCAGGTCTTGACAATGCATAAACAACTTAGTAATAATGTGAAAATACTGGTAATCACAAGGGGACCTTACTACAAGCGAATACTGAATATCAAAGCTTATCAAGTTTTGCAATATGGTGATACTTTTAATCCTAAATCTAACCCAAATAATAAAAGAAATAGCAAAAGAGATAAGGGTTTTAAAGAGATTCATAAATTTAACACTAATCCTAAGATTAACAATGCAAATGATGAAACACTTGAAATGGACCAATCCCTTAGAAATTGATTCCTGCTTGACCTAGAGGAATCTACAATCTTACAAAAATAGTGCAATCTTCTAAGGCATTAAAAATTTTCAGATCATGAACATTCATTCAAAACAACCCTATTGCAATTGAAATGAATGAACATCCACAATTGAACTAAGCACAGTGAATTTAAAGTCTAGGCTAACTTTACAAAGAAACTAACAATCAGCTAGCTGCAAAAAGTATGGACTAGAGATTGTTGCAACACCTCAAGTATCAAATCATAAACACTATCAATTCTTCTAACAGTAAACCTAGAATATATCAAATAAACTTAAGCAACTTCAAAAGATAGAATCACAAGAACCATGCCAGATAAACCTCAACACAAGAAAGGCACTAAATCACAATGTCTTCACTTGCATTAAATTACCCCAAAGGAGCAACAATTCCAGTATACTATTATAGCACTTGCTTGAAAATTATACTAACTCCTAACTTTAGCTCTTGCTATACTACTTAGTTCACTCCAATAAAAATTACCTAGCCCTTACAAATGAGGCAGAATGCCATATTTATAGAAACCCTTAAGATATGTTGGCCCAATTAGGGTTTACAATAATAAACGGCCACAAAACAAGTCGGCCAAGAGGAATTCAAAATAACATGAAGTGGACATTAAATGCATGTACTTCATCCAGGTCATCCTGGGGTCTCCAACAAAGCTCGGTCTAATGCATGTGAAGGAAGAAGAGAAATAATGGGGAAGCACAAATTTTGATGAGGCATTTTATTAACTACCTTCCCCCTTATCCTTATCTCACTCCATCCAATCATGCACCATCAAAAATATTATTTCTAAGTCAGCTATAGGTGGCATAGCTAATACCTTAATTCTCCTTTCAATGGACTTAATATCTTCCCTTGACTATTTTACAACTTTATCCCAATCCACCTTCATGGTTTGATATTTATCCATTGCTGCAATGTATGTGGTTGCATCATCCAACTGATGTTCAGTGATTAGGTCCTCATTGACTGGAGAATACACATCTTGCCACCATTTTCTCAACTGCTCCAAGCTCAAATGCTTTGGAAAAAACCTTTTTCTCCCTATCATAACCTCAAAGAAAGAAATGCATTTGTTGTAGATCTCAATCAAGGTATCCTCAATTTTTTTCCTCTGATTATACACCTTCTTCAAAACCCTTTGCCTTATTTTCAAAACTTCAAACCATTCCCAAGGTTCTACAGCTCTGGACGAAGGAAGAATTCCATCACCTACCAATTTGTGCTTAGTATATTCCATGATGGTTTTGGTTTTCTAAAACAAGAGATACACATCCTCCTTATCCTGAGCTATCACATTCCTTAACCAATCTATTGATCTCATAGCATCTCCTCTAGCTGAAAGGATGTCCTTGATAGCATTATCTCCTTTAATTTGCACTCCCTATAACCAACTCACTGTGGAAAGTGTAGTGGTTACCATTTTCTCCAACTCAATTATTGTTTCCTATGGAAGGAAACTTGCAGTAGATGCTGAGGAGCTGATGGATTGCAAGGGTTTCATCAAATCTTGTAGATATCTATTGAGTTTATCATTCTCCTTCTTCAATTCTTGCTTGGTCTGCACTTCTTTCCTCAATCTACCCAAGATTACAACACTAGAGCCTTCATATTCTTCAATCTCCTATTCCATGGAAGTAGGGCCTAAATTGATAGTCTGCACACTATAATCACTACTAGTCACATCATCCCTATTCTTATCAGGAGCAGGAGTAGCAATGAGAGCTACCCTATTATTTGCTTCATCTCTCTCAATCTTTGAGATAACCCTGGCTTTCTTCTTTGCTTTACCCTTTCCTATATTTGCCAATAATTCATCCCAATTGGGAGGAGTATCATCCACAACAATTTTTTTACTCTTTAACTCCTTGTCCAACCAACCTGGAATAGTAGAATCTGATTTTGCACCACTTTGTCCAACCTCATCCTGTTGATCCCTAGGTATATCTTCATTCAAATCTTGTTTTTTAGGAATCTCCTCAACTTTATCTTCTTTTTATTTATCGTGCTCTTCTTCCTCATGTACCGGTGAAGGAGTCTTAACTGGCTTTTCATCCCTTTGAGGAGGTCTATCCTCTTTATTTCTTGTAGGTGAATCCTCATAAGTCACTAGAGGAGACTGCAATACTCTATTTCTGCCTTTGCGCTATAAAGTTTAGCCTCTTGGAATTTTTCTTCTTCTTGATCTTGATGATTCTCCGCCTCTTTAGATTCACTTGGTTCACTATGGGTCCTATGAGAAGGAGGAACATTATCGTCTTGTTCTGCAGTAGGGGTAACTAAAGGAACATCCTTCCTTGGCACACTATCTTTGGGAGAAGGGGTTCTTGTTCTTTTTATGTATACCTATGTCTTTTCTCCTGAACTTTCCACATTTATTACTGGTGGGTCAGCTTCATCCCCTACCTTGGAGGTTTACTTCTCTCTATGACATCTTTGGGAAAAGGGGTTATTGTTCTTTTTATGTATACCTGTGTCTTTTCTCCTGAACTTTCCACATTTATTACCGGTGGGTCAGCTTCATCCCCTACCTTGGAGGTTTACTTCTCTCTATGACAATCTCACTATTCTTCTTCTCTTTGGCATAGGATCACTAGCCCCTTTTGTCTTCCTTTTCAGCTTCATCCTCTGTTGACTTCTTTGTCTTCCTTTTCTTAGCAATGGCTTTCTTTGTTTCCTTGCATCTTGTATTTCCTCTACCTGAACATATTTAATCTTTATCTTGAAAGGAGAGATCACCTTTCCCTTACCTTTAGGATCCTACTCAGTTGACTCCTCAAAATTGGAATGAGACTCCAAGTCTCCCATTAGATCATAGGTGCATTGCACACCCTCACTTTCCAACTCCCACATCTTGTGCTTGAGCCACAACCTTGTATACTTGATCACTAGAGTTATGATCTGTTCTAATTTTGTTTTCTCTCCCTCCAACCAATCTATTTCTCCAACTAGTTTATCCTTCACAAATTAATAGTCATGGCCCTAAATCAAATCTCCATCATCTTCAACCTGATCTAAAATGGCCTTCACATTATATAGCCAGACTAAGTTCACTGGTAGCCTAGAGAACTTCTTCATTCTAATTTCAAATTCATCACTATAGTTGGCTCGATAATCTTATATATCATCCTTATGACAATATTCCCTGCTGGCCTTCTTTTGTGCTTGACCAATCCTACCAAATCTAGATCTCTTGGAATGGAAAGATAAACCTAGAGTACTCATTTCTTCTTTGGAAGCATAGGCTGAATTAATAGAAGGGAATGCCTCACTACTGCCTATCCTCAAAGTAAAATCACCATAAAATCTAGTTTTATGTTTATCCTTCTTTACAATTGCATGAAAATCATAGATATTCCTTGTAACCTCCAGATTATAATGTGATCTGTGGAATATCTAGGGAGTTTGTATGGAGCCCTCTGAAAACCATCTATCCTAATATATGGAAAGGTCAGAAACTAGATAATCCAAGCTCCAAACATTTTGATTAACTCTTTGACATTATCTGAGATTTGAACATGCTCTGCACCTTGTAATAGCCTAGTGATGTACATGGTGAATGCATCATTCACCCTCCTATAGTTTGAGTTACCCAGGTGTAGCTATGGATAGACCTCATAAATTAAATCTTTCCCAAACACACCCTCTGTACTTAGTCCTTTGTATGGATGGAACCTTGCAAGTGCATAAACCAAGTAGGAGGTCATTGTGAAGGTCTTCATCTACAGGACATTACACATATTTTCATGTATCATGGCACTTATAATGCCTACCCAATGGTAGTCAATATTCTTCTCCATCCTTACAATGACATGGAACATCTAATTTTCAAACACTCCCGCACTCTTCAGTCCTACCACCCTACTAAGAAGGGTAATAACATCATAATATTCCTTCTTAAATTTAGCTCTAAATAGATGCTTGGGTAGCTTGGACAAGTGGGACTTAGGTTTCTCCAGCCAGGAATTGATGACCTATTGGGACTTGATGGTATCTTCATCATAGTATTTCTTTATTAAATCCATATCAAAACCCACCACATGAGACCTATCAGGTGTGTCAAAGGTTTGGGCTATAGACATAGGATTAAGATTTTACCCAATTCTTCCTTGAGGACCAAATATCCTTTGCATACCCCTGACATAGTGTCTAGCACACTTGAGCACCAACTCATAACATTGAACTATAGGAGGGAATCCAGCTACATGTGCCAACCCTGATTCCAATATCCTTCTGGCCAGCAAAGGGAGGTTTTATGCTTCCATCCTTGTCTTAAACTCTTCATAATCCCATAATCCAACATTCATATCAGTGACCTCTGACCAGATGGGAGTCATCTTTCTTTCTAGGATTCTGCTCTTTATATCCATTTTGATCCTTTCTACCTTGGAGACAATAGACCCTTTAGCACTTGGATCCATTACTCTGCCCTTGGTCCTTCCAACAACTGCTTGACTTGATTCAACTTGCAATCAACAAAGAAACCATAATAAAGATCACATGAAACCCAAAATAATCAATCACAAATGATATATTCATCTTCAATATAAGTCCCATGATGAGAAAAATTCCCCAAAACCTCATAATAATTACTCATTTCAAAGTTCAAGCTTTTAGTCCTCTTGCAGAATTTAGGTATGGGAGGAATTTTAGAAAATTCCCAGCTAGACAAATTTTAGCGAAATAAACAAAAAAAAATTCCAATAATCATTTAATCGACCACCATTAACTAAGAAACAACATGAAACATCTTTTAATAACTTGAATCGATCATATAATTCATAGTCACCAGCTAATAAACCATTCTATCTCTCAATTCTTCATTTTGAACAAAGTTTTAGAGGATTCTGCTCAGGATGGAAATCTGTGAAAATAACAATAATCTATGAACTTTGGGGAAATGAAGGGACAAAGAATTTCTGGTAAAATCCAGAGGGAATAGAATTCTATGAAGTGAATGTAATTTTCATCTTTAAAGAAAATTTTTGGGGAGACAGTAAAGCGACAAAAAAACTAGGGAAGTCCTAAGGTAAAGGAAATCCGTGAGGTGCCCAAAAACCTGAAATGTTTGACTTCGTTAGGATTTCACTCAGATCAATTAAATGATTAAGGAGTGTGGGATTTAGACCCAGATTCAACTCATTCAAGCACAAGATGAACAATCCTTGTTTCCAATCAAACTAAGAAATGATTTCAACAAGGGAAACCCTAGAAAATCACCATGATAATACAGCTTGGATCCTAACTCACCATGTTAATTTCACTATTCCTCACACGAAATCTCCCATGACCCAGCTAAGATAGGGTGACTATCTCAACATGGGGAGACATGAAATCAAATTAAGAATCAAACATAGCAATGGCTAACCTCATTAAATCATAGGAATGAAGAAGGAAGGGCAATGTGAGCCAATGGGAAAAGCATTGATTTCAGAACTAGAAACCCTAGCCTTGGTACCAGACTCTTACCATGTCAAAATCCCAACTCAAGGTATACACACACACAAACCCTAAAGTAAATTCAATTCATTAATTAAAAGGGAAGGCCAACATGCACGTACCATGAGGTCAAAGAAATCAAAATAGCAACAGCCAACAAAACCTTGAAGCTCAAGCAAAAGCAAGTGATCACCAGAAAGTTCCACTACAATGACTGATTACAATTTCAAATGCACAATCCAGCAAGAGCAACTCAAAACCCAGCTCCTCAAATCTCAACAAGGCAAATGACAAAAAATCCTCATCAAAAATCGTAATTAAATCCAATAAAAGGAACAGTGCAAAACTGCCTCTGCCGAGTTCTCAAAGTGTTATGAGAATTCCGCCAAGATGGAATTTTCCTGAAAATAGAGAAAAAATTGAGATGAGTTCTAGAACACAGGATTTGCAAGTACTTCCTCAAAAGGAGAAATTTACACTAGTAGAATAATCATTAATTCACATTCCAAGACAACCATATCCTCAAAATTAAAGGGCCAAGACACCAAGAATGAAAGAAAAAAAGGGGGTTCCTGCTTTCAGCGGAACGTGTGAGAAAAAATGCACAACAAGAACACTGCTAGGTGCTATACTACTAAAGTTGGATCCAACCCTAGCATGTCTACATATGTTTAGGAAAAGTTGATTTTATGTTCATTAATGAATTTTGCGAAGTTGACCTTTTCCTCTAGATCTAAGGAAGTTGTTTGATATGTTGGAACATCTTTGTTGTGACAACATTAATAGGTTCAAAACCTTGAACCAAGAGTGTTGATTTTTCTTAATATTTTGTAATGGGGAGCTTGAATCCTCCATCTTTAGGAACCTTAGAGAGGTTTTCACCCTTAGATTTCTCCTTTATTTTTCTCTTTTCCTGATCTAATAGAGCCACATTGTGGTTTCCCCTAGGGGATCTCTTTTTATTTTTAAAATTTTCAATTTATTTTTGTGGCTAGAGGATGCAATCTCCCCTCCAAATTATGTCCCTTTTTCAAGCTCCATTACAAATCCGTCCTTATGATATCCTCATGATATATCAGTTCATAGTCCCATGAACTTTGCAATAGTTTCATCATTCTAGAATGAGTCCAAAATGAGTGTATGATGTTGTTGGTCCCAGTCTATTAACTATGGGTAAAGCAATGGTATTTTTTCATTGGTATCAACAAGCTTATGGATGTCATAGATAGGAGAGTATGTTTTCATTGGTATCAACAAAGCTTATGGATGTCGTAGATAAGGTAGACATATTAGTGTTACCAAGGTTTCATAGGGTATTTAGTTTATAATCACTAGAGGCATAAGAATCCCATTCATATTCATTGGAATCCATTTCAATGTGGTAATCCTCAAATGTAGGTTTAGTAGTGATGGTATTTATGTTAAAGTTTCCAAAAAGGTTTTGGATGTACAAGTTATTGTCTATAAGGTCATAAACATTAGATGTCTCAATAGTGGTAGAAGGAGCTCTTTCCTCATAAGAGATTCTTTCGGTGCTTGGGGTATCATGTCCGATGAACCATAACCTATTCCAATATTATTCTTTTGCTTTTTTGTGATAACTAGTTCTCTTATACCTAGTTCATGTTGACCAAGGCCACCGTTTCAAGTAAACCCCACATTTTTTTCTATCTGATATCCTTTATTGTTTTGATCAATAGGAAGGGGAGGTAGTTGTTTCTCCCATCATTTTTCTTTGTAAATACATGAAGATAGGTCTTCTTCAAACACTTATTTGTCCTACATGTCTACCCACTTGGTGAAAATAGTGGGCTTGACTTCCATTGTAACAACTTGAATATGCTTGATCTCTCTTGGTCATCCATAAGTCTTTGGCATTGGGGGAAGCATTCCAATGCAAAAAAATTGGTTGAAATGGTATTCTTTGTAAGCCTTTTCAAGCACATGGATCTTGTGATCGAATTTTGGTGGCTCAACTAATGAAGGTGTAGTGGAGGATGAAGGTAATGAATATGGATCAATATATGAAAAAATAGTGGAAAGATATGTCATTGCTAGGTATTTGAAGAATATTTTTGTACTTCTCCAAGTTTGTGATGCAAGAGAATCTACCAAAAACAAACAACATCAGGGGTACTTTTGGTCCTAGCTCAACTAAGAAGATCAAATTGAACAATCACCCAAAAATCAACTATTCATTTCACCAAATTCCCTCATCTATCCATCAAAATTATCTAGCCATTCATAAGGCTTTCAGTCATCAGTTTCACAAAATCAGTATCCACACCATTCTTAGATACAAATGCAACTTAACTAGCATCAAAATGATTGAACCAAATCTAAAATCACCATTAGCAATTCTAAACAAGCCAAACTATCTACTACTCACCAAGTTTCAACTTGTTTCATTAGGCAAAAAGAAAACATTTACTCTACCTTATTTTCAGAACTTTTTATCAGCCTTTCAAAGCATTATATGATCATATTTAATTGAAACAAACTAGATAAATATCCATACAATTCTAATTTGTCAAACTCACAAACCCATACGCACCAAGAACCTTATCCCCACTTGGCTAAGAAGCAAAAAACCATCAAAACAAAAAATTCAGGCTACAAACATTTATCTAGTCTCCAATGACACTATGCTCATCATATTTTAATTAAAAAAAACCAAGTATATACTCACAAAACACTATTCCAAAAAATCCATTGATTCTTGCAGGCCAATTGCCCTTTACACATAGGATACAAATAGATCCAAATATCATATCATCAAGTTTTCCATCTAATATTTTCCCCAAACATTGATACATCACTAACATCATTATTTAAGTAGTTACATCACAAATCCAACCACTTTTATCTTTGTATTTATAAAATTACACATTCTTGCAATCTTAATTCCAAAACCCTTGTAGCATAGCAAGACAACAAATACGGGTACACCAATCAACTCATATTGAAAATCCAAAATATACTCACTAATCTAGGAACCCATTTTTCCTAGTTTAACATGTCTCAAAAGAAAATGTACTTGTTTTGGAAAATACATATGAATCAATAGACTATCTACTTGAACATGCACCAAATTAGGTCTATTTTGCATAGCATGTACCTTTGAATCAAATCCAAAATACTAAATGACCTTGGGTATCATTAAAAAAAGTCCCAAAACCTTCAAAATACAAAATTTTAGAAGTAAAAAAGTCCCAATAATGCACTAAACACTTAAACCCTTGTTTCTAGGCTTTTATAACACAAAAAATGAGGGTTTATTGAAATTAAATGTTGCAAACCTCCATATGTTCTGATACCTCTTCAAAAATATTTAGATAGGTCTTCTTATGCTCTACAAATCAACTCTCAACATCATTGAATGATATTTCCTCAAATACCAACTTGTAACCACTCACTTTCTTGAGGAAAACTTTGTTTTTTTATGAGGACAACAACCTTCAACTTGCATTCTCTTGTTCACCTGCACATATCAACACACACACACCATATAAATCCTAAAACTAATCTACTCCACTGATTCCCAATCTCTAAACTGGTGGAGTAGTCATTAACTCCTATCTAGACTCTCAAAACCCCAATATTGGGTTGTAGACCAGTATGCAATGATTGGATTCAAACTAATGATTTATTCAATAAAATCCCCTCAAAATAGATTCAAATAAGAGATAATACTCTAAATTACTTGAATCAATAAGATTTTAGAGCATTAAACCTCTATGCAAACCACACAAACTAAATAACAACTATGAGGAACACTGCAATTCAAAAATAGGGTACTTTTATTGATAGTAATATTCAAGAATACAAAAGATGATCTTTTGCTCACCTTATAAAAGCTTTTATAGATGTTTCTCCAACCAATAACTACCTTTACAACTTCTTTTACTGACCTATCCCTTCAATTTTCCCATAATGACTCTTCATCTTCTGATTTTTGCACTTTTTTGCATTTTACATAATTGGCAACTTTTTTCAATTTTTGCAAGTTTTTCCTTTTCCATATTTTTAACCACCTAGTGACCTATAAAAGATTTAAATACATTGAAATTTACCTCCCAAGACCTTTTTACAATGCTTTTACAATTGAAAGTTCAATTTTTACAATTTTTCCAATTAAAGGCATCTAGTGAGCAAGGTGCTCCTACACCATACAACCAACCAACAAAAGCTTTGTAAGTACCTTGGAAACATATTCTATCAACTTTGCTTGTACCTACAAAACAACTTAAAATCTTCCTTAAAATTCTTCTTCTTTCTTCCCCTTGAATCTTCATCTGTCTTGGTTGCAACTTTTCCTTCAAATTTGTCTTCATCATTGTCTTCACTTGTCTTCTCTTGTTGTTTTCCTTTCTCTCTTTTATGTTTATCAGGTTCATGATCATCTTCTCTTTCAAAAGGACACAAGATTGTCCTTTCACTTTGATTTCTTCCAAGCAATCTTTCCTCTCTTTTCACAATTCATCCTTGAACTTCTCTAACCAATCACCTTTTCTTCTTCTCATCTACTCCCATCAGTGGAGTACTCTTTAGGCTACAAACTCAAGTAATTCTTCAGACAGGTATCCATCTTTCTTACGACCTCACCACACAACTCAGCAAACTTATTTTCCTCACCTAGGTGTCTCCACTTTTCTCTCCCTAGTCACTTGGAAACCAACAACTAGGTTCTCTCTTAACTTGCACAAACACAAACTCAAAAATTCACAACTTCTCAGAATTCTTCCCCTCTATAGCTTAGATGGATTGAGCACCTGCAACCAACCAACAACTCAAAAAACCAACTATCAACAAAACCTTAACCAAATCATTAGAGTCAACCAACTCTGATACCAATTGATGCAAGAGCATCTACCAAAAACAACCAACATCAGGGGTACTTCTAACCCTAAATAAACTGAGAACATAAAATTGAACAATCACCCAAAAATCCACTGTTCATTTCACCAAATTCACTTATCTATCCATCAAAATTCTCTAGCTATTCACAAGGCTTTTAGTCATCATTTTTCACAAAATCATCATCCACACCATTCTAAGATACAAATGCAACTTAACTAGCATCAAAATGATTGAACCAAATCTAAAATCACCATTAGCAATTCTACAGCAACCAAACCATCGACTACTCAAGAAGTTTCAAATTCTTTCATTAGGAAAAAAGATAACATTCACTCTACCTTATTTTCAAAACATCTTATCAGTGTTTCAAAGCATTGTATCATCATATTTAACTAAAACAAACCAAATAAATGGTCGTACAATTCTAATTTTTGAAACTCACAAACTCATACACACCATGAACCTTATCCCCACTTTTCTAAGAAGCCACAAACTATAAAAACAAAAAATTTAGGCTACAAACCTTTGTCCAATCTCCCAAGACACTATGCTCATCATATTTTAATTGAAACAAACCAAGTATATACTCACAAAAAACTATTCCAATAGATCCATTGATTCTTGCAAGCCAACCGCCCTTTACACATAGGATACAAATAGAACAAAATAGCATATCATTAATTTTTCCATCTAATCTTTTCCCTAAATATTTATACATCACTAACATCATTATTTAAGTAGTTACATCACAAACCCAACCACTTTTATCTATGTATTTATAAAATTACACATTCTTGCAATCTTAATTCCAAAACCCTTGTAGCATAGCAAGAAAAAAAATATGGGTACACAAATCAACCCATACTAAAACTCCAAAATCTATTCACTAATCCAGGAACCCATTTTTCCTAGTTCAACATATCTTAAAAGAAAATGTACTTTTTTTTGAAAATACATATGAATCAATAGACTGTCCACTTGAACATGCATCAAATTAGGTCTATTTTGCATAGCATGTACCTTTGAATCAATTCCAAAACACTAAATGACCTTTGGAAGCATTAAAAAAAGTCCTAAAACCTTCAAAATACAAACTTTCAGAAGTAAAAAGGCCCAATAATGCACTACACACTTAAACCCTTGTTTCTAGGCTTTTATAACACAAAAAATGAGGGTTTATTAAAATTAAATGTTGCAAACCTCCATATTCTCTACCACCTCTTCAAAAATGTTTACATAGGTCTTATTATGCTCTATAAATCAACTCCAAACATCTTTTTATGATATTTCCACAAATACCAACTTGTAACCATTCACTTCCATGAGGAAAACTCTATTTTTCTATAAGGACAACAACCTTCAACCTGCATTCTCTTCTTTCCCTACACATATCAACACACAAACCATATACATCATATAATTACCATAATCCACTGATTCCTAATGTCTAAACCAATGGATTAGTCATAAACTCCTATCTAGACTCTCAAAACCCCAATATTGGGTTGTAGACCGGTATGCAAAGATTGGATTCAAACTAATGATTTATTCAATCAAATCCCATCAAAATAGATTCAAAAAAAAGATACTACTGTACATTAATTTAATCAACAAGATTTTAGAGCCTTAAACCTCTATGCAAACCATAAAAACTAAAGAAAAACTGTAAGGAACACTAGAATTCAAAAACAAGGTACTTTCATTGATGGTAATCTTCAAGAATACAAAAGATGATATTTTGCTTGCCTTCTAAAAGATTTTATAGATGTTTCCCCAACCAATAAATTCCTTTACAAATTATTTTACCAACCTATCCCTTCAATTTTCCCACAAAGACTCTTCATCTTCTGATTTTTGCACTTTTTTGTATTTTACATAATTAGCAACTTTTTTCAATTTTTTCCAATTTTACCTTTGCCATCTTTTTGACCACCTAGTGACCTATAAAAGACTTAAATTCATTGAAATTTACCTCCCAAGACCTTTTTACAATGCTTGTAGTACCCCTCTATTTATGCATCTGCTTTTTGTTGTTATGTTTTCATACTGTTAGACTATGATACCTTGTTTGGATGTTTTGATCGCTAGTTTTGAGCGATAGTGGATTATTCTGTGACATGTTGATACATTGTTTGATGATTATTGATTTCAGTTATGATTAGATATAGCGTAGATGTTTACTTTCAGCTGTTTATCGATATGTACATGCTTATGATGGACTAACAACATTTATTTCATCAATTTGTTGTGATGTGTATTGGTGTGGAGAACGGAATCGCATCACTCGCTTGCGAGTGCCCTGCGATATCTATGATTTTCTCTACACGGTGTGTCTGTTTAATGCTTTTATATATATATATTTGTATGTATGTTATTGCTTGGTTGCAAGAATTGCAGGTACATGACACTGACTCCACCTAGGTATACAGGTCTAAGTGTGTCAAGACTCAACGGAAACGTTGATCAGGAGATAGTAGTTTGGTTTACCCTAGCCTAGTCTATAACCCTGGTCTTAGTACTTTGTCTGTTTTTAGTTTGAGTCATAGGTTGTATTGTCATTTTCTGTTTGGATAAATCATTTGAAAAGAAAATTTGGTTAATTTTTAATGTTGGAATATTGTGTTTTAAATTATTGTTATTTAAATTAATTTTAAATGTTAAGGAAATTACTTGCTCGATTATTTAATTAATTAATTAGCTTATTTGGTTAAAAGGTTTGATTTTAAAAGATCAAACTTATTTAATTAAATAAATTAATTAGTTAAATTAAAATATTAAGTGAGTAAATAGTGTTATTTGAAAATTAAATAAATTATGGAAAATTGTAAATTTAAATTAAAAAAATATGAATGAGATTTGAATAGTGGTAGTAAAATTTAAATTAAATTAAATTAAAATTTGCATGCAAATATTGAATTGGAAAAATTGCTGAGAAGTGGAGAAGATATTTTGTAACCTCTTCTCGACATGTGTGCCAGTGTGTTAAATGATTCTTGTTGAGAAGAAAATTGGTTACGGAGGATATTTTGGATCTCGGGAAAACAGAAGGGTTGTTCAATTTCCTCATGGGGGAAATTATCAGAGCTTTTGCAAAAATTCTCTTACTGTGTAAAATTCTTGATTTCTTAGAAGTTGTTATCTCTTTGTATCTGGTTGTGATTCTTTGTGGAAGATCCTCCAAAGGATTCTTGGTGGTTTGTCAAAGCTTTCATTGGATTTGGTACTTTGAATAAAGGTTTGGAAGATTGCGTTCTACACGCAAGAATCTCTCCAAAATCAAGATCTTCAATTCACAGGTATTTCCCTGGTATTTTATGTTGTTTTCTTTGGAAAAGAATTTTCTTTATTGTTAAATTCTTGTATTTTCTTGAAATATTTCTATAAAATTTTCTTGTAAATTTGTACCTCTCTGTTTTTGATGAAAAGAAATCTTTGAAAAATCATACTGGAAAAAGAAAATAATTAGAGTAATTTAAATTATGGAGGAAATTGGTTAATATCAAAACAGATTTGTGATTTGTTGAGATTGAAATTTGGAATTATATGAGGGAAATATTCAGTGTAATGATAGTGTTTATAATTGTCTATAAAAAGCAAATTCTGTAGATGCAAAATTCCATATTCCTGTGAATTATCTTTTCTTTTGACTGTATGTATATATATTTGTTATATATACATATATGTATTAAATTTAGTTATACATATACATATATATATACAAATCTATATGTATTTAAATTTGTTATAAATGTAACTGTATGAGCAGAGATTTTATTCGCAGGAAATGGTTGTACATGATTTATTATTTTGTGTTTTGGCGAATTTAAATTGCGCATTTTTCATTTAAAAAAAAATTAAAACGGATTTTATTCATGCTGGGCCGAGGGCTTACCCCATGGCCGACCCCCACAGGGTGCCGGTGCTACCGGCACAGCCGAGCCCTCCCATGGAGGGTTTCGGCTCTATAGAAGCCAACTCTGCCCTAAGTTAAATGGGAGAATATTGTGTAAAATGCAATATTAAATATATAAAACAAATTTTATACTTTTGACTTTTCCATTTCGAATTAAATTTTGAATTTCAATTTAAAGATTTAAATTTTTTTAAAATATATATATATATATATATGAATATGCATATATATAACTGTTGGTTTAAAATAAATATGTTTTAATAAAAAATATTATATATATATAAACATAATTTATATATATATATATATATATAAATATATTTGAGAGATTTGAGATTTATAGATTAGAAAATACTTATGATATTTTAAATTGCATGTAACTTTTTTGTAAAATTGAGAAAGTTAATTTGGTATATAATGATGCAATTTAATTTATTATTTGAGAAATAAAATTATGAACAAGTGAAGTTGTTTCTTGGTATTACTGAATGTTTGAATGGATTTAGTGTATCCAAATGATAAACATGTATTGTTTTAAATTGTTTGAAATCTTGAATTGGGTAAATGGGAAAGTCTCTAATGATCAAGTCTTCCAGATCAATTGTTAGATGGGGATTGTGATTGTTAAGTTAAATTTCTTGTGTTAACTAAGGATGTGTACATGGCCTTGTTTGGTGGTTTGACACATGTGTTATGAACATTGAATGTTGTTCATTTTAACGTGATTGGTCTTTTATATTGATTTTTGTTATATGTACACTTTGTAAACCTTAGTTAGAGAACTTAGAAATCCTTGTTATGTTTAGGGGAGTGGCTATTTGTAAGGGCCGATACACAAAGTGGTGTTAGGGTAACTTACAAATAGTTAAGTAAGTCAGTGAAAACTAAATGACATAGTAGTTAGATTAAAACTCTTAACAAGATTTTAATGCCTCACTTATGACTCTTGAGCTACTACAGTCATGAGTATAAGTTGAGAAGGATTGGAATGGTAGATTGATGTCTTGTTTCTTCAAGAGACACTCGATTCCACAATAATATGCAATAGGGGCCGGGTTTCGTAAGAGGTAACCAGGGTAACCCAAGGATTGGGGGCCAGAACCTAAGAAGAAACACCAGGGTAACCTTTGCATTATTGTGATGACACTCCACCTAGAATAACAGTTAACCTTGTATTTTTAGTTATTTCAATTGTCCAAAATCTGGAAGCAATGTAACCATTAGTTTGTTCTGTACTAGTGTCTAGGGTTAGTAGATTAGGTCTAGGTAACCTTATTACTATCTCCTAGCATGGGGGGTGGACCTACGGGTACCACATGGTTGGGTGGAATGTGCACCTTACTCCGTTGGGTCCCTAGTTTTGATCATGGCATCGAGAGCTTCATGGATGGAGAGCTCGCGATTGAATCTTATGTGTACTTTCATCATTTTATAGTGTAAACCTTGTATTGTAAAAAGTCCCTCAATTGTATAAGAGGTGAACAATGTAATTGTAATTGTAATCATTATTGGACTACCTCATCATATGGATGAGTATTGTATATTCTATCAAATGCAATGTATGGAAACATGTTTGTACTTTATTATGTTATCTTGAATGGAAATTTCAATGTTTATCTTTGATGTTTATGTTAATGTTATTAATTTGTGCAATGCGAAATACTTAAGTCACTTATGGAAACTCAAAGTAGTGAAACGTCTAGTAACTTAATGAATGTATGCAACTAATTAACTTAATATTAATACTTTAAAAAAAAATTATTACACCTTTATCCACAATTGCAACGTTCTTAGGTCATTAAGACGGGGCATTACAGATTGGTATCAGAGAAAAGGTTACAAACACTGGATGCTCTAGGTAATCACGAGCCCATTAAGTTGACCTAGTACGTAGTGTCGCAATTGTTAGCCTTGGTTGAATAGTATCTAAGACTCGTTATTGTTATGTGTAGGAACATGCCCAGGCGAGGAGGAAGAGGTCATGGTAGAGCTTGAGGTGGAGGCCAAGAGCCAATCCCTCAGGTTACTCCCCCTCCTAGCCCTAATCACAGTGATCAGGCAAAACAATTGGGTCAGAGAAATGAGGGACAGAATCCTGAACAATCAGCAGTAGAGGGTTCTCAGATACGTCAATTATTAGAGGAGGTCCTAGCTCGTCTTGGACCTAGACAGGTAGATGAGCAGGAGGCTGTGAGAGAGAGGGATAGATCCCCTAGGAGAGTAGAGGACATAGCACATCAGGATGCTATCATTGTTGGTCATATGAGGGATTTACTGAGGGCATGCCCTACTACCTTTGATGGTTTAGGAGGAGGATTAGAGGTAGATACCTGGCTATTGGATTTGGGTAGATGCTTTGCCATGCACCCATATGGTAGTAATACCCATGCCAGATGTGCTATTATGCACTTGAGAGGATTCGCCTCTACTTGGTGGCGCCTAGAGGAGCAGAAGCTCCACTTGGATATTGGATTTGTGTCTTGGGAGATGTTTCTCAAAAGGTTTAGAGCTCGGTTCCTTTTGGAACATTGGAGGCAGTGTAGGGCTGATGAGTTCCATGATCTACGTCAGTTGGCTCTTTCTGAAGAGCAATATGAACGTAGGTTCTACGAACTCAAGCAGTATGCTGGAATTGGTGATGATGAGCATATGCTAGTACAACACTTTATTAGGGGTTTGAATGCCTGTATTAGTGGAGGTGTCCGAGTCTTTAAGCCAAAGACTATGGAATTTGCGGTGGAGAAGGCTCACATAGTAGAGGAGAACCTTATTATGGCTTTAGGTGGGCACACAGGAGTGCAGATTGGGAGTGCTCCTGTAGTGGGTTTTAGTCCATGGGGTGGACAGGCACAGATAGGTGGTTCTTCCAAGAACCAACAGACACCCACAAAGGGTGGGTAGCAACAACAACAACGAACTCCTCAAAAGAACAATAACCCTCAACCAAAACAACAAAATAGTCCTCAAATAGGAAAGGGTCACAACTGGTGGCGCAACAAGCGCAATAGGCAAGATTAGCCTAGGTAGAGTGCTCAGTCTACTGTCAGTAGGGGTAGTTTTCAGCAGTCCAATGCACCTTCGGGTGGTAGAGGATTTGGCAGAGGCACAAGTTGTTATTCATGTGGACAGCAGGGGCACATAGCTAGGCAGTGTCCGATGAGAGGTTCTACTAGTTTTGGGCCTCGACCTACAGTTTCAGAGCCTACAGTGGGTGATGCAGGATGAGCACATACAATATATGTTGCGGTTAATGACCGCCAAGCCGATCACCAGAACACGATGGTCGAAACTTCAGGTAAGTTACATGGTGTTAGTGTTTCTATACTTTTTGATTCTAGAGCCACTGACTCCTTTATTTCACTGACCATTGTTGACCATTGTGGTCTTGTGGCAGTAAAACAAGGTGGTAATTGGCAAGTTGAATTCACCTCAGGGGTGAAAGTAGCAGTAGAAAACTTAGTACATAATTGTGAACTTAAAATTGGTACGTTAACTACCTTAGTAGATTTATATGTTACACCCTTAGGATCGTATGATATAGTTTTAGGTATGGATTGGTTAGCATCTTATCATGCTATAATTGACTATCGACTTAAGACAGTTAGTTGCATTAATGATTTAGGTGCAAAAGTGGAAATCGTAGGTATTCAAAGACCTATCTCTTTGCGGATGATATCTGCTATGCAATTAAAGAGATGTCTTCGTCAGGGATGTCAATTGTTTGCAACAACAGTTACTGATTTAGAAGAGGGTGAGAGTCGAGAGGTATCTCTTGATGATCATCCTATTCTTAGGGAATTCGCAGATGTGTTTCCTGATGACATTCCTGGAATGCCACCGAAGAGGGATATTGACTTTAGAGTTGACCTAGTTCCTGGAGCTGAACCTATATCTAGAGCTTCTTATAGAATGACGACACAGGAGTTAGAGGAACTTCATATCCAGTTAGAGGAATTATTAGAAAAGGGATTTATTCATCCTAGTGTTTCCCCTTGGGGAGCACCTGTTATCTTTGTAAAGAAGAAGGATGGATCTCTTAGGCTGTGTATTGACTATCGTCAATTGAACAAGGTTATGATTAAGAATCATTATCCTTTGCCAAGAATTGATGATCTTTTTGATCAAATTAAAGGAGCTAATGTGTTCTCTAAAATCGATTTGAAATTTGGTTATCATCAATTGTGAATAGCTGAAGCAGACATTCATAAAACTTCTTTTCGAACTCGTTATGGGCACTACGAATTCACAGTAGTACCATTTGGGTTAACGAATGCACCATCAGTATTCATGAGTTTAATGAATGGTGTATTTTGTACATACCTTGATCGTTTTGTCCTGGTATTTCTTGATGATATATTAGTCTATTCGAGAAACATGAAGGAACATGAAGAACACTTGAGACAGGTATTGCAATGTTTAAGGGAAAATCAATTGTATGCAAACCTGAAGAAGTGTGACTTCTTTCAACCTGAAATAAAATACCTTGGACACGTGATATCTGGAAAAGGTATCGCTGTGGATCCTTCAAAGATCCAAGCTATTGTGGATTGGCCTGTGCCTACTAATGTAGGTGAAGTTCGTAGTTTTATGGGTTTAGCTGGTTATTATAGATGATTTGTAGAGGGATTTTCTAGAATAGGTCATCATATTACTTCTCTTCAAAGGAAAGGGAAGAAGTTCGTTTGGACATAGCAGTGTCAGTTGGATTTTCAAATTCTTAAAGAAAAGTTAACTAATGCACCTATACTCATTGTTCCTGATCCTACTAAGGATTTCGTGGTATGCACGGATGCATCCTTAGAGGGTTTGGGAGCAGTATTGATGCAAGATGGGCGTGTGATTGCTTATGAGTCTCGCAAACTCAAGGATCACGAATTAAACTATCCTACTTATGATCTAGAACTAGCTGCAGTAGTGCATGCATTAGTTCATTGGAGGCATTTTCTATTAGGTCATCGCTTTGAACTTCATATTGATCATCATAGTTTGCAATACATCTTTACGTAACCTAACTTGAATGCTAGGCAAAGACGGTGGATGGAGTTCTTGTGTGAGTATGATTTTGAAGTAAAATATGTTCAAGGCAAAGAGAACGTTGTGGCTGATGCCCTTAGTCGACGTCGACATGAGATCTCTGCTACTACTCTTGAAGTTGATTTGAGAAGTCAAATAGTAGCTGCACTTTCTACTGATAGATTATATCAAGAAGTGAAGTCAGAAATTGAATCCAGTAGACCTTTAGAAGGTCGATTTGTAGGATATGTCCTAGAATTGGATGGTATATTATGGCATTTAGGTCATATTTATGTACCACATGTCAAGAGTCTTCGTACATTAACTATGACTGAAGCTCATCGAGCTCCCTATTCAGCTCATCTAGGAGTTAAGAAAATGCATGCCAACCTTCGACACTTGTATTTCTGGCCTGGTATGAAATGTGATATTGTTGATTATGTATCGAGATGTCTTGAATGCTAGCGAGTCAAAGTTGAGCATCATCATCCTGCTGGATTATTGCAGCCACATCTCATTCCTAAATGGAAATGGGATATTATATCCATTGACTTTATTGTAGGGTTACCCACATCGACACATCGACATGATGCCATTATGGTAACTGTTGACCGATTGACTAAAGTAGCTCACTTTTCACCAGTACGATCATCTTACAATGCTTCATCAGTAGCTAGGATATTCATGGAGGATATCGTTAGATTACATGGGATTCCTCATAGGATTATATTGGATAGAGATCTTGTATTTACTTCAGCCTTATGGACTTCATTACAACATGCTTTAGGTACCCAGTTAAACTTTAGTTTAGCATATCATCCTCAAACCGATGGTCAAACTGAAAGAGTTAACCAAATATTAGAGGATATGCTTAGGATGTACGTAATGGACCAACAGTCTCATTGGGAGGATTATCTGTATTTAGTAGAATTTTCTTACAACAATGGATATCAGAGTTCCATAGGTATGCCACCATTTTAGGCATTATACGGTCGTCCTTGTCGAACTCCACTAAGTTGGGATCAACTTGAGGATAGAGTGTTACTAGGACCTAAGATGCTTTGTGACATGGAGCAACAGGTTGACCGTATTAGAGAGCATTTGATAGTAGCTCAAGATAGGAAAAAGAAATATGCCGATGCGCATAGGATCGATCGACAGTTCACTGTTGGTGATAGAGTGTTTCTTCGAGTTCGACCGCGAAAGAGTCCAATCCGTTATGGAAAAGGCTCTAAGCTTGCACCTCATTTCATTGGACCATTCGAGATATTAGAGAAAATTGGTCCCATGGCATATCGACTCGCCTTACCACCCAGTTTGTCTCGTATTCATGATGTTTTTCATGTGTAAGTTCTTAGACCATATCATCCCGACATATCTCATGTACTTGATTGGAATGCGTTACAGGTAGAGCACGGGTAGATGGCTTTGGAGCCCGTGGCCATTCTACAGCACTGGACGCTCGATCTCAGGGGTCGAGACGTTGATCAGGTGAGGGTCCAATGGGATCCTAGCCATGAGGCTTTTGCTACTTGGGAGGATGCGACACGCATGAGGGAACTTTATCCCTATCTGTTCGCAGGCTTTTAGGAGCAAGCCTGATCCTAGGGGGGGAGGATGTAGTACCCCTCCATTTATGCATCTGCTTTTTGTTGTTATGATTTCATACTGCTAGACTATGATACCTTGTTTGGATGTTTTGATCACTGGTTTTGAGTGATAGTGGATTATTCTGTGACATGTTGATACATTGTTTGATGATTATTGATTTCAGTTATGATTAGATATAGCGTAGATGTTTACTTTCAGCTGTTTATCGATATGTACATGCTTATGATGGACTAACAGCATTTATTTCTTCAGTTTGCTGTGATGTGTATTGGTGTGGAGAATGGAATCGCATCACTCGCTTGTGAGTGCCCTGCGATATCTATGATTTTCTCCACACGATGTGTCTGTTTAATGCTTTTTTTTATATATATATTTGTATGTATGTTATTGCTTGGTTGCAGGAATTGCAGGTACATGACATTGACTCCACCTGGGTATACAGGTCTGAGCGTGTCAAGACTCAACGAAAACGTTGATCAGGAGATAGTAGTTTGGTTTACCCTAGCCTAGTCTATAACCCTGGTCTTAGTCCTTTGTCTGTTTTTAGTTTGAGTCATAGGTTGTATTGTCAATTTCTATTTCGATAAATAGTTTGAAAAGCAAATTTGGTTAATTTTTAATGTTGGAATATTGTGTTTTAAATTATTGTTATTTAAATTAATTTTAAATGTTAAAGAAATTACTTGCTTGATTATTTAATTAATTAATTAGCTTATTTGGTTAAATTGGTTTGATTTTAAAAGATCAAACTTATTTAATTAAATAAATTAATTAGTTAAATTAAAATATTAAGTGAGTAAATAGTTTTATTTGAAAATTAAATAAATTATGGAAAATTGTAAATTTAAATTAAAAAAATATGCATGAGATTTGAATAGTGGTAGTAAAATTTAAATTAAATTAAATTAAAATTTGCATGCAAATATTGAATTGGCAAAATTGCTGAGAAGTGGAGAAGATATTTTGTAACCTCTTCTCGACATGTGTGCCAGTGTGTTAAATGATTCTTGTTGAGAAGAAACTTGGTTATGGAGGATATTTTGGATCTCGGGAAAACAGAAGGGTTGTTCAATTTCCTCACAGGGGAAATTATCAGAGCTTTTGCAAAAATTCTCTTACTGTGTAAAATTCTTGATTTCTTAGAAGTTGTTATCTCTTTGTATCTGGTTGTGATTCTTTGTGGAAGATCCTCCAAAGGATTCTTGGTAGTTTGTCAAAGCTTTCATTGGATTTGGTACTTTGAAGAAAGGTTTGGAAGATTGCGTTCTACAGGCAAGAATCTCTCCAAAATCAAGATCTTCAATTGATAGGGAAATCTACAGGCAAGAATCTCTCCAAAATCAAGATCTTCAATTCATAGGTATTTCCCTGGTATTTTATGTTGTTTGCTTTGGAAAAGAATTTTCTTTATTGTTAAATTATTGTATTTTCTTGAAATCTTTCTGTAAAATTTTCTTGTAAATTTGTACCTCTCTGTTTTTGATGAAAAGAAATCTATGAAAAATCATACTGGAAAAAGAAAATAATTAGTTTAATTTAAATTATGGAGGAAATTGGTTAATCTCAAAACAGATTTGTGATTTGTTGAGATTGAAATTTGGAATTATATGAGGGAAATATTCTATGTAATGATAATTTTTATAATTGTCTGTAAAAAGAAAATTCTGTAGATGCAAAAATCCATATTCCTGTGAATTATCTTTTCTTTTGACTGTATGTATATATATATTTGTTATATATATATATATATATATATTTATAAAATTTATTTATACATATACATATATATATATACAAATCTATATGTATTTAAATTTGTTATAAATGTAACTATATGAGCCGAGATTTTATTCGTAGGAAATTGTTGTACGCGATTTATTATTTTTCATTTCGACGAATTTAAATCGCACATTTTTCATTTTTTTTAAAAAAAATGGATTTTATTCATGTTGGGCCGAGGGCTTACCCCATGGCCGACCCCCACAGGGAGCCGGCTGTGAGGGCAGCGCTCGGCGCTACCTTCACAGGCAGTGCCGGCGCTGCCAACACAACCGAGCCCTCCCATGGAGGGTTTCGGCTCTGTGGAAGCCAGCTCTGCCCTAAGTTAAATGGGCGAATATTGTGTAAAATGCAATATTAAATATATAAAAAAAAGTTTATACTTTTGACTTTTCCATTTCGAATTAAATTTTGAATTTCACTTTAAAGATTTAAATTTTTATAATATATATATATATATATATATATATATATATATATGAATATGCATAAATATAACTATTGGTTTAAAATAAATATGTTTTAATAAAAATATTATATATATATAAACATAATTTATATATATATAAATATATTTGAGAGATTTGAGATTTATAGATTAGAAAATACTTATGATATTTTAAATTGCATGTAATTTTTTTGTAAAATTGAGAAAGTTAATTTGGTATATAATGATGCAATTTAATTTATTATTTGAGAAATAAAATTATGAACAAGTGAAGTTGTTTCTTGGTATTACTAAATGTTTGAATGGATTTAGTGTATCCAAATGATAAACGTGTATTGATTTAAATTGTTTGAAATCTTGAATTGGGTAAATGTGAAAGTCTCTAATGATCAAGTCTTCCAGATCAATTGTTAGATGGGGATTGTGATTGTTAAGTTAAATTTCTTGTGTTAACTAAGGATGTGTACATGGCCTTGTTTGGTGGTTTGACACCTGTGTTATGAACATTGAATGTTGTTCGTTTTAACATGATTGGTCTTTTATATTGATTTTTTTTATATGTACACTTTGCAAACCTTAGTTAGAGAACTTAGAAATCCTTGTTATGTTTAGGGGAGTGGCTATTTGTAAGGGCCGATACACAAAGTGGTGTCAGGGTAACTTACAAATAGTTAAGTAAGTCAGTGATAACTAAATGACACAGTAGTTAGATTAAAACTTTTAACAAGATTTTAATGCCTCACTTATGACTCTTGAGCTACTACAATCATGAGTATAAGTTGAGAAGGCCTGGAATGGCAAATCAATGTCTTGTTTCTTCAAGAGACACTCAATTCCACAATAATATGCAATAGGGGCCGGGTTTCGTAAGAGGTAACCAGGGTAACCCAAGGATTGGGGGCCGGAACCTAGGAAGATACACCAGGGTAACCTTTGCATTATTGTGATGACACTCCACCTAGAATAACAGTTAACCTTGTATTTGTAGTTATTTCAATTGTCCAAAATCTGGAAGCAATGTAACCATTAGTTTGTTCTATACTAGTGTCTAGGGTTAGTAGATTAGGTCTAGGTAACCTTATTACTATCTCCTAGCACAAGGGGTGGACCTACGGGTACCACATGGCTGGGTGGAACGTGCACCTTACTCTGTTGGGTCCCCAGTTTTGATCATGGCATCGAGAGCTTCATGGATGGAGAGCTAGCAATTGAATCTTATGTGTAATTTCATCATTGTATAGTTTAAATCTTGTATTGTAAAACATCCCTTAATTGTATAAGAGGTGAACAATGTAATTGTAATTGTAATCATTATTGGACTACCTCATCATATGGATGAGTATTGTATATTCTATCAAATGCAATGTATGGAAACATGTTTGTACTTTATTATGTTATCTTGAATGGAAATTTCAATGTTTATCTTTGATGTTTATGTTAATGTTATTAATTTGTGCAATGTGAAATACTTAAGTCACTTATGGAAACTCAAAGTAGTGAAACGTCTAGTAACTTAATGAATGTATGCAACTAATTAACTTAATATTAATACATTAAAAAAAAATTATTACACCTTTATCCACAATTGCAACATTCTTAGGTCATTAAGACGGGGCATTACAATGCTTTTACAATTGAAAGTTCAATTTTTACAAATTTTCCAATTAAAGGCATCTAGTGAGCAAGGTGCTCCTACACCAGTTTGCACAATAATGAAAAGGTTTAGGGTCAATGTATATGATAACTTCCTTATCATTATGCAGAAATTTCAAGAACTAATGGAATGTTGAAGGGACTAATTTTAAGGCATGGATCCATGGTCATCCCAAGAGAAGGTTGTATGGTGACTCAAGATCCAATACTTGACATGTTGTCTTTGCTATTGCTAGTTCTATTTGAATGGGACATCTGATTGTTCCTTCTGATTTTCTCCCCATATCATCATAAGCCCTTATGGAGATACTTTCATTTTTTTCTATTACATCATCAAAATATCCAATTTTTTTTACTAATTTTAGGGTACAAATTTTTAATCGTGCACCATTATCTATCAGCACTCTCTTGACCTTGTGTTCATTGAAACACACTTCTAAATAGAGAGCTTGATTGTGGAAATATTTGTGGAATGTCTTTCTTAGAAATGACCAAGTGATGGGTGGAGGTGATGTTACCAACTATGGCTTGAAACTGATCAATGTTAAGGTTTTTAGGGATTGATGTTTCAATAAGAGCTTTCTCCAAGATTTCTTTATGTGCTAGTGACAAATTCAAAATCTCAAGGATGGAGATTAAGGTAGGAGTTTTCTTTAATTGTTCCACAATGTTGTAGTCATTTGATGGTTTTATTATGGCTTTTTCCTGGGGTGGGGCTCCTTGGATTGCAACTCTTCCTCTTCATGTACTTATGTTAGACTCAGAATCTTTTCCTAGTATGGTTACAACATTGATGGTATGATCATCTTGAAAGATGTTTCCTATGAGTTCATCATAGGTAAAGTTGGCTTTACCTATGATATTTCCCTTTACCCTTGTCATTTCCGCTAGAATGGTCATGGATTTCATCCTTGTAGATTTCTAAGTCTTTATTTCCAGGATGATGTTCTATGTCCACCTCTCCTTTTCTATTAAGTCGTGGACGATGTTTTTGAGCCTCATGCAATTGTTGGTGGTATGACCCATAATTTTGTGAAATTCACATTTGAGATTCTCATTATACCAAGGGGGTTTTGAAGTTTCGCTCCTCATAGCTTTTTCTATCATTAACCTTAATGAGGTTTGTTTGGACCAATTTGCACATACCTCAAGGGGTTCTCTTACTGAAGTGAATTTTCTTCTAGGTAGGTTGTATTTCTTTGGTGGCCTCCTTTGATCATCCTATCCTTGATTTGGTTTTTGGTTGTCTGGTTGGTTGTTTTGAGGATAATTGAGTTGGTTGTTTGACACGTTTGGAGAATAGCTTTGTTTTGTTGTTTGAACATTATTTTGTGGGATATTGGAAGGGTGCATGTTTCATACAAATTTAGCATCAACCACTCCATCATTGGTTACATTTTTTATCTTTACCCATATCTTTGTGTGGACACTGAAAAAGTAACCCTTCTACTTTTTCTCATGTTTACACCCTCCTAGTGGACTTTGGCTTGATTTTTCCTAAATTTAATGTTGTAATGTGGCCAACACATTCACATTAGGTCTTGGACCCTTAAGAATCATTAAGAATTCTAGGATGCCTTGTAAAAGTTTTGTGAAGTTTTGTAACCCACTTTCACACTTTTCTAGGACCTTTTCATTATAATTTACTTAAATAACCTCTTTTTATCACTTACCAAATCTTATTTCAAAGTTTTGTAAAGAGTTGTAACAAACTCTCATGCTTTTCTAGACTTTTCATCACTAATTCAACCCTTTCTTATGTTTAAGTGACCCCTTAATACACTTTCTAGCCATACTTAGGTGTATTTTTTAGAAGATTCCCATTAAACCTTATTAAATACACTTAAATCCCTGACACCCAGTAAAATTTCCCTAGTGGGACCAAGTTGCCACCTGGGGTGACTTAGTCCCACTAGGCGCAAAAATCAAAATAATTTTAATTTTCTAGTAGGATTTTATTCTCTTGACCTTAAGGTTGGCCTATGATGTGTTATTTTTGGGGAATATTAGAAAATCAAGTATAAATAAAGGGTTTTTCTCTCATTTTCACCCCCATTCATTCACTTAATCATTCAAGCAATTCTTAAGCAATTATCAAGCATTCTAAGTACTTTCCAGCATCCATAGGAGCATCTTGTTGCATACCTTCGGATTTCAACATCAAGGGTTTGGTGAGTTTGTGACATTGCATGTTATTCATTCGTCGTTCTCTCTTTATTTCATTTCATTATCTAGGGTTTGATTACCAAATTAGGGCTTGACCAAAGAAAACCCCTATTCTCTAACCCTTAACCCTTTTCCCCCTCCTTGCATGTGTGCTTACAGGTCTTGTATGTATATTTGTCAAAGTGTTTGGTGTTAAAAGGTGGTCAACAATCCATCAAAGTCATTCAAGTCAACAAAGCCCTAATTGGAGCTTGGAGACCTCTTTCAACCCATTTTTTGTAATTTTTGAACTGGACACCTATCAGGAAGGGAAGTGTGGACTAAAAGATATAGATTCCTGCCCTGAATTTCCTGTGATTCCCAAGTGGACTAAGTCACCATATGTGGTGAATTAGTCCCACTGTCAGGCTTGAAATGTGATTTTTATAGTTCTGAGTACCCATTTGGCATAAACTTATTCTGGTAGAATCTCCCCGAAACATAAATAAGTCTCCCAGCTTGGTGTAAGTGCCCTAGTTGCCTTCAACAACAAAATTTGTAGGATTCCGAAGCCTCTCCGCATCACATTTCAAATTCTAGGTGTACCTATCTAGTCTTGTTTAATTTTGTTGTTGTTTACTTGCATTCTTAGGTGTTTTTTCATACATCACTATATTTTCAAAAAACTTGCATATCTTAGGTTTTGCATTAATAATCATCTTTCTTTTTCAATTTATCACATTACTTAGATATTGTATTTAGGCATATTGCATCCATCCTTGCATTGATTTTGAGTGTAGAAATTTCCCATTTTGGCCCATCTTTCTCCTTTTAGGTGAAAAACCCTAGAAGTTTTAGAAAGCCCTTGGGTACCAAAATCTTTGTTTACATTTTGGTGAACCTAACTTTTAAATATTTTCTTTTTTATTTCAAGTGCATTTGCATCCTAGGTTTAACTTGCATCAACATTGCATTAGGTTTTGCATTATTTAATTTACATCCTAGGGTTTTAAGAATTGCATTAGTGAAAAGTTCATATAGCTTGCATTTTTGAATCATATTTCATTGGAAAATAACAAAATTCTACATTTTCACACTATAAATGCATCTGTGCATCTGAAAGGCATAAAATTTCATTTAAAATTTCTGAAAAATCTCAAAAAATTCATCACTAGGACTAATTTTCCACACTAGGCCACTTACTACTCCTAGACATTTTGCAGTGTAATTTCTAGCATTTTCTGCATATTTTCTGTATTTCTATTTTCTGCTATTGCATTACTATTACAATTTCCAGAATTGTAGTTATCAACATTTTGTTGCTCCTAGTTTACATTACATTTCAATCCACCTGAATTTAGAAACCTTTGCATGATTGTTTGGTGTCCTATTTCTAATACCTTAGTGAGAAGAAGCTCAAGACTCATGTTATCACATGATAATACACATGTTATGGATCTTGGATTGTCTAAAGCTTCCACTCCTAGTATTACAACTTGTACACTAGGCATGGACCCTACCTTTAGCAACTCTTTTCCTTCCAATACCATGCAAGTCAACACATCTAATGATCACATTTCACAAGAAAAAGTCATTAACATTCATGAGGACTTAACACATCTCCAACATTCATTGTGTCTTGAAAATAATTCAGCCACTACAATTCCTGCTATAGAAAACATCCATCAAATGCTTGAATGTGATGAAGGCCTAAACGTTATGAAAAAAATTGCTGAGATATACCACAAACATGTTCCTTCCACCTCTAGTACATCTCAACTAGAAAACACTGTGGTTAGTCAAGGAGGACCTAACACAACTCCTTCAATAGTAGCATCCATACCTACCTATGTTTCCCCTCAAGTCACCACAATAATGCAACAAGTTAGCAATGTGATTCCTTCCTCAACTATTCCTACTAGCATTCCTAATTTTTATGTGGCTTCACATGTTCTATCCTCTTCCACTATACCATCTATAAGCATCCCCTTCACTTGCCCCACCACTACATACACTCCATCACCACTTTCCCTTCCACCCCATACCACTTACACTAAACCTCTCATAACACAACTTTTTTGAACCGTCTCATCCATGCAAAAGCAAATATACACAATCAACCAAAACTAGAATGGACCACCCACCTATTATGTTCATAGCAGCCCACTATCCCTAGAAATATTATGAAAAATGATGCCATAAGGAATAGAGATTCCTATATTTGAGAAGTATGGAGGGAAGGGAAATCCTTCTAACCATGTTAATGCTTACACCACCTTATGTAGTGACTTTGTCCTAGATGATAAACTATTGGCAAAATTGTTTCCTAGGACTTTAAAAGATATTGCCTTAGAATGGTTTTCATCCTTACCAAAAAATTCAATTCGTTCATTCAATGAACTATTTGATGCATTTAGAAATTAGTTCCAAGTGCATATGACTCCAAAGGAGACCTTGGTCAATTTGCTTAGATGTAAACAACATGAAGAGGAAAATATAACTAATTTTATCTCACAATATCAATCTCTTTACTCTCAAATCGATGTCAAGATTCTTGATCCACATCTTCAAAAGATGTTTATAGAAAACTTGAAAAGTAAACTTTAGAATTAACTCACAATGATGAAATTTCCCTCCTTTATGCATGTGTGTACTGTCCTTTGTGATTATCACAATTTTCTTAGTAGTCATGATGCAAAGTCCACTTCTAGCTGAGCTGAGAAATCTAAACATGCCAATCCAAACAATTCACAACTATTTAGAAAACAAAACAAAGGGTTCTTATAGTTCAATCCCCCTCAACAAACCACTCAACTCATCAATAACCAAGTAGCCAGTGTGATACCTTATAGTTATGGAGATATGAAATGATAGTTTACACCTTTACCAGACACTCTTTATAACACCATGTCCCAACATATAAAGCAACAAATGATTACTTTACCTATTGTTAAACCACTTGATCCTACTAAACATTTACCTCCAACCTTTAAACCCAATGCTTATTTTCATTATCATAGATAAAATGGATATAGAAAATAAAATTATAAGTTCCTTAAATGCCTTGTGAAAGACCTCATTGATTCTGGTTGTCTATCTGTTTCCAATGTTAATGTTCAAGGCAATAAATCTATTTCCCCACCCAATCAAAACTTACAAATTTTCACTGATCCCATTCCCAGACATAATGTTTCATTTGTCAAATCTAATGAAACTACAAACAATGATGTGATGAATATTCATACATATATCTAACATCTTGATCGTATTCCACATACCACCACTATTAATCCTATGGATGAAATGGTAGGCACGATAAATGTTATCCCTCATAAGGGCCAACCTAATAAATCTCTTGATATTACTTTCTCATCTAAGGACATACTCCCAAATCTTCTTGATGGTCCTCTTTACATAGCTGGCCATATTTATGATAAACCCACTAATGGGATACTTATAGATCCTACCTATGGAGAGAATGTGATCAGTGAGGAATTTTTGGTATTACATGATCTTTATCAAGATGATTGTGATAAAATAAAAGCATGGATCAAAAAACACAATGGTTTCACTAGCCCTATGATAGGATCAATCGCCCTTCCATTACAAATAGGAGCTAAAATAGTGGATGTTACATTCTCCATCATTTCGTAGTCAGATCAATTTCATTTGAGGCTAGGCCATCCATGACTTCACTCAATGAAAGTTGTCCCTTTGGTCATACACAAATGTTTAAAGTTTTTTCTTGAAAATGGCATATTCACTGTTCACCATAGTGGATTTAACCCTTTGTCTTCTAAAGGAAACTTCTCCTTGTAAGCCTTTTGGTATAAGCCCATGGAACCTATAATGCCTCGCAAAGACTTCTTTTTCATTACTTACCAAAAATTTAAAGCCATGAAAACTATAGAATTATCTCTCCACAACACGTCCCCATCCACTTTTGACACTCCAATCCTAGATGAAACAATGCTTCAACCAGAACAAGAACCCACCCATAAAACTCAACCAACACCTAAAACTTCTCCCACATTGTCCAAATAACCACAAGATTATGATAACAACTTTGTCATGCCTCCTCATATAAAACAATTTTATAAGAAAAAGGAGAAAGTGGATGAACAACCTTCCATGGTTTCTTTTGTTCCTCCCTTTAGGGAAGAAAAGAAACTAGTGGTTGATCAACCCACTCCTCCACAAGCACAACTTGACAATAAAATCAAAAGAAACCAAAGAGCTAGGGAGCATAGGCATCGACGTCATGCCCCTTCTCGCAAGTAACAAGATGAAGAAAATAAAGAAAATAAAAATTCGCACATGATAGAAGCAATGCATGATGACCCTCTTCCCCAATCACAACAAAATGATCACATACAACAACCACAACTTGTGATACACCCTTCATTGGACATTATCATCTATCCTCCTATTGTGATTAACCTGGATGACAATGATGAGATTACTAAAATAGATGAAGAGGTGCATAATGACCTAAATACATTATTTTCCTCTTCCATGATCTTGAACGACAAATCTCCTACAAGTGTAGAACCTAGTACTTCCCCTAGTTTGGCACTTTCAATTGTCCCTTTGGCTAGTTTTCTTCCCTTGACATCTCCTGAACATGATTGGGAGGTGGATGAATTGTGTTGGCCTCCTACAATGATTTAATAACTAAGTGCTTATATTGATGATTCAAAGATTGGACATCTAACCTAAATAGCCATTTCAATCATCATGAAGGTCCATTTAACTTGTCAACCTAGGGACATGAACTTGAAATGGGCTAGCACAGTATGTGCACTAGGAACTCAAAGTAGTCATTGCATTCTATAGCTAAGGAAAAAACAATAATGAAAGTAAATTGATTGAAAGGGAAAGAGACAAATGTTGAACATCAATAAACAACTATGCTAAGCTGAAATGCATAACAAGAATGAAAATCTGAGCAATAAACAAGAAACTGCTTTGTCTACTTTGGCTACAGGAACAATCACAAAATGGAATTCTAGTCATCGTAGGAACAGTTAGTGCCAAATTTCTAACTAAGTACTAAACAATGAGTAATACTAAACTAATGCTAAACTAAGAAAATGGATTACTCACCAAGTGGGCCCCCTTGGATAAGTATCCTTTAAAACTAAGGAGAACTCAGATGCTCAAACTTAGAACTTCATTTTATTCACTATAAATCATGCATACAAAAGAGTAATGTATTTGTATTACTGAAAATTAGAGAGTACAAGTACAATATCAAATCATGCAACCTCATAAAGAAGGATCATCAAATCATTATTTATACTACAACTAAACAAGGCAGTCAACTCCATGACTATGAGGATGCCATTTAGAGAAAATAGGGAAAGTGGAGTGATGGTGGTTACACATGCATGGAATCTGGTTAGACATGTAGGTCCAAATGTAGATCCAACACAACGGTAACACTCATACATGATCAATCATTAAAGTCCACTACAAGTCAGTTACGTTCAGTTGCATGAAGAATCTTCTTCCATCGGCTGCCTTTGACTTGGAGTGATTCCTTAGCTAGATGTTATGGTGCATGCCCAACTGGCAGTGTCTTCCTCAACTTAGCACATTAAATTTACATGGAAAATTTAGTACGCATAATAACTACACATCTATAACCACTCTAAGGAACATTCATTAACCACATGAAAAATCAATATAGATAATCCAAAAAATATGCCAAATGTCATTAGAGCTTGCATAGATAGGATAATGTCAAATGTCAATGGTTTGAGGGAAACATTATGAAAATACCAAATTTAATCATCAAAGTTCATGACATCTACCAAAAAATAGACTATAGATTCTACCCAAAATTGGACCAAAAACTAGGCTTATCACTCCCCCCAACCTAACATTTTACTTGTCCTCTAGTAGGGGAAGGGTTGTTCTTTAGCTTGGTCAAAGCTTTGAAATTTGTAATTGATAGCTATCCAACATTAGTGGTTGCATTGCATGAATCCTTGACAGCTTAAAAGAGAGATATTTCTCTTTCAGGACTAGAGCATTGACCCTTAGAGGGTTCCTACATTCCAAAATCTATGGTGCCAAAGTTGCCATGTCATCCACCCTCTACTTTAGGGTGGCAATTTTTGCATTTCTATTCTCAATCTCTTCATCCCTCTTTTGAATTTCCTCATTCAATTTTCATTTTCCCTTTTTCCATTCTTCCTCTCTTCTTTCTATTTCCCTCAATAAATTCAAAATTGTTGTATGTAATGCAAAATCAAGAGGATTATGGATTCCTACTAGTATTTTTGGTGGTTTCTCCTCATATGACACTATCTGCATGGACTTAGGCTATCTAGTTATCTCTGGCTGCAGGGGTACTATTTCTTCTTCTATTTTTTACTATAGGGACTCTCATTCTTGTTCTTATTGTGGCTGCATGAACTCTTGCTCCGGTTCTGGCTGTTGTTGTAGGACTTCTTGCTCATGCTGCGGGAAGTCCTGATTTTCCTCCAACTCTTCTGCAATGTTAGCAAGATCAACTAGTGTTATATTTGTTGCTCTCCTAAATATGTCTTCTTCTTCTTCAACATTCTCCTTCCCCATTGGAGCTTCAGGGTCCTCATATGAGGTCTCACCAGGTTTAGGGCTTTCCTATGAAGGCGTACCGATTTCAGGGCCAACTGGTCTTGATTTCCTAGGAGGTCTCTCATTTTTTTCTTTGGCTACAAGATGAATAGTGTCAACCTTCCTCTTCTTAGAACTTGGGACCTTTCTTTCTACAAGGTGTGTTTTAGCCTTCCCTTTTCTTGTTTCTACTTCTCTCTATTGTGCCCTAGTTTTTATCAAGGTTTCAAGTGGAATTTCATCATCAGAATCTGAGGAAGAGCTTTCTTTTTTTGAGTGCTCTATTCCAGAAGAACTAATTTCTATGGTTTCTTCTACTATAGGATGATTCACACTAGAGCCAACAACAGAGGTTGAAGCACCATGAATGGCTTCTATTGTGCTTAATCTCTTGCTAGACCTATGGGATTGGGGAAAAGCCCTAGGTTGCAAGTGCTCAGGTCTAATTTGATCAACATTTATAAACTCTTCCCAAGTCATTCTAGATACATAAAGACTTTTCAACTAGCAATTTAATTAGGCAATGGTGGGAAGTAGAATTATCCCTACCTTTTTGAGTCTCGACCACCATGATTGAGAGAATATTGTATAGCACGATAGGAAAATTCATCCTCCTTCCATGCCTCATATGATTCAAAAGCTTGAAGTGGAAAAAATGCAAATTTTAGTAGCAACCCTCACAAATGATTTATTTGATAACATAAATGGCTATTTGCTTCCATGGCTTGGGTATAGACATTATCTTTGCACCCTATTTTTCTATGCTCAATGGGGGGTCGTTCAGGTCTATAAATTTGGCCCTCATTGATTTGGCATCTTTGGAAGTAGGGTAATTTTCACCATCAACAAGTGACCTTGTGACCTCTACAATTCTTTCCTCTGTTACCACAACTTCCAACCCTTTTACTGTGGCTTTTCCTTCTAAAAATGTGTAGGAAAATTCAATCGCAATGCTTTCATCAAAGCCATCCAGCTTCAAGAAGTAATCTAACCATCCACAGTTTCTAAATTTAGCTTGGCATTATAAATCCTACAATAAAATATTATGCACCATGGGATCATTTTGAATTAACTCACCTCCCATTGTCTACAATCAAACAAATTCTCTACAACTTCTTTTCCTGCAATTCCTGTCTGAAAATCAAATGCACTTTCTTGTAATATTTTCTAAATTTCTAGTGCCAACCTGCTAAATTTCCTTTCTTTGTTTTACAACTGTGGCTCTTCAACTCAATATTATGACAGGGTCAATAATGGCAAGAAAAGGGGTGATAAAGGAGATTTATGATGGGAAGAAATGGTGGCTACAGTTATTGCCACTTCACACATGTAAGTCATCCTCTCACTTAGATTTCAAATCAGCTCATTTTAAAATTTCTAACATAGCCTAGCATGAATTGACACATGGGAAATATATTTGCATCTTTTTCTTTCCCTTCCCCAAACCTAAATTTGGACATGTTTCTACACATGCGAGATGAGAGTAGTGATTTGATAGGGAATAATGACATTTATGTGAATTTCTATACTAACATACAATGATTAAATGAATGCATTTAAAATATGATTAAAGAAAGCAATTAATACACACCTACCTAAATGTGTAGAAGATTTGTTGCAAAGATCATGGAGAAAGTATTGCTTTCCTTTTTGGAGAATAAATTGAGCAATAAATGAAGTGAAATGAGGTGAGGTGGAATGAAGTGATGGAAGAGACAGAAAGGTGGTGATGGATGGGTGGATGGGATAATGAACAAAGAAATGGACTTCCACGTAAGTGAAAGTATTTATTATAAAAAATATGTACCTTAATTAGCTAGAAAGAGGGACACTAGGTCCAATGACTTCGGCTATAGGAAGCTCAAGTGTTGAATGTTGGGTGAATTGCTACAAGAACTCTTCTTTAGAAGTTGGCTTGTGATATAATCTAAGGTGATGACCATTGACAAGTAATTTGAACCTGACAAGGTCAATGGAGGTAAGTTGAACAAATCCATTAGGAAAGACCTCAACAACTTTATATGGTCCTAGCCACCTTGTCTGTGATTTTCCTGTATTATCCTAGTATCTTGAATCATAGAGAAAGGCCCAATCTCTTGGTTTGAATTTCTTATCCTTGATAATTTTTTTGTGCCACTTGATTCTTTGATTCTACACTACTTCTATATGTTGCAGGGCTTCCCTTCTTATCTCATTCAAAGCATTTAGTTGCATGATTCTTTCTCTATGTGCCTCAAAAATATCCATCCCCAAATCTATTACAATCTGTAGAGTCTTATATTCAAATTGAATAGGCATCATAGTTGTCTTTCGATACAACAAATCAAATGGGGTGAAGCCTGTAGTTGTTTTCCACGTTGTCCTATAGGCCCAAATAGCTTCTGGTAATCTATTTTTCCAATCCTTTCTATGGATAGCTATTTTTTTAGTTAGAATGGCTTCAATTTCTCTATTGGTCACCTCAACTTAGCCATTAGCCTAGGGGTGATAAGGAGTAGACTTCTTATGCCTTATGTTGTACTCATTAACTAGTGTGCAACAAGAGTTGATGTGAATTGAGCTCCTTGATCAGTCACTATTTCTCTTGGGACTCCATATCTTGTGAAAATATCCTCATGGAGAAATTATGCAACCTTGTTATCTCTTGTATGCTTCATGGCCTTAACTTCTACCCATTTTGTCACATAATTAGTTCATACCAATATATAAGACTTACAATTTGATGGAGGGTCAATGGGTCCCACAAAATCCAATCCCCACTTGCCAAAGGGAGTGATTACTACCTAAGGGCACAGTGGAATCTCATCAGATCTAGTTGGTCTACCTATTCTTTGACATCTATCACATTTTCTAGTATACCTTCCTACATCCTTGTGAAGTGTTGGCCAGTAATACCTTGTGTTCAAAACCTTCATTGTTGTCCTCTTGGTTGCAAAGTGTCCTCCACATGGTTCATTGTGACATACATGTAGAATGCCATATGTATCATCTCCTCTCACACATCTCCTTATGACATGGTCTAGTCCAGTATAAAAAAAACATCCAACAATCCAAGAGAAAGGAAAAGATTTTTCAATGAGTGCCCTTTTCTCTTTTGGGGAGAAGTGGGAAAGAACTTTACCTATGACCAAATAATTGGCTATGTTAGCATACCAGGGTGTTTGTACATTAAGGGAGAATAGATGCTCATCAAGAGAAGAGTTGTTTATGGGCTGATTGTCTTCTGATGTAGTTAGTCTTGAAATAAAATCTGCAACAACATTGGCCTTCCATTGCTTATCCACAATGGTTATATCAAACTCCTACATCAACAATAACCATCTTTCCAATCTACCTATGATCAAAGGTTTATTCATGAGATATCTAATGGCTACACGATCGGTGTGCACAAATATTTGGTAGCCTATTATGTAATGTCTGAATTTTTGTAGTGCATAGATTACTACCAACATCTCTTTCTCTGTCAATATATAATTGAATTCAGCTCTTTGTAAATTTCTGCTGACAAAGTAAATAGAATTTTCAATAGGTCCTTTCTATCCTAAGTCCGCTCCTATGGCATAATCTAATGCATTAGTATGGATGTGGAAAGGAAACTTCCAATTAGGCCCTTTGAGTATAGGAGCATGATTCAAAGCTACCTTCAATTCAGAAAATGCCTTGTCACAAGCTTGAGTCCACTGGAATTTAACATCTTCAGTGAGAAGAGTGTATAATGGTGTTGCTACCCTGCTAAAATCCTTAATGAAACACCTATAATATCCTGCATGACCCAAGAAACTCCTAACATCCTTTTCTTTTGCAGGTGTGGGTAGATTTGTGATTACCTGAATCTTTGTAGGATCTACTTGAATTCCCTTGTGGGAGATGTAGTGGCCAAGAACTACTCCCTCTTGCATCATCATGAAGCACTTTTCAATATTTAAGGATAGGTTTTGGCCTTCACATCTTTGTAGGAATCTCCTAAGATTTTTCAATGCTTGATTAAAATCAACACCATAAGTGGTGAAGTCATCCATATAAATCTCTATGCAATCATGAGAAATGTCTAATAATATGCTAATGACTTCCCTTTGAAAAGTTGCAGGTGCATTGTACAAGCCAAATGGGAGTACCGAATAGGCATATATCCCCCATGGATAGGTAAATGTGCTCTTCTCCTAATTCTCTAGTGCAATTTAGATCTAGTTGTAGCCACTGAATCCATCTAGAAAAGAAAAGTATTACTTTCCTACAAGTGTGTCCAAAATTTGATCAATGAAGGGTAAAGGAAAGTGACCCTTCTTGGTGGCAGCATTAAGTTCCCTATAATCAACATAAACTCACCATTTCCCTCCTTTCTTAGGAATAATCACTAATCAAGACACCCAATGATTATCTAAAATGGGGTAGATAAATCCTACATCTAGTAATTTATGTAGTTCTCCTTTCACAATTTCTCTTAGTGTAGGGTTAATTCTTCTTTGTGGCTATCTTACTGGGGTGCAATCATCTTTGATGTAAATTCTATGTATAAATTTTAGGATACATTCCCTTCATATCATGATAATCCCATGAAAATGCACGTTGATCGGTCCTTAATAGGTTCTCCAATAACAATTGTTGTTCTACATTAAATTTACTATTAACATTCAGATATTTTCCTTCTCACACCTGTACTTGTGTAGTTAACTCTATCATGGCTACTTCATTAACACATGGTAACTTTAGTTCATATGGAAGAAATGTATGGGATATACCTATTGTTGTAGGAAGTCTATCTACATGAATAGTGGTTGCAAGAACAATAGCTACAAGAAGAACGTCTACAGGAACAATGGCTACAGGAAGAGTAAGCAGAAGTGTCCTGACAGGAGTAGTAGAATGAGAATATGATGCTTCCTCCACTTCACAATGGTTCTAAATGATGTTAGCCAATAATTCATCCTCATCTTCGAGTTGCATGAAAGAGATTTTTCCTAGCATCATAAGTTGCACCACAAAATTAACTTGCTCAATCTCTTCACCAGCTTGTGGTCATACAGGGTTATCTTCATCATGAGATGGCTGAGTAGGTGCATAAAGGATGAAATTTTTAGTGCTCCTCCCATTTTAAATAGTCATGTCACTTGACTGACATCTAGTGTATGCATCTGTAATTGCTAACCAAGTCCTTCTAAGAATAATGGGATACCCACCTAGTGTATCCTTAGGAGAAAGAATCATAAAGTCTATTGGGTACTCCAAGGAGTCTAGAACTACCAAAAGATCCTCTACTACACCATCAGGCTTAATAGTAGAGCTATCAGCAAGCTGCAAGATAGTAGGAGTATATCTCATGCTTGTAATGTTTAGTTGTCGTAGGATGTCCTTGGTCATTACATTTATTGCTGCCCCTAAATCAATCAAAGTATTCTTTACTTGGATCTCGTTTATGACATCTACTACCATGGGACTATCTGGGTCATTATACTTGGGGATAATCACTTTTCCTAGAATGATGTCAGCTAGCTGGCCCACCACATGAACTATAGTTGGGTCTTTCTCTCTCCTACCTGGCTTCTTGAGACAGGCTTCCTTGATTGCTTAGTCATAGATTGGAACATCCTTTATGGCCTGAAATAGAGGTATCTGGACACATATATGCTTCAGTTGATCCAAGATATCAAAGGTGGTATCCTCCTTTTCTTCCTTCTACTTGGAAATTTTCAATCTCTAAGGAAATGGTGGTTCTAGTTCAATCTACTTCACTTGGACCGGTTCATGATTTTTAGGTACATTTGGCTGAATGGGATCATTCAGAGGCTTCTCTTCCTCTTCCATAGGAATTTCAATGATAATTTACTTGTAAGTGGCTGGTAGAGTAGTTCTTGAATGCAAGTGGATGTCACTTACACTCATAGCATATGCAGGGAATTGATTTGAATCAACAGAGTATGCAGGTTGTTGTTGTGGTTTATTATTTGGATTGGGTGTGGGTTGAGCTAGTAGCTGAGTAAGTTTAGGTGTATTTGAGCTTGGATTAGCAAGTGGAGGAATTATAGCAGGTTGTTGGGGTTGAGAAGGCGGCTTCATGTAACTAGTTGTCTAGGTAGGCTATTTTTGTCCTCCTCTCCATTGATTTGTTTGCTACCAATTTCATGGAGGTGGCTGCCAATGCCCTTGAAATTGTTGTCAATTCCCCTGAGGTTACTACCACTGGGATGGATAACTCTAATGACTAGGCCAAGCATTTGGAGGGTTAATCCAAGGCTATGGTAGATATCCTCCATAATTGGGTGGACATGGGGGCTGCCATTGGTTACCAGATGAATATGAGTTAAAATATGGCCCAACATAGGATAGTGGATATAGTGGCATACCTTGTCTTGGAGCCCAAGGCTTCCTTTGTGCAACATATTAGACTTGGTCTTCTTCAATCTGGATTGACTTGAGCTCAATTGGAATCTTCTTGCTTTCAAGGTTAGCTACCATCTTGCATTTTTAATTCTTCTTCTTTTTTCTGTAGTGGAGACAATACTCTGTCAACATTGTCTCTGCCTCCTCTTGCTTCTTCTTGGCCTGAAATGTGTCTAGCTAAATAGCTAGATTATTGATAATGAACTATTTGAAGTTTGCTAGCAAATGAGTAATCTCCATTCTTGAAAATCCATAAGTAGTTGACTTACCCATGGAAGATTGATATGCTTTTCCTTTCTTTGAAGCTTCCCTAGAGTAGTTCTGGCATATTTTCTTGATATCCTCCAAATGAACTTGGGAGATATCTCCTCCTACCATGAGGTCCAAGATATCAAAGCAACTATCACTATTAGTCTTAGGAAAATTAACTTTTGTGATTCTTCATTAAGTGTATGGTGTGGAGATTTTTGCAGAAAAAACAAAAACCTTGCAATGTAATCTTCCAAGCTCTCATCTTCCTTCTGCCGCATCCTAAAAATGTCACCTCCTCTCATGGCACTGCCCCTAAAATATTCCTTGTATTTCTTAAGGAATTTTGTCTTCATGTCTTCCCAAGTTTCCACAGTATCTCTACCTAGGCTCATGAACTATCTTAACGTAGCCTCTTTCAAGGTAGTAGGAAATAGCTTAATCCTATGGGCATTAGGAGTATAATCATAAATCCTATAGAGTATGTCAAAATCAAATAAAAAATTATCAAGATATTTTATTACAAGTCCATAAAACTTGGAGAGTGATGAGGCAAGAATGTTCTTGATGTTATCAACTTCATTTTGATGGGAAATGGGGAAGGGAAGAGCTGGTTAGTTTTGTCTATTCCTATTTGCATCACCCATGCCTACTTGATGTGGTTCCAAGACAAAGGGGTTCTCAAGCTGATTTTGATCTTCAAAGGAGACTTCAGAACTAGTCAAATCAAGATATGCATCAGTAAAAGGGTGTGGATCTTCTTCTTCTTCTTCTTCTTCTGGTAGATTCTAATATTCAACTATTTGGAATGGATTAGGATTGTTAGGAAGAAATATCCCATAAGCATCCTTTCTCCTTCCTTTATGCATGTAGTATCACTCACTATTAGTCAGCTCACACAAATAATTGGTAAAGAATAAGGGGGATTCATTACTTCCTCAATGAGGGTATACTAAGAACAACTTCCAAATATAATATAGCAAGAAAAACTACCAATGAATCCAAAAGACTCCCTAGTTTGACACCATCCCTGACAACAATGCCAAAAATGTTGGCTCCTACAATGATTTAATAACTAAGCCCTTACAACCATGATTCAGAGTTTTGACATCTAACTTGAATAGTTATTTCAATCATCATGAAGGTGCATTTAACTTGTCAACCTAGGGATGAGAACTTGAAATGGGTTAGCATAGTATGTGCACTAGGAACTCAAAGTAGTCATTGCATTCTATAGCTAAGGAACACACAATAATGAAAGTAAATTACTTGAAAGGGAAAGAGACAAATGATAAACATCAATCAACAACTATGCTAAGCTAAAATGCATAACAAGAATGAAAATATGAGCAACAAATAGGAAACTACTCTGTCTTCTTTTGTTGTAGGAACAGTCACAAAATGGAATTCTAGTGGCTGTAGGAACAATCGGTGCTAGATTTCTAACTAAGTACTAAACAATGAGTAATACTAAACTAATGATAAACTAAGAAAATGGATTACTCACCAAGTGGACCCCCTTGGATAAGTATCCTCTAAAACTAATGAGAACTCAGATGCTTGAACTCATAACTTTATTTTATTCATTATAAATCATGCATACAAAAGACTAATGTATCTGTATTACTAAAAATTGGAGAGTGAAAGTACAATATCAAATTGTGCAACCTCCTGAGGGAGCATTAGATTATTATTTATACTACATCTAAACAAGGCAGTCAACTCCACAACTGGGAGGACACCATTTAGGGAAAATAGGGAAAGTGGAATGACGGCGGTTACACATGCATGGAATCTAGTCAGACATGTAGGTCCAAATGCAGATCCAACACAATAGTAACCCCCATGCATGCTAAATCATTAAAATCCACTACAAGGTAGTTATGTTTAGTTGCATGAATAGTATTTTTCATCAGTTTCCTTTGACTTGGATCAATTCCTTAGCTGGACATTATAGTGCATGCCCAACTGGCGGTGTCTTCCTCAACTTAGCACATTAAATCTACATGGAAAATTTAGTATGCATAATAACTGCACATCTATAACCACTCTAAGGAACATTCATTAACCACATGCAAAATCAATATAGATAATCCACAAAATATGCCAAATGTCATTAAAGCTTGTTAAGATAGGATAATGTCAAATGTCAATGGTTTGAGGGAAACATTATGAAAATACCAAAATTTAATCATCAAAGTTCATGACATCTACCATCAAATAGACTATAGATTCTACCCAAAATAGGACCAAAAACTAGGCTCATCAAATTGCTTGAGGGTTGACTTGCATTTGCCTTACTAGTCCTTTGCATTTTCTTTTTCTTTTGTGTGTTTACATGTGCATAATGTGTTCCCCCGTGATGTGTTGTTTGATGTTCTCTCTTTCTTTGTGATATTATTCTATTTGTACCTTCATTCTTCTATATGTCATACATAACTTTCACTTTTTTCTTTTATATTTTTCTTGTGTTTTCCTTTTGGGGATGATGTAAGGCATTGAGACCAAAATGTTCCTTTCATGTTGACCCAAAAGGCCCCATTTCTTTTCTTTTATCTTTTTCTTCTATTTTCCTTTTGGGGATGATGCAAGGCATTGAGACTGAAATGTCTCTTTCATGTTGACCCAAAAGACCCCTTTTTTTCTTTTTCTTTTCCTTTTATCTTTTTCTTCTATTTTCCTTTTCGGGATGATGTAAGGTAGTGAGATTGAAATGTCTCCTTCATGTTGACCCAAAAGTTTTTTCAATTTTATTTCACCTTTTCATTTTCATTTGCTTTTGTTTTCCTTTCAGGGATGATACAAAGTGTCAAGACATACTACGTCTCTTCCATGTTGACCCAAGCGGATCTTTATTCCTCTTTGTTTTCACTCTCTTTGTGTCATTCTTCTAGTTCTATGTATTTGGTGAATGATAACAGTTTTGATCTCTTTACAAAACATTGTAGCTATGAACACACTAGCCCCAAATCCATAGATCCCTTATGTGTTTGGTGTTTTCATTTTGGAGGTAACTCCTTCCTTTTTCTTTTTCCTTTCTCTTGCATGACGTAGCCTTACTCGAAAACTTATCACTTGGCATAGGGGCTTTCCAAGTTGGTTCTCATGTCTTCTTTCTTATTTGCATTGTTCATTTGCTACTTTAAAATAATTTCTCATAGAACGATGTTTAGCAATTCCATTCAAGTGCGGGCATACATTGGCATTATTCCTTTGTATTTTTCCTTTTTCTTCATTCTTAGTGCAGCCTTATTATTTCATATGATGTGTTTTGCCACTTTGTGGATGACATTGGGAGTGGTTTCCTTCACGAGCATGATCTATCTTACCATATTACATTCATCTTGGTGGTTTGATGTGACACATTGCGTCCGCTAAGTTGTGAATTTTCTATTCTTTGATTGGTCCTCTCTTGTAGACATTAGATACAATGTTCCCTAAGTTAAAGAGCTCACATGAACTAAGCAAGACTTCTTTGAACATATTTTACATGTTGCATTTTGCATTTGTTATATGGCCACCTTGCATAACAAAACTTGCATGCCTCTAGTGCCATCATGTTTTTTCATGATCTCCAAGCATATGTAGCTTTGCTTGTCTCGTGAAGCTCAAAATTCCATTTTCATTTGTGGCACCTTATTAAATTTATCAGGAGGTATAACTTTGGTATGGTTGAGTAGGAAGCCCATTCTAAGTCATTACTTTTCCCCATAGCCACTTGTGTGTGTGTGAGTGGATAACAACCATGAGTGTATGTTTCTCACCTTTTTGGCCTTCTCACCCAGTGGACAACCATGAGTTTCATCACCTCAGAGTGAGTATACATTTATTTTTCTTGAAAAATAGCCTAGATCTGATCCACAACAAGATGGAAAAATGATCAAAGATTGATGTGACTCTCTCTCTCTCTCTTTCCTTTTCTTCATCTTCATTTACACCATTCTCATGTGTGTGTTTCTTTTTCTCATGTTTTTTTTCCATGGGATCTTCATCCTAGGGGCTTGATCATCCCTCTTTATCATTATTGTCTCATCTTTCTAAGCACTAGTTCATTAAAACCCCTCTTGATATGCATGTTCGGCTACTTTAGTGTGAGTTTGAAGTAGGTTCATCCTCTCACTAAAATGGGGGCTAACTATGGATGGAAAAAGTAACCCTTCTACTTTTTCTCATGTTTAGGCCCTCCTAGTGTACTTTGGCTTGGTTTTGCCTAGATTTAATGTTGTACTATGGTCAACACATTCGTATTAGGTCTTGGACCCTTGAGAATCATTAAGAATTCTAGGATGTCTTGTAAAAGTGTTGTGAAGTGTTGTAACCCATTTTCACACTTTTCTATGACCCTTTCATTATAATTTACTTAAATAACCTATTTTTATCACTTACCAAGTATTATTTAAAATTGTTGTAAAGAGTTGTAACAAACTCACACTTTTCTAGAATTATGATCACTAATTCAACCCTTTCTTATCTTTAAATGACCCCTTAATACACTTTCCGGCCATACTTAAGTTTATTTTTGAGAATATTCCCATTAAACCTTATGAAATACACTTTAATCCATGACACCTAGTAACATTTATGTGGTGGGACTAAGTCACCACCTGGGGCGACTTAGTCCCACATGGCACAAAAATAAAAATAATTTTAATTTTCTGGTGGGATTTTATTCTCTTGACCTTAAGGTGTGCCTGTGATGTGTTATTTTTAGGAAATATTAGAAAATCAAGTATAAATAAAGGGTTTTTCTCTCATTTTCACCCCCATTCATTCGCTTAATCACTCAAGCAATTATCAAGCAATTCTCAAGCATTCTAAGTACTTTCCAACATCCATTGGAGCATCTTGTTGAATATCTTTAGATTTCAACATCAAGGGTTTAGTGAGTTTGTGAAATTGCGTGTTATTCATTCATCATTCTCTCTTTATTTCATTTCATTACTGAGGGTTCAATTACCAAATTGGGGTTTGACCAAGGAAAACCCCTATTCTCTAACCCTTAACCCTTTTCCCCCTCTTTGCATGTGTGTTTGTAGGTATTGTATGTATATTTTTCAAAGAGTTCGGTGTTAAAAGGTGGTCAAAAATCCATGAAATTCATTCAAGTCAACAAAGCTCTAATTGAAGCTTGGAGACCTCTTTTAGCCCCTTTTTTACAGTTTCTGAATCGGTCACCTATCAGGAAGGAAAGTGTAGACTGAAAGCTACATATTCCTATCCTAAATTTCCTCACATTCCTAGGTGGACTAAGTTGCCATCTGTGGTAAATTAGTCCCACTACTAGGCTTGGAAAGTGGTTTTTACATTTCTAAGTACCCATTTGGTAGAAACCTATTCCGACATAATCTCCTTGAAATAGGACTGTCACCTAGCTTGGTGTAAGTGTCCCAGTTGGCTTCAACATCAAAATCTATAGGATTCAAGAGCCTCTTTGTATCATATTTTAGATTCTAGGTGCACCTCTCCAGTCTTGTTTAATTCTGTTATTATGTACTTGCATTCTTAGGTGTTTTTGCATACATCAGTGTGTTTTCAAACAACTTGCATATCTTAGGTTTTGAATTAATAATCATCTTTATTTTTTAGTTTATCACATTAGGACATTGTATTTAGGCATATTGCATCCATCCTTGCATTGATTTTGAGTGTAGATATTGCCCATTTTGGCCCATTTTTTTTCCTTTTAGGTGAAAAACCTTAGAAGTGTTAGAAAGCCCTTGGATGCCAAAATCTTGGTTTACACTTTGGTTTGTCATTTGAACTAGAAGGTTGGTCCTTAGGGTTGTATAGTTTAATTATTCCCCTTGTGATAAGAGCTCTTTTTTTGATAAAACATTTTTCAATAGTCTCCTCAAAGTTACTAGGGCATAATATGGTGAGTTGGTAGTTAATGTTTGCATGTATGTTTGAGACAAAGATATCTACGAGCTATTTCTCGAGAATGATCCATTTAAATTTATTGGATTTGTGTCCCCATCTCTATAGACATGAAGCAAATGACCCCTTGACTCTATTTAATTTTGTAGAGATCATGGATGGTTATATCCTGCTCTATGTTGTATGAAAAATGATTTACAATTTTTTTTGACAACTCATCGAATGTCTTGATACTAGGCGGTAGACAAGAGAAAAAAATAATAGTATCCCCATCGAGATTTTTTTGGAAAAGCCTCATTAAATAGGTATTTTTTCACTATAGATCCATGCAATTTATTGATAATTCTTGTACATGCTCAATTGGATCCCCTCTTCCACTATATTTGTTAAATTTTGGCATTCTAAAACTCTTAAGGAAATGTATCATAGATAAGTTTTGATCAAAAGGATATGGAAAAATATCCTATAGAGCATAGCTCTTATTTGGCATTCAAATTTAGATGTCCAATATTCTTTTTTTGAGGATTTGTAGTTGAATGATTATGTCATCAATTGGTTCACTTGATTGTGGATATTGTGTGTTGTAGCTTTGTTGTCCTATGACAGTTTTTTGGTCATAAATGAGATACTACGTAGGTATGGGGCCTTGATGACCATGTTGTGTGTAAGGAAGATCAAGAATCCTTGTTATATGTTGTGATTATGTTTAGTTTTTGGTACACCTTGATATTGATTTTTAGGTACTCCTTGGTATTGATTGCACATAACTCCTTGATATTGATTTTGAGGGATACCATGGTATTCCATTTGAGGTACACCTTGTTATTTTGGAATAGGAGTTTGAGTTTGGGTTGGTGAAATACCATGATGTTGTGTTTCATGTATACCTTGGTGTTGTGGAACTTGTAAAATACCTTGGTAGTGTGCTTGGGGTACATCTTATTGTTGTGGAACTTGAGGAGTACCTTGGTAGTGCATTTGGGGTACACTTTTTTGTTGTTGATTTTGAGTACCTTGGTACTGTGTTTGGGGTACAACTTGTTGTTGTGGAACTTGAGGAGTACCTTGGTAGTGAATTTGGGGTACACCTTGTTGTTGTGTAACTTGAAGATTACCTTGGTAGTTTTTTTGGGGTACACCTTGTTGTTGTGGAACTTGAGGAGTACCTTGGTAGTTTTTTTTGGGTGCACCTTGTTGTTGTGGATTTTAAGGAGTACCTTGGTAGTTAATTTTGGGTACACCTTGTTGTTGTGGTTGAGGAATACCTTGATGATGTGTTTGGGGTATATCTTCATGTAGTTGTTGAGGAATACCTTGATGGTATACCTTGATGTTGTTGATTTTTAGGAGTAACTTGGTATTTTTGTTTGGGTAACACCTTGGTAATGTATTTGGGGTATACCTTGATGTTATTGATTTTGAGGAGTACCTTGGTAGTGCATTTGTGGTATAACTTGTGGATTTTGAAGAGTACCTTGGTATTTTGTTTGTGGTACACTTTGTTGTTATGGATTTTGTTGTGATTTCCCTTGTTGATATTGTGCATTATTTGAAGGTTCATAGTATGATGTTTGTTGCAACATGTATTTTCCTTGTGTTGGGATGTTACCTTGTTGGTCCACTGCATGTTGTGGTGGTCCTATGGGAAGGCTTCCCATGTTTTCCACAATGTTGTGGGGTGGTATGTTTTGAGTTGAATTTCCTTGATATTGTTGGGCTACCATTGCTTTCTCAATTTGTGATGGTTTCCTATACAATGGGTTATCCATAGGTTGTGGTTTAGATTGATCATTGTTTTGTGAGAAAAAAGGTGGTATCTTGGGATCCATAATTTGTTTTGGTATTTGTCTTACCACAATTTGGTCTCCTATTGCAATCAGGTTAGGATCCTTTAGAATTTCCACATTAAATTCTATGGGTAGTTTGGTACCACCTTGTGTTAATGTAAGGAAATACGAGTTTGTGTTCTTCCCAAGCATTTTGTCCATAAGTTTTTGCATCTTAGGATCTTGAGAGTACTCTAAGATTTTTTTGTTGGTAAGTTTCTCCTCACTAACATATTCTTCTATGATGACACTAGGAGGTTTTTTTTGTCTAGAAATCATGTTTTGATGTTCAAGCAATGTTTCCTCATTACTAGGTGGTTGGTTTTGTGTATCTTTAAACATGGGTTATCTTTGAGTAGTTGAAAGTTAACTTAGATCATAACCCCATGATTGAGGTCCCTTAGTGGTGGTGTTTGTATTGGGTGCACTAGAACTAATCTTGTTGGCTTCTATCATTTTCTTGTGTTGAGATCTTCATGTCATAAACAAGCTCAAGACCTTGGTGAATTTTTTGATCACTAATTATGAAATGGGATGGTGTTTTGTTTTTGGGATTTTTTTTTTAAATGACGTATGGGGATTGTGTGTGAAAACATTTTTCTCAAAGGTTTTTGATAGTGTGCTATGGATTATATGTTTTATTCTCAATACCTTAAGAGTATGAGTGTTTTAAATGTTTTGATATGACGCTAATTTTAGGACACAAAGTGTATAATACTTGGACTGATATTTTTCTCTAATTTTAGAGGATATGTTGATATTCTACTTGAACTAGCCTTTAGGTTGCAAGAAAAGGTTTATGTTAATATCCTAGAAAATGATAACAAGAGGATAATCCAAGTTCTTTCATTTCATTTGTGTTGTAAAACTAGGTTGATGTGTTGATTTTTTGATGGGTATGAAAAAAATGCTAATATGATTTGTTGTAGGTCTGATTGTTCGTGTTTCAAGGATGATGGATTAACTAGTTTTGGACCAATTCTAATATGCACCAAAATGTAGGATAATAGTGGTTTCTATTTAGGAAAGTAGTGGCAATTTTCAGGACAATAGTAGTTGTTTCTTAGAATGACTGTGGTAAGTTTAGCAAAAGAAATTTCTATTTAAAATTGTGAATAGTAAAATAGAGAAGAAAATAGATTTTTTTTTTATAGAAGTGGTGAAAAATTAGGACGACAATGGTAATAGTCTAGAACAAAAGTGGAAAGAATGTCAATAGTGGCTCTATTTTCAATTTTTTTAGTTTCTCAACATAATTTTTTTGGATAAGTTTGCAATTTTGAGATTCTTGTTTGATTTGATGTTTTGAGAATTATGTTTGAGATATAACAAGTGATAAGTCACATCAAACAAAGTGTATTAAATTACGATATGTTTCAATGATAAATGTCAAAATCAACCCAAGTTTAAACTAGTAATAACATCAAAATATTTCAAGCAATATTATCCCTAAGGTAGATGGCTAATGGAAACACTTTCAGGCCCACAACGTGGAAGCTCCTTCAACTCAAGGGTAGGGACACCCAAAGGGATGTATACACTTAAGTATTTCGAGAGTGGAGAGATAGGGGTCTCCTAGAATGGAAGGATAACCCAAATCACCCTTTCCTGAAAAAGCTACAAGTAGCTTATGCTAAGTCAGGGATTTCTGTCTAAACTCAAGGGAGTTCATATGGTGAGTAAAGTATTTTCAAGGTATAGTGTAAATCCCTTGCACTAAATTGTGTCACCAAGTAGAATATCTCAATCAATAAGGTGGGAAAACTAACATAAATTTTTTAGTCACTGCTTAGGGGACTTAACACTTGGATAATGTCCAACAATCCACTTAAGGCTTTAACCACTCTACTAGTGGACTAATTATACCACACATGTATGTGAATACCTACCCATTTTTAATGGCACTATCGACCAAGTAATCATTGGTTAGACCTAGGTTTTCACTGAAGCCAATTTATTTAACAGCCTAAGGGAAATACTACTTTCGGTCTCCTTGAGTTCTCCAGTGTGAGATGTGTCTCAAGTTAGGCCTGATCTAAAGGTGATTTTTAAAAATAAATTATGAAACCCAAAGTGTTTCTCATCACCCAAGATTGTCCAAAGATGCTAGGGGAGAGGATACATAATTGGTTTTCCAAACATGGTGAACATGGTAGAAAATTTATAGCAATTTCATTTTAATCCCAAAAGTAAAGTGTGTAAAGATAAAAATTCATGTCTCACATGCACCAACTTCAAAATGTTTGAGACTTCAAGCAAGAAAATGTCATTTTGCATAAAAAATGATGATTTGTTCAATTTTATGTACCAAATTGAACCATGAAGATTCTCTCCATATTTTAAATGCACCAAAGTAAAAATTTCAAGTTTTTTTGTTCATTTTTATTTAGACAAAATTGAAAGTGAATTAATTTTAATAGCACCAAAATGAAAACATTTGATTTTTTTTTGTTCATTTTTACTATAGCAAAATGAAATGTGAGATTTGTAGGATCTTTTTAGGAGCACCAAAATGAAATCATGAAATCAATTTTAAGTACACCAAATTGAAGTGTGAGAAATTGATTATTCAATTCTAAATGCACCAAAATGAAGTGTGACATTTCATAGGTTATTTGTAGGTACACCAAAATGAAATATTTTAACTAAAAATGCTTTGAAAATATTGAAGGCCTTGGACCATTCACCAACTCTACAAGAAAATGGTTAGTTGTTCACACAAAAACATGTCATAATATTGCAAGGGCTATACCAACAATGTAAACCTCACAAACACAACAAACATTCAGTAGTCAAGGTTAGGCGTACTAAAAATTGAAAAAAAAAACTTTGCAGATTGAAGCAAAAATAGAAAGAAAAACAGTACCAGACCTGTTTAGTATAATTGCAACATTTTAACTAGAATGATCCGATAATGTCAGATGATAGTGATATTGAAAAAGTATGATAATGGACCTTTTTAGAATGAAATCAACTTTGTAACTATTAAATTCCTTAGAAACCTGCAATACAAAATAAACAATAGCAACCCTTTTGATAATAGTGGTTAAATTTGGGATGATGGCAGTCAAACCTAGGATGATTGTGGTAAAAGTGTAACTATAGCCGCATTAAAATTTTGGGAATTCTGCATGCCAGATAGCAATAGTGTTTCCTACAAAAGATGTCAGCATTCTGTAACCTGTAACTACTCATAAAACCTTACCAAAACATTAGTGTTAAGGACCTAGGTTGCATTGGGCATGCCAATTGATGTAAAGGGGAAAATAACTATAAGGAAACAACAATGAAATCAAATGAAAGAGATCAAAGCAAGATCAAATCCTAGACATACTCATGAAATGAAGTTATAAAATAATGAAATCAATCAAACAAATACAACAATAAAGAGAACATAAACTAAATTCATGAATTGTAGTATTACCATCCCATGTTGAAGTGTAATTTGTATTGATGTTGGATTGCATTAGATCAATATGAAGCCTCTATTGTTTTGAAAAATCTTCAAAAGGTATGTTAATAGTGATCAAAGATGTAAATGTGCTAAATGTGATTCAATGGCTATTTTGACATAACCTTCACAAATTTTCTAGATTCTCTAATCAATTTTGAGAAGGAAGAAGGTTATTTTATAGATTTTTTAGGTTTTAGATGAATGATCAAGATTTTATAGTGGAAGATCATGATCAACGGTTGAGAACCTGTTGAGAGGAAATAGATTTGGTCACTAAACTCCTATAATTGATCCAATTAAGTATTTTAATTAGATAATTAGTGGGAATAGATTGGAATGATTGGTGGGATTGTGAAAGTTAGGTTGAGTTAGGAAATAGATGGGTTAGTTAATCAATTAGAGTGAAAAATCAGTGTTCATGATTTACTCAATCAAGAAACAGGTGAGGATAATTAATTAACATTGGATATGAACATGCAAGTTTTCTTTTTGACTTTAAAAAATAAAGATATATTTGTTTGTTGACCATGTTGAATGATTTCAAATAATTGATTTAATCATTCAAGTTTAGAGAAGGGAAAGTGGTTTAATTAAATTGTTAATGATAATGATTTAATTGATTCAGATGAATAAGGTATATTAGTGACATAATTAAATAATTGATGTTTATTTAATTAATTATGAGGAATAAAGTTAGGTTAATAATAAAATAGTGAACTAATTAAATATTTAAAGATTATTTAATTAATATATATAAATAGGGTTAATTAGTGAATATGATGTGAAATTCAATAGTGATAATGAAAGTGATGCCGATAATGGAAAAATGTAGTCTAGGATGTGTGATATGGGTTAAGTCATTTTTACATGTCTTTAAATAGATTTACTTTTTCCTAAAAAAATGACTAGTATCTTAGACACTACATTCAATTTGCTACAAATTATGTTCTTACCTATTTTTCAAATTATGTTAATAACCTATTCAAATCGTTATGTCAAGTTTCCTAACTCTAATGTTTTGAATTTTCATTGCCACTTAAGGGTCTAGTTTGGACCCCCATGATCCTACACTAACCCTACTATTGAAGTTTTGGTCTTATGGTATGGTATTCAATGTTAGTGCTCTATGGACATTGCACTCCTATATTTTTAGGTCACCTATTTTTCTGAGGAGAGTTCTATGAATTGCATAAGGTTGGTAGTGTTGTTGGTTGTCCAGACTAGTCTAGGAAATGATCCACATTTTTCCACATTGATGTCTTTGCTCCTATGGCTTGGCGAATGTTCTCTCAATGTTCATTTTGTGTGTTAGTTCCAATTTCATGTGATGAAGTGGTCTACAAGCTAATATGTTAATGATATATCTTCTAGTTATGAGTTTTGTGCTTCTTAGATGGAGTATTTTGTTTTTGTTTGGTTTGTGATGGTTGCTAGTGTCATGACAATATGAAGGAAGGGTATTGAAGTTTTATTAGATGCTCATGGAATATCCTAATGTGATCCACATTATGTTTATTTTTTGCTTCAGTGTTGTATTGTGGCTTGAGTTGACCTTTTGGGTTATTTGTAGATATTTGGCTGAGAGGGCTTATTCCTTGTGCCATATGTTTGGGTGTCTCTGCAAAAAATTGAAAATGTGTTAAGTGATACTTGTGTCCTAACCTATCTTTGTTAGAACCTCCTTAAGCTAATATAATTAGAAGTATGATTTTGAGCTAAATGGTTATGATATTCAAAGTTTCATCTACACATTTCCTTGATGTCAAATTAGGCTTATCGTATTATGTATTTTATGGCTGAATTGTTGAATTCATTGATTATCTTCTTCCTGGCTGACCTAATCAAAGTTTTGAAGAGTTTTAGTAGATATAAATGAAATATCATTTTGGATGTAACATGATGGAGAAGTGTACAAGTGTGAAAAAGAAATTTTGTGGAATATATTGAATGTTCATTAGAGTTAGTGCTACATTGTGAAGATGAAAGATATAATTAGATGTTCTATAACTCCTTAGTCAGTAGAGTGTTATATTGACAAGAATTGTAATATTTATCTAAATATTTGTATCCTACTCTAAGATAGTGAATCACATCGATTCATTTGTATCTTTCTCCTAGATTTGGTTCATACTTTAGTTCTACAAGTACTTTGTATCTTGTTCTAAAGTAGTGAGCCTTCTTGCAAGTCTTTTTAGCAGTGAGCCTTTTATATTATGAGTTAACTCTCACTATTGTTTTTTCCTAATTGGGGTTTCCACATAAATATAGTGTTCTCCTTGTGCATATGTGTGTTATCTTTTTCTTGCTTATGATAGTTGATTTGATTAGAAGTAGAACTACTATATCTTTCAATACTAAGTATTGTTGATCATTCTGAGGGTTTAAACTGCTATATCTAATTAAGGTTTTAGTTGTTATAAGAGGATTGTATTGTTCTAAAAGTTTCAAGTTCTAGAAGGAATTAAATTTTAGTGTAGACTAATTCACCCCCCTCTCAATCTCTAGGTGTGTTCAACATAGATGTGGAAAATAAACTACTATAATAAGAATCACTCAATGGAATTTAATATCCTTAGGACTCAATGATTATGTAACCATTATTTAATAAAATTCATCCTAAGGTGTTTCTAAATTGATAATTAATTTTCCTTTGAGCATATACATTAACCTTACAAGACTTACCCTATCCAAACTAGGATCTATGACAACCTAGTCGTCACTAAGAGAGTGCAAGGTGACATGTTGCAAGTAAGACATAATGGAGGTCATTTATCAAATCCTTTAAATTCAACTTCCAAACTTAAATTAAGAGATAACTACACAAAGGTGAAAGGTTTGTATCATGGCTAGATGATGCACCTCAAACACTTATATAGATAAATACCTTAGTTAATTAATGTGTTTTTAAATTTAATTGGGTTTTCTTAGTGAAAATTTTGGGCATCACACTAATATAGTAAGATATTGTACTTAAAATAATATATTTTTTGTATCCATGGAAATTCAAAATATTGGGTAATTAAGTTGATACTCCACAATAGAATTTTTTTGGATTATGATCTAGGAGAATCTCTGGTTGTGAAGCAATTTTCTATCAACCAAAAACATTTCTTTTCTTGAATTTCATTTAGTAGTAATTTTAGTATTTCATTCCAAATTTTACCAAATTTTTATTTTTTAGCTATGGAGCAAGATATAGCATCTACACATGCACATCTTCCACATATCTAGAATTTACATCATTTACATTTTTCTACCAAAAGTTATCACTCTTATAATTTCATTATATTTTGTAGTCAAAGCATTTGGGGCCAACTTGGTCCATATTTCTTAGTGCAGACCTATTCTAAATTGTGTAGATCCTAATGGGACATCTTGCAAGAATTTTGGGTCAAATGGAATCTATCTTGGAGATTCGTAAGGCATATCACATTAGAAAGGATTTTTTTTTCATGTTTCGAGGCTTCCATTCATAGTTTTTCATTCACTAGGTCTTGTAAACCCTTATGGCTAACACATACCTTTTTTGAAGCTTGAGAAGCATATTAATAGTCATTTGTATTCATAGTAAGTTAGTTATCAAGTTGGAGATAGATTGATAATTATAATTTTGCATCAACCCTTTAGGGGCCTGTAATAAGGCCTTTGGCTAGTTGTAATGTTAAATTCCCTTGTGGTAGGCTTGTGAACCCTGGTTATTCACCCACAAGGCATATGTTGCATGAATATTGTCCATTCAATAAAGATTCATATTTGTAGATCATTTGCTTGTGTTATTTCCATTGTGTTGACTCTAAGCTAGACCGTTTGGACTATTCTTTCTGAACCCTCCATCTGTGATTGCACCAAGTGGTATTAGATTTATTTTGCAAATATTGAAGGCATTCCTCAGGGTGAATAGATCACTGAATTGAGGTAGAATGCATGTGTTTTCAATTGATCACTGATACTGAGGCAGTTCAAACCCTTGTAGCTAGATCACCAAATTGAGGTAGTTACACCTATTCGAGGGGAGATCTATGTCATTGATGAGAGAACCTGCAATGGAAAATTTTCTTAAAAGAATTGATGAAATGCTAGAAAGTATGTGTGAGATGTGAGTTCGATTGGATGCAATAGAAGAAGATTGAAGGCAAGGCCTAAATGCTAGACATGAGAATGAAAGAGATGATGAAGCAAACCATGTTGCAAATAAAATTGTAGAAGCCCTAGGACAAGATGAAGAAGAATTAGATCAGATGAAGATGTTCAAGGTGATTTCAAAGATTGGGAAAAGGCATAGAGTTGAAATACAAAATTATATAAGAAATTTGAATCCTAAAGAATTGATTGATTTGATCAATGAGATGGAAGTACTTTAAATATGAAGAAATTGAAGATCCAAAAAGATTCAGATTTGTGAAAAAAAAATTGAAAGGTCATGTTGCATTATGGTGGAATGAAGTTCAATTAGATTGGAATAGGAGAGGAAATGAGAAATTCATAAAATGGGATAGAATGCTGACAAACTTGAAGAATCAATTCATACCAGCTAATTGTGAACTAGAATTATTGAAGAGATTGAAAAACTAGAGACAAAAAGAGAGATCTATGAAGGGGTATATTGAAGAATTCTATAAGATGATAATAAAAACATGTCATAGTGAAGAAAGAAAAGAAAAGGTTGCAAGATGTATCAATGGGATGAGAACAAATATTCAAGAAGAGTTAAGCCTAGTAAAGATGACAATAGTTGAGGAAGCATATCAATTTTCTTTGAAGGTGGAAGAGAAGTTGAACAAGAAGTTTGAACAAAGGAATAGAAGTGAAAGAGGAAGATTATAGAAGAATGGACCACAATAGAGAGAAATTGGGCCTTACACAGAGTAGAACAAAGATGTGAAACCCTACCAGAGTGAAGACAAGGACAACAACTCATAACAAAGAAGAAGAGAAGATAGAAATTTCTACCGTAATGACAATGGAGGTCATAATTATTACCTCAATGATGGATTTTAGAGAGATGAAGGAATATTTGAGATAATACCATTCAAAGGAATCTATTTTAAGTGTGGAGGTGAAGGAAACAGAGCTTTTGAGTGTCATCAAGGAAGAACTAACAAGAAACTTGAACATACCAGAAGAGCAACTTTGAATCCCCTAATTCAATTGGGAAACCTAAGAAAAGTGAATCATTGGTGATGAGGAGAGATTTGATGTATTAAGAATTGGCTAGGGAACTACAACAAAGAAATTTTTTGTTTAGAACTAGATGTAAGTTTGGAGGAAAGGTATGCAAAGTTATCATTGATAGTGGTAGCACTAATAATCTATTTTTAGAGGAGATGGTAACCAAGTTGAATTTGGAGAGATTGAAACATCCAAACCCCTATAGGATAGAATCGATTCAAAATGATCATAAATATTGGTGAATGAGCAATGTTTGGTGAAATTTCATATTGGGTCATATAGGGATGAAGTATTGTGTGATATTATGCCTATGGATGCTTGTCATTTACTATTAGGAAGACCATGGAAATATGATAAGAAATAAAACCATGATGGGAGAAGAAATACTTATATTGTGACTTCTAATAGAAAGAGAATTAAGTTAATACTTTTGGAGGATGAGGAGAATACTAAATTTTGTGCCACTACTAGACTATGTTTGGTAGATGAAAGGAAATTTCTAGATGGATTAATTCATGAGAACATGTATTTTGCATTAATTACAAAGAAGAGAAACTGTCCAGAGGTACAGAACCCTACCACAAAGAATGAAGAGATAGCAAAAATATTAGTAGATTATAAAGATATCATGTCAGATAATGCATTAGAGGGACTCCCACTAGCCTAGAGTATTAGTCATCATATAGATCTTATACCGAGAGAAAGTTTTTCTAATAAGGCAACACATATAATGACATTGACATAAAATGCAGAGTTGAACCAATAGATAAGAATTGTTGAGGAAAGGATTGATTAGATAAATTTTGATCCCATGTGCAGTACCTGCTATACTTGCACCAAAGAAAGATGGAGAGTGTAGAATGTCTATAGATTCAAGAGCAATCAATAGTATCACTATCAAGTATAGATGTCCATTTCTAATGATGGATGACATTATGGACTATTTGAGTGATGAAAAGTATTTCACAAAGATTGACCTAAAGATTAGATATCATCAAATCCGAATCATAGGAGATTAAAGGAAGACTACAATTAAGATAAATGAAGGATTGTATGAGTGGTTAGCAATGCCTTTTGGATTGACCAATGCACTGAGAACTTTCATGAGATTGATGAATGAGGTACTAGAGAAATTCTTGAGTAAGTTTTTCATTGTTTACTTGGATGATATTTTAATTTTCAGTAAGACTAGAGAAGAGCATTTGTGGCACATCCAACAAGAATTTCAGAAGTTGAGAGAAGAGAAGTTGTTGATTAATGTCAAGAAGTGAAGCTTTATGAAGAAAAATTTAGCATATGGGATATTTGTTATTTCTATTGAAGGATTGAATATGGACCCTGAGAATGTAAAAAGCAATTGTAGATTGGCCTACATCGGTAAATATTGGAGAGGTGAGATCATTCCATGGATTAGCTAGTTTCTACTTAAAGTTTATCAGGAGTTTTAGTAGCATTTGTAACCCTATGACAGAGAAAATGAGAGGAGATAAGAAATTTAAGTGGACATCTGGAGCACAAAGAAGTTTTGAATTGTTGAAGCAAAATGACAAAAAATCAAGTGTTAGCATTACTATATTTTGATAAAGTATTTCAAGTTGATTGTGATGCAAGTGGGAATGAAATAGGAGCATTATTGAGTCAAGAATGAATACCTTTAGATTATTTTAGTGAGAATTTGAATGATGCTAGAAGAATATAATCCATTTATGATCAAGAATTTTATACCATAATTCAAACCTTGAAGAAGTGGAGACATCATTTTCTACCTAAGGATTTTGTGTTGTATGTACAAATCATCAAGCTTTATAGTATTTAAATAGTAAAGGAAATTTGAATCAAAGACATATGAGATGGGTTTAGTTCTTATAGAGTTATACATTTGTGTTGAGGCATAGGAGTGGAAATTCAAACAAAGTTGTGGATGCGTTGAGTAGGAGAAGGAATTTGCTGAAAGAGATGAGAGTAGAACTACTAGGTTTTGAAGAGTAGAAGCATATGTATGAGGATGATGGAGATTTTGTTGAAGCATGGAAAGCATGCAAGGAAAAAATAGTTACAAACCAGAGCTAATGATTGGATTATTACATTCAAGAAGATATGTTATTCAAAGGAAATCAATTGTGTATTTTGATGAGTTCAATGAGGGAGAATTTGATCAAAGAGAAGCATAGTGGAGGACTAGCAAGACATTTTGGAGTGGAAAAGATGGTAGATTTGGTAAATGAACATTTATTTTGGTCACAAATATATAAGGATGTTAGGAAGTATGTTCATAAATTGCAAAATTTATCAAGTTGCAAAAGGGAGTAGTCAAAATACTAGATTGTATAAACCTTTGACATTACTAAAGAGACCTTGGGGAGATATAAGTATGGATTTCATACTGGGATTTCCAAGAACATGGAGAGGATATGATTTTGTAATGGTGGTAGTGGATAGATTTTCTAAAATGACACATTTTATTCCTTATAAGAAGACTAATGATGTTGTGCATGTTGGTAACTTATTTATCAAGGAGATTATGAGACTACATGAATTTCCTAAGAGTATAGTTTCAAATAGATACACTGAGTTCATTGGATACTTTTGGATGACATTGTGAAAGAAGATCAAGATAGACCTAAATTTCAATTCGGTGTATCACCCACAAATAGATGGACAAACAGAAGTGGTAAATAGAAGTTTGGGTAACATGTTGAGATGTTTGGTTGGAGATAATGTAGGAAATTGTGATTCAATTTTATTGCAAGTAGAATTTTCATACAATAATTTAGTAAACCAGAGTACAAGGAATCTACACCATTTAAGGACTAGAGACATTGCATAATCAAGTCTGGAAGCATTTGGAAGACATCAATAGTAAGTATAAGGAGAGAGCATATGAGCACTAGAGAAATAAGGAAATTTTTTTGGAGATGAAGTAATGGTATATTTGAGGAAGGAGAGATTTCTAGTGGGAACATACAATAAGTTGAAGATGAGGAAGTTTTGACCATCTAAGATTTTGAGGAAGTTTTAATTTTGGAAATGTATATAAAGTAGAGTTACCAGAGACATTAGGTACTTCACCTATTTTCAATATTGTAAACATATATGATTATCATGAGGGATAGTCAAGTGGTAGAAGTAGTGAAGTGGATTTGAAAGAGTAGTAGCCACATCAAGAACTAGAGGAAATTGAGTAGATTTTCGATACCATAATTGAAAGAAACATTAGGAGAAAGCAGTATAAAGAATATCTTGTGAAGTGGAAAGGTAGCTAGTGGAGGATTCATCATGGATTTATCAGGCTAAGGTGGAACATCTTTGTTTTCCTCTTAGCCATGGAAAGTGAGGGAATCACTTTTCTTCCACCCTGGGTGTTTGATGCAAGAGCATCCCTAGTTGTAAATCAATCTTGTATCAACCAAAAAAAATTATTTTCTTGCATTTCATTCAAAAGGAGTTTCTTTTTGGGGGATTGTAATAAGGCCTTTGGCTAGTTGTAGTGTTGAATTTCATTGTGGTAGGTATGTGAACCCTAGTTATTCACCTATGAGGCAAATTTTGTATGAAGATTGTTAATTCAATAAAGATTCATATTTTCAAATCATTTTCTTGGTTATTTCTCCCATGTTGACTCTAAGTTGCACGGTCTGGACTATTCTTTCTGAACCCTCCATCCACGATTGCACCAAATTCCACAATAGTTTATTTAATTCTATAAATTTTTTGTAAAAATATAATAATACACTCATCTATAATTTGGACTTGGAATTTTGGAATAGGTTAAATAACTTTTTTATATAATTAGATAAACACTAGTTAATGAAGTTGCGAGTTCTTTTAAGTTCAATCAATAATGTTACTCTCTCTTTCTTTAGGAAACATACCACTTTGAGATTTTTTGGGGCACTAAATCCATCAAGTGCATGAAAAAATATCACTAGATGAGTATATCCATATTCCTCTTCCATCGCATTTCCTCCATCTAATATTAACTCTTCATCCTCTTCTTCCTCGTTTAGACTTTCAATGTAGAATGATTTATTTTCAACATATTTATGATCCCAACTATATTTTCTATCATAATTAAAGCATAACATTTTTCTATCATCTCTTTAGTTTTTTTTGTAGTTAACTTTGTAGGATAAGGAAAATATTGTGTTAGAGGGATCATTTCTCTTATATTTAAAAATCCTTGTCGCATATTGGGGAAAAAAATCCTCAACTTCCCTTGGGCAATAAGTATGGCTTGCGATTGAAATGATCAGAAATAGTTGTGTCCCTATGGTTTCCCAAAATGGAAAAGTGGATCCCAAGAGGGAAAAGGGGTCCTATCTTTTCTCAATTCATTACGAAATGAGATCCACACAATGAAATGGTCGTCAATCAAAAGGTGAGTCAAGTAAAGGTGTGAATCTACTGATTTCATTTTTTTGCAAGGGCATGGGTCCTTCTTAAACAACACTTTGGGGAGAAATATTAAAAATATGAAACAAAATCCAAAATGCAACCTTAAAAATTTAATTTAGAAGTTTAAGCTCAATACTGATGGAATCAAAAATTAAAATCCAGATCTAAGAAACCAGTCACCAAAAGTGATTATTCAAAGCTAACTAAGGAATCATTCCCACTATGGTGAATGGATCCTGGCTAGGACTCTGTAAAAATGGTTTTTAGGTTCTCTTTTGGTATGTCTACACTCCTAGATCTTTGATTTTCACAGTCAGATAGACAGAAATAAATCCTATAGGTGAGTATTTTTGAAATTGGAAGAATAATGACAATAAATGCCAATTTAGCAACTTTGCAACTTTTTTCTTCAATAAATCTTCCACCTAAAATCTGCAAAGACACATCACTTGAGGGGGAAATTTTGTTGTTGTTGGTGAATGGGGTTTGCCTTGGTCAAACCCCATTTTGGTAATTAAACCTTGTAATGAAATAATGAAACATGAAGGAATGATGAATGAGAAAAGTAATGTCACAACTCACCAAACCCTTGTTTGAACCTTGAAATATAGATCTACAACTAGCATGAAATGGCTTCAAGGATGTGGATCCTGATCTTGAAACTTGATTTGATACAATTCCTTTAAATGCTTGAATGGATCTTGAACACTACATTAACATATTAGCTCAAATAACATGGTTGAATTTGACATGATAATTGATCTTGCTTGTTGCAACAATTCTTCTACAAGTCTACCCTTGAATTCCTTGAAATTCTCTTGGATTGCTCTTGATCTTATAAACTTGCTATAGGAATTCTCTCTTCAAAATTGCTAGGTGAAACATAGTGAAATGACCTCTTATTTATTCATATGTTAACATCAATTCCCAAAATTCAATTAACACAAGTCAAAATGTGAGTACACATTTGAAATCATTGAAATACTGCCAAAAACATAGTTAAAATTTAGGCCCTAGGCCTAAGTGAGGACCCATTCGCCCTAGGCCAAATCGGCCCTAGGTCAATTACCTAGGACACACATTCTCCAATAATAAATGTTATGTTAATTGGAATTAATGAATGTTGGGTTTTCCTCTTTGGAAATCACAATTAATTAGGCTTGGATTTGAATTAATGGGGCCAATTAAGGCATAATTAACATCAATTAATTAATAAATCCCTAGCCAAGTGTGAAAGTGTAAATGTACACTTTACAACACCACAAATAAGGAAAAATTAAGTCCATTTTAATTAATAAGTCCCTAAGCTTAATGTGAATATGTATAATAAATATTACAACACTAAATTAAGGCATAATTAAGTTCATTTTAATGTTAATTCCTATTTAGGTGTGAAAATGTAAAGGGATACATTTTTCTAGACTACATTTAGCCCCTACTTTAGTGAGAGGATGACCTCATGTCAAACTCACACTAAAGTAGAAATTCAAGACACATATGCATGCAACAATGACAAAGATACTTGATCATACAACATCAAATCTTGGGAGAAGGGAGGCAGATCAAGCTTCGACTGTCCCAACACAATGTGGAACATGACTATTTTTCCTTCTTTTTCACAAGTAGAACTTGATGTATACTATTGAAACAACACATACACTCACACAAGCTAATGGAACCTCAGGCCATCCACTAGGTGAGCCCCGAGTGAAGTGGCTTAGTGAAAAATTCATGACAAGTCTATACGATCTCACTATACTTACCATACCAAATCTATCCATCTAACAAACCTGACAGGGTGCCACACATACTTTGTCTTTGTGCTTCATAAGGCCTAACAAGCTAAATTATGCTAAGCACACTTATGAACAAGGGAAAGTCTCTATTTGCAAGCAAGGTGTGTTATGCTCGGTGGCCTTGAAGGGAGGGTTTGAGCTTCACAAGGTTAACAAGTTGTATTATGCTAAATACTTACGAACAATATATATATCTAAAGTTTTTTTCAATGGAACTTTTTTTAATTCATGTAAGGTCTCTTCTTAGGGATCATCTTTCCTAATGTATCCAAGAGAGGAAAAATCTAAGGTAAGAGAATCACAACTTAAGGAATGCAATGTGTAGCATCACCACTAAGAGGAAATTCATACACTAAGAGATATCACACTCTTATAGGACATCAAACCCAATGGCACCACCAAGAAAAGGATGCATCACAAGAAGAAAGAAAATAACATAGTGAAACATGAGTGTTGATGTATGCCCCCACTTTAAATCGATTGCTAACACCATTTCTATGAGCAATATCTTTAAGAGAAAATATTCAATGCTAACCATAAAGAAGACATGAGAGCTTATTTAGAAAGCCCTATGCCAAGTCATATGTTACTGAAGGAAATACATCATGAAAAGGGGAAGGGGTTTTCCCCAAAAACACATAAGGGATCTATGGATTTGGGATTAGTATATCTTTGCTACAATGTGATTATAGATCTTGAAAATGTCATCATTCCCCAAATACTCATAGAACAGGGAGAATGACACATAGAGAGTGAAAACAAAGAAAAAAATTTCAAGTCAACATGGGAGAGACATAATGTCTCGACACCTTGCATCAAACCCAGAAGAAAGACAAAAGAAAAAATAAAGTGTAAAGGTTTATGACATATAGAAGAATGTAGATAAAAATAGAGGAATGCACATGAAGAGAGACATCAAATAGAACAATATGGGGGATCACATTACACACATGCAATCACACAAAGAAACATGCAAAAGAAAATAGAAAAAATACTAGTAAGGCACATGCGAGTCAACCTATAGCAAGTCATATGCATCCCAATCTTGTTTAGTATATATGGAAGGACTACAACTAGCCAAAGGGACAACATCAAGTTTTGAAACAAGGATAAGGCTATCTAACCCCTTGTCCCCACTAAGTTGAGGGAAAGGATGAGTCAAGATAAATGATGGGAAACATGATAGAATGAAAATTAGTATCAATTAGAGGAAGTATGTTCATCAACACAAGGAAGTGCACCAAAATCCTTAAGATGTTGAATTTTATCACTTAAAGCCTTACATTCCTTATTAGAATCACCATGAACTCTAGTTGATATGCACAAAATGAACTATTGTTGTAAAATTTCTTTCATGTTCTTGGAGGATGAGAAACCAAGCAATCTTGGAAGAGTCTCAAAAACATAATCTCTTGATCAATAGTAGGGGATATTTATTTCTTAGCACAAGATGTCATACATAGAATAAATGTTAAGGCCTTAGATGAAAATGGAGATAAAGGTGGTAAACCTAGGTCTTTCTTGAAAAGTGTGGTATAGACTTCACTTGTTATCTATCATTTTTGTCAATGTTTTCATTATATCCATTATTAGAAAGGAGTTTGTATCCAAGACCATAACATTCTTCCAACTCAAATGATAATGTTTTATGCTTTTGAGAAGGATTGGATTCTTTACAAGAACACAAATCCTTTTTACATTTCTTAAAGTTATGCATCATCCTCTCATGAGGGATGGGAGTTGAAGGGCCCCCATCACCACCATGGGGTGATATTGTTTATGTAGAACCAAGTTGAGAAAATAAAACACAAAGCTGCTTTAGTTTAGATTGTGAGATTTTGTACTCTCCCATAAAGGAAGGTGTAAAATATAATGAACTCCAATTTTCACTAGAGAATGTTTCTAAAAATGAATTGTTTGTATATGACTCTTTGGAATTTGAGGGTGATATTTTGGATGCTTCATTGAAACGAGGCATAAAATCTAATGACCTCCAATCATCACTAAAGAGTTTTTTTGGGTGAAAGAGAATTAGGATTAACATCAATTTGTATAGGTTCTAATTTTTAGGTCGGAATGAAAGTATTAGAGGAGTTGGAAGTGTTATGATTATGTTTAATTTGTGACTTATAGCTTCATTAATTTTCTGCAACTGTGTATATCTTGCTATTGTATTCAAATTTCATCTCAGAGTGAAGAGTAGATGGGAATCCTTTCATAGTATGAATTCCATGGTCTCCCTAGGAGAAGGTTGTACAAAAGAGGTCCTTGCATGATATTGATAGGGGTAGGCAACAATATAGGTTCAACCTCAATAGGTAGTGTGATCATTCCTAATGGTTTCCTATCAAAATTGTCAAAGACACAAATATTAACATCATTAAGTTGAATAAGCCTCTTGTCCACACCAATTTTATCTAGGAGGTCAATGCTACAAACATTAAGACCTACTCAATTGTCTATAAGGGTGAACCTAATTGTAGTTTCATTAATAATCACCTTTATCATCAAGGCTTCATTTTTATTTTGAATCTCAAGTGAGGGTGATTTTTTTGAGTGAATGTGATATCTGACTTTGTCACTTGTATACAATGAAAGGAGGTTGCTCTATCATTCAATTTCAAAGAATATTTGATATTATTCTTTGGAAACACTTCTTGGAGCATCCTATTGTATGTAAGTGATGTTTTTATTAAATCCAAAAGGGAGATGGTTATATGACAATGTTGCTCAACAATATCATTCTCTTTTCCATTATGTAAAGGAAAATGAGGAGCAATAGGCAAGATAGGTTGACGAAATGTTAATGATGTAGGTATGTGAGCAATAGTATTGTAACTCAGTTGTTGCAAAAAAATGTCATTATCAAGTTTCCTTGTAAAGTTCAAGATATCTTCTGGTTTCCATGGTTTCTTTTTAGGTGGTTCTATGATGGAAGGTGACTTATGAGGCTCACTAATTAAAGATCCAATTTGTGCAGTTATAACCTCAATTGAGTTACCTAGATGACCTTCTAATGAGGGGGAATCTAATGTAAACTTAACATCTTCATATATACCATCCATCTTAGTGTGTGTTGAGGAAAATGTAGCATTAGAAGAGGGACATACAAGAGTCTCATGACACTCAATAATTGGGTATTCTATCACCAAGATGCCTTCGTCACAAGTAGGAGGGGTATTGGGGGAAAAGAAACTATAATCATCATGATTGTCTATGTGTGCATCCTCTTGTTTCAAAGCTTTAGTGGATGATCTAGGTGAGATGAATTCCTCAATGGCTTCATCTAACATGTCACAATTATCACAACTAAAGGTTTTGAAGGGTATGCTTTCTCTAAGGTTAACCATTTAGTTTTTGTTTGTTTTGTTTGATGTTTTTGACTCTTTTTTTTAGTTTATTATGATTGCAAAATGTAAACTAATCTATATAATGATGCAATAATGATAAAAATGAAAAAAAATTATAGTAATCTAATATTGAAATATACAAGAAATTTTTTTCCACAATGTTGCAAAATCTATCTAAAGAAGCAATAAATTGAATTAAAAAATAGACTGTTTCAGGAAACTAATTCTCAATTTTGAAAATAGCAACAAAAATGAAAACAAAAGACTAAAAAGTACCCAAAATGTTTCCAAAAATGTCTGTACAGGGACTCATTCACCCTAGATTAAGGTTTTAAAAAAGTGAAAAAAATAATTTCTAAGTTGTTTTATGTGTTTTCTATGCTAATTTTCAAACTGTAACTTCGATGGAAAAAAATTCTAGAATTTGATGTCTAAATGCAAGTGAAATGAGGGGAAAATGATGAACAATATGACACTTTTTGAAATGCAATTTTTTGTATTTTTTAGATTTAAACAATGAAAAAATGAAAATTAATGCAAGATTAAAGAACCCTAAATTTAATGCAACTAATTTAAACCTAATGCAAACTATTGAAAAACGTAGATCTAGAGTTGAAAGGACTCTAATTTTTAGAATGTTGTTGTACAAGGTCGGGTTCACCAAAATGAAAAGAAGAAAAATAGGTGTGTCCCTAGGGTCTCCCAAAATGGAAAAGTGGATCCAAAGAGGGAAAAGGGGTCTTATCATTCCTTAATTCATTAGGAAATGAGATCCACACAATGAAATGACTAAAAACTAAAAGGTGAGTCAAGTCAAGGTGTGAATCTACTGATTTCTTTTTTTGCTAGGATAGTGGTCCTGATTAAATAACACTTTGGGGAGAAAGATTAAAAAAAACAAATAAACTCCAAAATACAACCTAAAACTTGAATTTGGAAGATTAAGTTCAATACTAATGGAACCAAAAATTAAAATACAGATCTAAGAAAGGGAGAATGATATGTACCAATCACCAAAAGTGTTTTTTCAAAGCTAAATAAGGAATCATTCACCATATGACAAATGGGTCCTGGGTAGGGCTCTATAAAAATGGTTTTTGGGTTGTCTTCTACTATGTCTACACTCCCAAATGCCTGATTTTCATAGTCAGATAGCTGGAAATAAATCTTGTACGTGAGTTTCCATGAAATTGTGAGAATGATGAAAACAAATGGAAATTTGACAACTTTGCAACTTTTCTCTTCAATAGATCTTCCACCTAAGTCTGTAAACACACATCAAGAGGGAAATTTTTGTTGTTGGTGGTGAATGGGGGTTCTCCTTGGTCAAACCCCATTTTTGTGATTAAACCTTTTAACGAAATAATGAAACATAAAGGAATGATGTGTAAGGAAGCTGAGTTAGCGGAACAACTTCCTACACTAATCTTGAGAGGAGAATAATGCAAAACTTTTATAGATCTTTAATAGTTTAAAAAACTTAAACATAAATATTGTGCATAACACAACACAATGATTTACATGGGGAAAACCATTTGGCAGAAAAACCCACACTCCAAAAGATACCAAATATATTATTCAAAAATCACAAAGATTACAATATACTCGCAAAGCAAGCTTCCCATAGGAGTATCACCACTTAGAGATCCAAAGGAAACACGTCCACTATTAGACTCTCAAAATACATCACAATACCCAATTGTAATACAATGCCCTCATAAAATAGGGTTTCCTTCTAGGGAAAGTCAAGCTAATAAAATATCAATAGTCAGATATGAGACATAATGATGAACAATACAAATTTACAATACCTTATGTATCAATAGTACCTTATGTAATTGTGAGGTTGAGACACATTTTCTTAACATGATGAATGAAAAAAGCAATGTCACAACTCATCAAACCCTTTTTTGAACCTTAGAATATAGATCTATAATTAGCATGAAATGGCTTCAATGGATGTGGATCTTGATCTTGAAACTTGATTTGATACAATTCCTTTGAATGCTTGAATAGATCTTGAACACTACATCAACATATTAGCTAAAATAACATGCATGACTTTGAAATGATAATGGATCTTGATTGCTGCAATAATTCTTCTACAAATCTACCCTTGAATTCCTTGAAATGCTCTTGGATTGCTCTTGATCTCATAAACTTGCTATAGGAATGCTCTCTTCAAAATTGCTAGGTGAAACATAGTGAAATGGCCTATTATTTATACATATGTTAACATTAATTCTTGAAATTCAAATAAGACAAGCCTACGGGTATGTGTAGGATCATCATGGAAAAAACAGGCCCTTGAGTGGCAAAAAATTAAGAAAAATAAGAGTTAGGCAACTTGACGTAAAAATTTGAATAATTTATCTATATTATTTCAAAAATATTTGAGAATAGAATCTGTAGAAAATTGAATTTAGTTTCTTTACTACTAGGTTTGTTTAAAAAAAATAAAAAATCTATTTGGTGAAAATTTGAAATTTCAATGCAATGGTACTTAAATTTCAGGGAAAAAATAAGTAGGTATCTGTCTGACCACCCTAACCACAATAAAATGATAATATTTTTTTATAATATTTTAGATATAAGTAGAGGACTCATTCCTCAATGTGATGCATATTTTTTGTAATTTGTTTCAAGTAAATAATTAATTATGAATTTTTATTACAACTTTTTAAATAAAAACTCATATTTCCGACCACCTTAACTTGGTCAAAACTTCATGAAATTCAATTTTTCTTTTTTAATCCTATAGTATATGAAGCATAGAATGTGACACATGTTTTGATTCCTAAAATGTGATACCGTTTGAAAGCTATAGATGTTTTCAATTAGCCTATCAATCAGGACTTTAGTCATAATTTGAATAGAAAATGAATAATAATTACTTATTAAATTCAAATTAAAGAATAATTTATATCAGTGGAAAGATGAGAATCTCCTTTAAAAACCCTTTTCGTTTCATCAATTTTGGGTAAAAAAATAGTCATCAGCCACATACCCATCATATTGCCACTTTTTGGCCCATCATGATCCTACACATACCCCTACATGTGAATACACATTTGAAATCATTGAAATACCACCAATAACATTGTAAAAATTTAGGTCCTATGCCTAAGTGAGGACCCATTTTCCCTTGGGAGAATGGGTCCTAGGTCACTTACCTAGGACACACATTCTCCAATGATAAATGTTATGTTATGACATTAATGAATGTCAGGTTTTCCTCTTCGTAAATTGCATTAGATTAGGATTGAATTTGAATTAAAGGGGGCAATTAAGTCATAATTAACCTCAATTAATTAAAAAAATCCTAGATAAGTGTGAAAGTGTAAAGGTACACTTTACAACACCACAAATAAGGCACAATTAAGTCCATTTTAATTAATAGGGCCCTAAATTTAATGTGAATATGTAAAATACATATTGTAACACTAAATTAAGGCATAATTAAGTTTCTTTTAATATTAATTCCTAATTAGATGTGAGAATGCAAAGGGATACATTTCTCTACACTACAAGGACAAGTACTATGGTGGGAATAAATTTACCATATTTGATGTGGTCCTATAAACCTCCTAAAAATAATTTGAATGCAATTTTTTTTTTAAAATGATCAACTCTTAAATATAGGGTTTTAAATTCATGATTATAATCCTTGACCATGCCTATGTGTTTTAATTTAGGGTTTTGGTAGAAGTAGCTATCTATAAAATTATCTCCATAGTGTGTATTCAATTCCTCTTGAAAAATGGACCATGTGAGAGAACATCCCTTCTTTTTAATTTCTTCACATAACCAATCATACCAAATAAATTGGTTTGGTTCCAAGTATAATTATGGCATTCCCACCATCTATTGACAAGGAAGATGGTGAAGATCAAATAACTACTTCATTTGGAAGAGCTAGTTGGCCAAATCCTTGCAATCAAACTTTATCATGTCCAATTTTAGTGTGAAATTCCTAGGAATAAGATTACTTAAGTGTTGGCCCTTCTTTAAATCTGAGTAAAACCCATAAAATTCATACCCCTTAATGATGCATCCAAGGATTTAGATTATAACACTCATCTTTTTAATTCAAACATTAAAATATAGTTTAGTTACAATATAATTTCATTACCATTCCCGTTATGTCTTCTCAAACTAAAAAAATCCCTTAACTAGTAAAATTCCATCTTAAAAATCTACCCTTTTTTAGTACTATTACATACTTACTCATTTGGCTATGAAACTTGCCAATTGTTTTGATTTAACTAAACTAAGATTAATTATGAATGAAAAACTTCTAATTGCATAAAAAATATTAAATAAATTAAAAAAATCAACTTTGGAAACTATTGGAAAAACATGAAAACTTCAATTTGAGGCCTTAGTAGAAAACGAACCTAAAAAAGTGTTGAGACATGCTACAATCAAAGTCAAATATTTGAGACACTTCATGTGAAATTTCAACTCAATTCCCAAGTCAAAATTTATGAACTCTAGAAGTCCATGCATCACTTAATGGAATTATCTTCTACCTTATTGAGGAAATCTTCTCCCTTATAGTTCAAAAAATGCATAATGCTTTTAATTTTCATTGATAATTAAGTCATATCCTCTTGCATCTACTTCTTTAGAAATGAAATTCCTTCAATCATCTCCTACTTTATTTATTAAATTCATTCATTTATCTCCTTCATTGATGAACTTTCTTCTGTAATCTTGTTTATTTCATCAATAGGAGTAATATCTTCAATCACTACATCTTTATTTGAATATTTTATAGTTGTGACAACACTATTTTTACCTCTCGTTGTTGGTCTCATCATTATCGACAAAAATAAGGTAGAAATAAATCACACAAATTGAATCCAAATAATCTAAAAGGCCTACTATTTACTAGGGCTTATATCTCACTTTTGAGGATAAATGTTCAAGAAATTAGCTATTTTACAACCTTGAGATAAAATTTAGTGGAAACACTAATTCTACAACAAATTACTAAATTCTACTCTAACTTCTCTAAAACTAGGATTGTAGAAACTTTAATATGTCCTTTTAAAAGCCTATAATAAAACAAGGCAAAATTCACCAAAATTAAAGAGATATGTGCTTTTCAAAATGACCTTCAATATTAAAATATAATCCTTCTCTCTTCATTCCTAGTGCCAAGATCATGTTTTGATACTACTTGTAATGAAATAACTTGCACAAGAGGAATATAATATGAAATACTATGCACATAATTGATAATAACTAAGAATAACAAGCCACTTAAAAGGAAAAAACCTCCAAGTATCCACAATTAGAAGACACTTCACAATCTCATGATAATATATATAAATCCATATCTCATACACAAACATATGTATGTATGTATGTATGTATATATATATGTGTGTGTGTGTGTGTGTGTGTGTGTGTATGTTTACATAAATATATACCATGTATGTATATATACACATATATGCATGTATATATGTATATATACCAGATTCCACAATAGTTTATTTAATTCTATAAAATTCTTGTAAAAATATAATAATACACTCATCTATAATTTGGACTTGGAATTTTGGACTAGGTTAAATAATTTTTTTATATAAGTAGATAAACACTAGTTAATGAGGTTGTGAGTTATTTTAAGTTCAATCAATAATGTTACTCTCTCTCTCTTTAGGAAACATACCACTTTGAGATTTTTTGGGGCACTAAATCCATCAAGTGCATGAAAAAATATGACCAGGTGAGTATATCTATATACCTCTTCCATCGCATTTCCTCCATCTAATATTAAATCTTCATCCTCTTCTTCCTCATTTAGACTTTCAATGTAGAATGATTTATTTTCAACATATTTACGATCCCAACTATATTTTCTATCATAATTAAAGCATAACATTTTTCTATCTTCTCTTTAGTTTTTTGTGTAGTTAACTTTGTAGGATAAGGAAAATATTGTGTTAGAGGGATCATTTCTCTTATATTTAAAAATCCTTGTCGCATATTGGGGAAAAAAATCCTCAACTTCCCTTGAGCCATAAGTATGGCTTGCGATTGAAATGATGAGAAATAGTTGTCCCTAGGGTTTCCCAAAATGAAAAAGTGGATCCAAAGAGGGAAAAGGGGTCCTATCTTTCCTCAATTCATTAGGAATTGAGATCCACACAATGAAATGGCTGTCAACCGAAAGGTGAGTCAAGTAAAGGTGTGAATCTACTAATTTCATTTTTTTGCAAGGACATGGGTCCTTCTTAAACAACACTTTGGGGAGAAATATTAAAAATATGAAACAAACTCCAAAGTGCAACCTTAAAACTTTAATTTAGAAGTTTAAGCTCAATACTGATGGAATCAAAAATTAAAATCCAGATCTAAGAAATGAATAATGATATGTACCAATCACCAAAAGTGATTTTTCAAAGCTAACTAAGGACCCATTCACACTATGGCAAATAGATCCTGGCTAGGACTCTGTAAAAATGGTTTTTAGGTTCTCTTTTGGTATGTCTACACTCCTAGATCTTTGATTTTCATAGTCAGACAGTCAGAAATAAATCCTATAGGTGAGTTTTTGTGAAATTGGAAGAATAATGACAATAAATGCCACTTTAACAACTTTGCAACTTTTCTCTTCAATAGATCTTCCACCTAAAATCTGCAAACACACATCAAGAGGGAATTTTTTTTTGTTACATTGGTGAATGGGGTTTGCCTTGGTCAAACCCCATTTTGGTAATTAAACCTTGTAATGAAATAATGAAACATGAAGGAATGATGAATGAAAAAAGCAATGTCACAACTCACCAAACCCTTGTTTGAACCTTGAAATATAGATCTGCAACTAGCATGAAATGGCTTCAAGGATGTGGATCTTGATCTTGAAACTTGATTTGATACAATGCCTTTGAATGCTTGAATGGATCTTGAACACTACTTTAACATATCAGCTCAAATAACATGGTTGACTTTGACATGATAACAGATATTGCTTGTTGCAACAATTATTCTACAAGTCTACACTTGAATTCCTTGAAATGCTCTTAGATTGCTCTTGATCTCATAAACTTGCCATAGGAATTCTCTCTTCAAAATTGCTAGGTGAAATATAGTGAAATGACCTCTTATTTATACATATGTTAACATCAATTCCCAAAATGCAAATAACACAAGTCAAAATGTGAACACATTTGAAATCATTGAAATACTACCAAAAAAAATAGTTAAAATTTAGGCCCTAGGCCTAAATGAGGACCCATTCACCCTAGGCCAAATAGGCCCTAGGTCAATTACCTAGGACACACATTCTCCAATAATAAATGTTATGTTATAGAATTAATGAATGTTGGGTTTTCCTCTTCAAAAATCACAATTATTTAGGCTTGGATTTGAATTAATGGGGACAATTAAGGCGTAATGAACCTCAATTAATTAATAAATCCCTATCCAAGTGTGAAAATGTAAAGGTACACTTTACAACACCACATATAAGGAAAAATTAAGTCCATTTTAATTAATAAGGCCCTAAACTTAATGTGAATATGTATAATAAATATTACAACACTAAATTAAGGCATAATTAAGTTCATTTTAATGTTAATTCCTATTTAGGTGTGAAAATGTAAAGGGATACATTTTTCTAGACTACATTTAGCCCCCATTTTAGTGAGAGGATGACCTCATGTCAAACTCACACTAAAGTAGAAATTCAAGACACATATGTATGCAACAATGAAAAAGATACTCGATCATACAACATCAAAGCTTGGGAGAAGAAGGGAGGGAGATCAAGCTTCGACTGTCCCAACACAATGTGGAAAATGACTATTTTTCCTTCTTGTTCACAAGTAGAACTTGATGTATACTATTGAAACAACACATACACTCACACAAGCTAATGGAACCTCAAGCCATCCACTAGGTGAGCCCGCCACTATACTTACCATACCAAAGCTATCCATCTGAAAAATCTGACAGGGTGCCACACATACTTATTCTTTGTGCTTCATAAGGCCTAACAAGCTAAATTATGCTAAGCACACTTATGAACAAGGGAAAGGATCTATTTGCAAGCAAGGTGTGTTAGGCTTGGTGTCCTTGAAGGGAGGGTTCGAGCTTCACAAGGTTAACAAGTTGTATTATGCTAAACACTTATGAACTATAAATATATAATGTTTTTTTCAATGGAACTTTGCTTAATTCATGTAAGGTCTCTTCTTAGGGATCATCTTGCCTAATGTATCCAAGAGAGGAAAAATCTAACATAAGAGAATCACAACTTAAGGAATGCAATATGTAGCATCACCACTAAGAGGAAATTCATACACTAAGAGATATCACACTCTCAGAGGACATCAAACCCAATGGCACCACCAAGAAAAGGATGCATCACAAGAAGAAAGAAAATAACATAGTGAAACATGAGTGTTGATGTATGCCCCCAGTTTAAAGCGATTGCTAACACCATTTCTATGAGCAATAGCTTTAAGAGAAAATATTCAATGCTAACCATAAAGAAGACATGAGAGCTTATTTAGAAAGCCCTATGCCAAGTCATATGTTATCGAAGGAAACTACATCATGAAAAGGGGAATGGGTTTTCCCCAAAAATACATAAGGGATCTACGGATTTGGGATTAGGCTATCTTTGCTACAATGTGATTATAGATCTTGAAAATGTCATCATTCCCCAAATACTCGTAGAAAAGGAAGAATGACACATAGAGAGTGAAAACAAAGAAAAAAATTTCAAGTAAACATGGAAGAGACCTAAATGTCTTGACACCTTGCATCAACCCCAAAAGAAAAAAGAAAAAAGACGAAAGAAAATGTAAAGGTTTATGACATAGAAGAATGTAGATACAAATAGAGGAATGAACATGAAGAGAGACATCAAATAGAACAATACAGGGGATCACATTACACAAATGCAACCAAAAAAAGAAACATGCTAATGAAAATAGAAAAAATACTAGTAAGACACATGCGAGTCAACCTATAGCAGGTCATATGCATCCCAATCTTGTTTAGTATATATGGAAGGACTACAACTAGCCAAAGGGACAACAACAAGTATTGAAACAAGGATAAGGCTATCTAACCCCTTGCCCCCACTAAATTGAGGGAAAGGATGAGTCAAGATAAATGATGGGAAACATGATAGAATGAAAATTAGTATCAATTAGAGGAAGTATGTTCATCAACACAAGGAAGTGCTCCACAATCCTTAAGATGTTGAATTTTATCACTTAAAGCCCTACATTCATTATTAGAATCACCATGAACTCTAGATGATATGCACCAAATGAACTATTTTTGTAAAATTTCTTTCATGTTCTTGGAGGATGAGATATCAAGCAATCTTGGAAGAGTCTCAAAAACATAATCTCTTGATCAATAGTAGGGGATATTTCTTTCTTAGCACAAGATGTCATACATAGAATAAATGATAAAGCCTTAGATGAAAATGAAGATAAGGGTGGTAAACCTAAGTCTTTCTTGAAAGGTGTGGTACAGACTTTACTTGTTATCTATCATTTTTCTCAATGTTTTCATTATATCCATTATTAGAAAGGAGTTTGTATCCAAGACCATAAAATTCTTCCAACTCAAATGAGAATGTTTTATGCTTCTGAGAAGGATTGGCTTCTTCACAAGAACACAAATCCTTTTTACATTTCTTAAAGTTATGCATCATCCTCTCATGAGGGATGGGAGTTGAAGGGCGCCCATCACCACCATGGGGTGATGTTTATGTAGAACCAAGTTGAGCAAATGAAACACAAATCTGGTTTAGTTTATATTGTGAGATTTTGTACTCTCCTATAAAGGAAGGTGTAAAATATAATGAACTCCAATCGTCACTAGAGAATGTTTCTAAAAATGAATCGTTTGTATATGACTCTTTGGAATTTGAGGTTGAGATTTTGGATGGTTCATTGAAATGAGGCATAAAATCTAATGACCTCCAATCATTACTAAAGAGTTTTTTTGGGTGAAAGAGAATTAGGATTAACATCAATTTGTATAGGTTCTAATTTTTAGGTTGGAATGAAAGTATTAGAGGAGTTGGAAGTGTTATGATTATGTTTAATTTGTGACTTATAGCTTCATTAATTTTCTGCAATTGTGTATATCTTGTTGATGTATTCAAATTTCATCTCACAGTGAAGAGTAGATGGGAATCCTTTCATAGCATGAATTCCATGGTCTCCCTAGGAGAAGGTTGTACAAAAGAGGTCCTTGCATGATATTGATAGGGGTAGGCAACAATATAGGTTCAACCTCAATAGGTAGTGTGATAATTCCTAATGGTTTCCTATCAAAATTGTTAAATCCACAAATATTAACATCATTAAGTTGAATAAGCCTCTTTTCCACACCAATTTTATCTAGGAGTTCAATGCTACAAACATTAAGACCTACTCCATTGTCTATAAGGGTGCACCTAATTGTAGTTTCATTAATAATCACCTTTATCATCAAGGCTTCATTTTTATTTTGAATCTCAAGTGAGGGTGATTCTTTTTGAGTGAATGTGATATCTAACTTTGTCACTTGCATATAATCAAAGGAGGTTGCTCCATCATTCAATTTAAAAGAAGATTCAATATTATTCTTCTGCAACACTTTTTGGAGCATCCTATTGTATGTAAGTGATGTTTTTGTTAAATCCAAAAGGGAGATGGCTATATGACAATGTTGCTCAACAATATCATTCTCTTTAACATTATGTGAAGGAAAATGAGGAGCAATAGGAAAGATAGGTTGAGGAAATGTTAATGATGTAGGTATGTGAGCAATAGTATTGTAACTCAGTTGTTGCAAAAAAATGTCATTATCAAGTTTCCTTGTAAAGTTCAAGATATCTTCTAGTTTCCATGGTTTATTTTTAGGTTGTTCTATGATGGGAGGTGACTTATGAGGTTCACTAATTAAAGATCCAATTTGTGCAGTTATAACCTCAATTGAGTTACCTAGATGACCTTCTAACGAGGGAGAATCTAATGTGAACTTAACATATTCATATATGCCATCCATCTTAGTTTGTGTTGAGGAAAATGTAGCATTAGAAGAGGGACATACAAGAGTCTCATGACACACAATAATTGGGTATTCTATCACCAAGATGCCTTTGTCACA